>OV815960.1:20920000-21520000 GCA_929112965.1 Mythimna albipuncta
TTGTGTGAACTGTGTTTAGTATCTATTTAGGCGAGATTGTTAGAGACATTACAAAGAGGAATTTATGTGTCTAAATAGTCGTTATTGTTTAAAAACATTTTGGAGATTTATTGGAAGACAGAAATCAGTCAGTAATTTTCTGTGTGGCAAAATTGGTGAAATGAACCTTTTTGGTGCAGCTGTCGAATTGACTGTTACTTTTAATTTTATTTACGTTGTGTGATCCTTGCCTCTGCCGCCAAATTAATCGACGTACATTTTTATTTTCTTTTTTTTATTGATACTAACTAGTGCTTGACTGCGATCCCGCCTGTTGGTAAGTAGTGATGCAATCGTTGATGGTGAGGCGCAGTAATTTATTAAGAGCCTATTCACTCTAGCCTTGAAGACACCTAAATTATAATTGGATGGGAACACCGCAGCAGACAAATCGTTCCAGTCCCTCGAAAATATTCTCAATTTAATTTTTCAATAAATCAAATTAAATGAATTAATTAATGACAAATAGAAGTACCAGTTAAGTAGATAGAAGAAATTTGCACAAAGACGTCACAATCTATAAATACCATTGAAATGACAGCCAATTTATTAATTACACACACAACACAATAGCAAACAAAACACTCACGAGTAATAATAACAAAGTTAACAAAGAAATAAACCATCGGAGCGGGCCCTTACACCAGCGTGATGCATGGGGCCGTTGAAATAATATTATCGTTACCGAGTACTCACACTCCAAGGAAAATCAACATAAAGTGAATAAAAGAAAATTATGAATCGCACCAAAATAAATTACCCCGTGTTGGCGGCAAAATAACATCACATTTGAATGCCTTTTATGCTTTATGGGCCCGTAACTATATGAAATAAGTCCCGGTGCCCTTTTTATGGGACACGTGAGCACGTATGCAGAATAATTTTTCAAATGTTTGTTGTGTATGTATTTCTTGAGACTGCAAAACTTTTCACTTACGAAGACCATTTGCTACGCAATTGTGAATTTATTGATGTCGATATAAATGTGAAAATAATTAATAGGCTATAAATGGACTAGTGGTTAGTGACGCTGACTGCTATGCCGGAGGTCGTGGGTTCGATTCCCATCATGTTTGTGTGATGAGCATGATTATTTGTTCTGTGTTTGGGTGTAATTTATGTATATGTATTAGTATATGTATTTAGAAATGTATAAGTATGTTTATCAGTTGTTTAGTACCCATAACACAAGCTCTGCTTAGCTTGGGACTAGACGGCGCTGTGTGATATTTGTGGATTATTATTATTATTATTATAAATGATAGTTCTAGGCATTTTCAAAGATGAGTATAACCTTGCAACTCAATTTGGGATCAAATATGGAGACTTGGTTTCAGCCATTTACTTATTTCTTTGTAAATGTATTGAAAAATTTCGTTTGATACACGTGGAAATTTGACAGTGTAGCATTCGGCTCTACAGCACCCTTACCTGCGGCTCGGGCGAATTCCACCCCAGTCACAATATCAAACTTTCTTCACTTGTATCAAAATATACCTACTATAAATCTTCTGACATATTATTATGCTTAGATAGATGGATACCGATTATTTCATCATCCTCATCATCATCATCATTGCAGCAGGAAGACTTCCACTGTTGGACATAAGCATCCCCCAAGCGTCGCCACAACTCCTGGTCCTATGCGTCTCGCTTCCTTTGGATTCCCGCGACCCTGACCAGGTCATCGGTCCACTTTGTGGAGGCGTTCCAACGCCGCGTCTTCCGGTACGCGGACGCCACTCAAGAACTTTTCATCCCCATCGACAATCTGTTCTGCGTGCAGATTGTCCTGCCCATCGCCACTTAACACCGATTATATATTTATGGGCATTAAAGTTCCTGTAATTGTTATGTAGGGAAAGTTTTTTATGAAAAAAAAAAAGGACAAGACGAAGTATTTATTTCAAAATAGGCTTGGCAAGTAATCGAAAATCAAGTCGCCTGTTCGTAAACTAAGTCTTCGATTATTTGACGAGCCTATCAACTCCCTATAATTTGAAGTAATATTTAAAGAGCCAAACAGAAATCGCTACAAAAAATAAAAAGCTACCTCTAAATCTCACAATCAAACATCGCATTCACAAAACATCCGGAAGGTTAAACTGTTTGTTTGTTTTCCAGACATTTGGAGCGTCAGGCCGTCAGGTGAGAAGTGTAATGGCGTGCGATTTTCCCCATTTGCGCTTTCCACGCCGCCTGGGTCCACTGGTGAATATTTCATGCACCAATGAACGCATTCTGGTCCCCGAATTATGACGGTCAACTGACCACCCGACTGAGGAGTCCGCTCGTAATCAGATCAACAAACACAGCCTCTGATAAAAGGTAAAACGTCATTGTTTTGCTTATCTATGTGGATGAACGGCGGAGGGATTCGATAATTTGGGTATTTCATTAGCAAGGCGATGGAACAGTTAGATTGTATGGACATCTTGTCAAAACATACGGTTTAGCAACTTATAAATATAAAGCTCGCTATAGAGGTATGCAGAACAGCCCACATATTTCCGTTGAAAAGCAAAGATTCTCCGACCGACGAGTTTTGCATCTGGTCCGGGTGACTACCCGATAGTTGATTCCGGTTTATTGTAGAACTTTAATACCTCGATGCAGGATTTTGGATATTTTACCTACTATTATGTGACGTCAAAGATGCTGCCTACTTTGAACAGACAGTTTTTCCAATTTCTAGGTATTTATCAACTATATAGCACAATCAGCTTTACAATGTTTCCACTGCTGGGTCTCAAGCCTCCTCTCTATGAGATTGAATTTGCCGTAATCAACTATGCGAGTGCAGTTCGGGTTCATGGATGTCATGTCTTCGAATTTTGGTTTTAGGACTTGATGGTTATCACGATGTTTTACTTCACCGTTTTGATAACAGTGGTGATGAAGTAAATTACACTAAGTAATACACCTGGCTGGGTTTGAAATGGCTGTGTTTGAAACCGCGACCTATAACTCGTAAATCAGAGAACCTGACTATTACCAGTGGGCCTCCATTGCTCCCCAGTGATATAATTATGCCTCTTTTTAACCGACTTCTAAAAAAGGAGGAGGTTCTCAATTCGGATGTTTGTATTTTTTTTTTTTTATGTATTTTCGCGCATAACTTCGTCACTTGCCAACCGAATTGAAAAAATCATTTTTGTTGGAAAGGGTATACTTCCCAAATGGTCCCATAGTCACCAAATCGGGATCTAATGATGGAATCTTGGCGAAATCGAGGGAACTCTTTAAATGTTATAGGCAACCATATAGTTCTTTTGGTTCTATTTTCATCAAAGACTTAAGCATTTATAGTCAAAACATGACATTTGATGAAGTGGAACTGGTAAAGAAGACCAGAAATGGCCAAAGGAAGTTCATACTCACACAGATTTCTCAATGAACATAGTTACAAATAAATGAATAGTTCTGAATAGGTATGTTGAAAATGGTATCATCGATGTTAAATTTATTTTGATGGTTTTAGTGATGTTTTTTAGTAAGTTGGTTATTTTTTTTTGTAAAAAGTTTTTTAAACGAGAGAAAAGGATATGTGGCTACATTGTATAAAACCCAACAGTTGTCACCAGCACCATCCCATACACATCCTATATCAATTATTGTAGTGTAGTTAGCAATAGATGTTTTGACTTTGACTTATTTTGGAGCCGTTATTGTGTTCTTATCAATAATCATAGGCTAGATGAGTATTGTTGTTGTCATTATAAGCTATATATCTATTATAGATATCTATATAAATATTTATATAGCGCTATTCGACGCTAGCGTCTCACTTTAGAACCAAAACCCTCAGCTACTTTTTAAGACGCAAACTACGGAATCTTGCTACACAATCAAACCTTACACTTTTACTGCTTATGCCAAATACAAATTCAGTAAAGCCGGGCATAGTTTGCCAAGTTTCCGTCGTTCAAGACGTGACTGACATGGCTGGTTGTAATGTAACAGCGTCGGATTTGCAACTTGAATGTTTAGCGCCACCTGCTAGGGCCATCGACTCATAATATTCGGCTTAGCGCGCCTCCCCCGCGTTTTATATTGAACGGCTTGAACTTAGGGGTGAATACATGTGTAAACAAATCGACAATGCGTTTTATTGAATTTTTTGGGATGACCTTTTGTTTGTGCAGTTTGAACTTTTTAATAAGGAAGCTACTGTTACTGATGTAGATTTAGGCCTCGTGGATAGCAGGCGCGTAGCTCCATAGAATCGTATTCGACTTTATACGCTTCGTGTACGCCTGCGTGAAGCTTACATACAAAACTATGGCCTACTGACCACGGACGCGTAGCTTCATAAACGTGACACGACGAAGTTACAACGCAGTCCGCTTCGTCGACATTGTTTCATAATTTTGTATGCAAGCTTCACGCAGGCTTACACCAAGCGTATAATGACGAATCCGCGTATGAAGCTACGCGTCCATGGACAGTAGGCGAGAAGACTCTTGCTCTTGAAGACAAATGCTCCAAAAACAAAAGAATAAACCAACTTAGGTAATGTGCTCTATGTGATATCTCTATCGAAACAGTCAGCAGTAAATGAAACTCGTTTCAATAAATCAACTGTCAAACGCCCATCATTTTCTCACATCGGGACAGAAACAACGAAATGCGTTGTCATCAATTCCTTTTCTGTTCCGTTGATAGTTTTCCCATAAATGACCACCTCGGGGTGGCAATAAAATCACCCACTATCTGCCCAGTTTTCCGATACACTGCCTATTGGGCAGTGCGGACGCAGCTAACAATTATCTAAATAGCCATCTACATTCTTACCCCTTACATTTTATTATTACCGGTCAATTTATCCGATAGTCTCGTGCGGTGTTCGCAAATCTCTGCTATACTCCTGTTTGCCTGGTAGATTTACCGATATCGTTGGAAACTGCCCAAGAAATAAAACAGGGGATTTTCATGGTGTTACGAACAAGTTTTCTTCTATGTTGATATTATCATACGTAATTGCGTTTGTGTTTGCTGTACGGATATTATTGAGTAAACTTTGCTAGATTTCATTCCATTTGGGATAGATATCTTTGAAAAATACATGCGAACGATTTGTGCCCCATCCAAGATAGGTATGTACTTCTTTATAAAAAGTAGGTAATCTTGGGTTTGGTAAGTTTTGCAAAATTCAAACTTATTTTGGAATCGTCATATATTTTCTTTAATTTACTCTAAAATAAATTAGTGTCATGACACTAAAGGGATAGTTTCATAGACACAATAGGTGGTGATTTAAAATAAAGCCACCCACGGCTGTCAAACGGACCCTGCGCCTTGCGGTCTGAAGTTAATGTGCTGGACATTCAGAATTCAGACGTTTGGGTAACGCACAGAGTATAGAATGAGTAGAAAGGGACTTGGCTTTAGATTTTCGTTCGATTTTTTGTCGTAAAAGTTATCGTAAAAATACGAAAATACGATTTCGTTACTTTTGTTATATCTAATCACTGGTGGTAATATTTTATTTTCCTAAAACACACATAAGCTTACAGAAAAAGTATCACCGAACGAAAATTATGAAGCTCTTGCCTCTAAAAAGATGACTCCACAGTACAACAAATTTTTCAATCAAATGATTGTTTTGATTGATTGTATTCATCATCATCATCATCATCATCATCATTTCAGCCGATACACGTCCACTGTTGGACATAGGCCTTCCCCAAGCGTCGCCACATCGAACGTTCCTGTGCATCCATCGGTTTCCTGCTACCTTCACCAGGTCATCGGTCCACCTTGTAGTAGGCCTTCCAACACTGCGTCTTCCGGTAAGCGGTTTATTGTATTATTTTTTTAAAATCAAAATAATAACAGTAAAAATATCATAAAATACACATAATGTCTAGGAACTCAACGCATTATATTATGGTGTGTTGAGTTTCATATCGGCCCTTCAAAAAGATGTCAGCCAGATTGGCGGGGCCCGTTAGAGCCGATAGCTATAGAGACTGTGGAATTTTTCGAAAGTTACTGTGACCCTAAACCGCCAAAGCAAATTAAGTTACGCAGGTGGGTTTTAGTCAGTAAAGTAATTACTTTGCGCTGCTCCCCCGTTCCTAACTCTACGCTAAAAATATTCGTCCGCTGTCGATTGCTGACTGGTCCTTCCTTACATTGTCTAGCGAGGGCGGCGGTGCGCGGCGGTGCGGGCGGAGACAAAAGAAACGCATCGCTCACTGGATGCTGGACACAATGACCGGGCCCTATTTATCTTTAGGATTAACTTGCTTATCGCTGACCGGCTGCCCTTGAGGTATTACGTTTTTGAGGATTTCGACGTACTTTGGTTGCGTTGGCAGGGTATTTTTTTGGTGAAGAAAAGCTTAGTGTATAGTTTTGTAGTAAATAAAAAGAGCAGATAATGTAGAAAGGGAATTCAGAAGTTTTTAGAAGTACATAGCGAAATAGCTAAAACTGTTCTACTCTTATGTGTTATTATTTAGACTAGATTTTCAAATTTGTGCTTTAAAAGCAGAATGATGACAATCCGAAATAAAATTTTAACAACTGCTCAGAAGTCTCCATTTGTTTTTACTGTCCCCACAATGTAAATAAGACATCAGCATTATTCCCACAAAAACTAAACACAATTAAGACGTTAAATTATTCAGATGACAGGCCCCAGGGGATACTAATGTCCCTCTTAGCACTTTAATAGTGTGAGGAGTCCCCAAACGGCGGTCAAGTACCGTGGACAGCCCAAAGGCGTTCCGGGACCATTAACGAGCGTCCGGCACCTCCCCTACTTTGTTCCCTCAAATTAGTTTGCCCAAGAAAACGTAATCCCGATGTCACCTTCATTCCACTTACGAAATGAATCTTTTCGAGACATTTCTCGGATTCAGACAGCTTTTACCGAAATATTAATATTGGGCACGTAACGCAAGGGTGAATACTAAATTAACATCCGCTACCTTGCGCAAACATTGCCAAGACACCGTTCGTAATACAATGTTTGCTTCCATGTAAGGGCCTTTCGATGAATCTTAATCTTCCTGAGTCAGGTTACCCTCTAACCCGCATGTGTATAACTTAATCGGCGCCCCCCTTCTCCCTAACTTGCCTCTAATTGTTTGCTCTCGATATTGTCGACGTCCGTGTGTTACTAACGTTCTATAGGTAGTCCCTGTTTACGCAAACAACATTAGTCAGGAGTTATATTAATCAAGTAAGAAAACTTGATCTTTATATGTCTTGGTTTTTAGCTTTCCTTCTTCTTGGTCCTAAGAAAATCCAAATTAAACGTTACTTTGAAACAAGTCGTCTTTTTATTGCATGTCTCACGTTGATATTGCAAGGTGTTCTCATTACCCGAGTCAAGCGGGAGGACCCACGTTCTCAATTGCCGTGACGAATCGCACTCATAAACTCACATGCTCTTCTTCCTTATACACTCCGAGTACTTCCTACAGCAACTTATGAACTTTTCCTTTAATTAAATGGGTCTTTATTATTATTGTGAGACATGTTTCAAGTCTGATTACGCACGTAGATTGTTGTTTTGGTGTAATTGGTAAAACTGTGTAAAACAGAAGTTCTGTTCAGAAGTTTAATACATTAAATGGTGCAGTCCTACGTGAAATTTGCCTACTATGGCAAAAAGATTAGATGGAAGCTCCGCGTTTTATTATCTGAAATACCTGCCGCAGCAACTAAAAAAGCCACCGTTTCCTCCATCTCGTCGCCGACCGAAAATAAACACAGAATACGTTTCGTGTGTTTTCCTTTAATTAGCATATCACTGTTGTCTTGCGCTCCGCTCGTTACATCATTTCCATATGGAAAAATGATACGAATCCGGGGCGTTTAGATACCCCTGTGTCGGAACTCAAACTCAATATGTCGGTTTTGTGCCGGGACGTCGCAAGAAACACCCTCCCAAGCCCCATACGCGAAAATTATACGGTAGCAAAACGCATTAATTTGCCATATTAATTTGGCCGTAAAACTCTGCTCGCGACAAGCCGACGGGGAATTTGTGAAGTTTGGCGTCCCAAGCGGCCGCTTGTTCACACAATCGTTGTTGAACACGGTGGCTTTATGGGCCTACAGCTATTGAAGAAAATACCGAAGCGATGCTCCGTGTTATGTTATTGCTAATAACGGTGCTGTAAAACCCTTTCGTTACATGGTATGTTGTTCCATTGTGGATATTTAATTTGGGTGTATATTGCAGGTGAACGTGGTAGGTGTCATCTTCCGAAAATATTGGTTCAAATTCGGATGTGCATTTTAGGCTAAGTATTGACTTGAGCATTAGGGCCACTTACAAAACTCCAAAAAATACTGTTTAGCAATTCACAAGAAATGTTTTACCTCATCATGATATTACCAAACACGCTCACGCATTTCTGATTGATTATAAACTAAAGCGTGCCAATAACTCACTTACCGATTACTTTCCTTTTCAAAGGTGCAGTAGAGCGATTCATCAGGGCTGACAGTTATCGGCAGAGTTCATTTTTAACGCTATTGTTGGAGTGTCCATCTGCAGCGGCACACTATGTGAAGTGCCGACCCTAGGGGATGAGTGGTCAATCGGCACGTAATTTATGGTGGTAGTGTGCGGATATAGATGCATCACTTGAGGTGTGATAGCTTTGCTGTACTTACGGAGATGAAGTAGGGAAGTTAGAGAAAAAAAAACATAATTTTCGACCGCATCAATTCCTAGTTTCTGCATCATCTTTTTTTTTATATGCTATGATTTAGGGTCTTCTCCCACAGCTTCGCTACAAAAAGTTATCGTGGGCGAGAGGTTCGACATTGTGTTTATAAATATGCGTTTTTAAAGGTCAGTATTGAGACAGAAATAAAAAATACAGTGCATATCATCGTTTAAATGTAGCGGAAGTCGACTCAGTTACATCGAGGGACTGGAACAATTTACCTGCTGCGGTCTTTCCGTCTGATTATAATTTGGGTGTCTTCAAGGCAAGAGTGAATAGGCTCTTAATAAACTAGTGTGCCTCACTATCTACGATTGCATCACTGCTTACCATCAGGTGGGATCGCAGTCAAGCACTAGTATATACCAATTGAAAAAAAAAACCAAACATACCAATTTCAATCCTTCCATCATTATTTTTTGTTCAATTTCCCGTCTTCCTGACTCTGCATTTTCTTACCTAATTTCAGAAACCTCCCACAGACCTCTAAAACTAATAGTCACAGATCACACGGCAATATGTTACACCATAACTCATCCCCATCTATTGGGGCTGCTATCAAATCCCATGATAAGCGTTTTCTCATGACTTGCATATTCTACTGATGTTACGGTGAAAATTCGGATATGGGTGATACCGGTAATGGGAAAATTGGGACATTGAACTTAGAAATTTAAATACAGATCCATCTTGAAATATTGAGGTTTATATTGTATTGATACAGTTTGGTGACTGAAAAGACAAGATAATAAAGAAAATAATTTATGTAACACACTGTTGCATTGTGAGGATTGATATTATGAAAGATGAAAATGATTAAGAAAAACTTCATGAGAAGATTATTAGAATTAACAAGCAGTAACAGAAACAATATTTAAATGACAAAAATATTTTAAAAAATCTAAGATTAGCACTACAAAGATCATAATATAAAAATTAATGAATCGACCAAGCCTTTTCCCAACTATGTACGAATTGCTTTTTAATCTAACCGCACTGGAAGCACTGACCGGTCATTGTGGCAACACTTGGAGAAGGCGTATGTCCAGCTGTAGGCGTCTTTCAGCTGAAATGACGATGATAATGGTGACTAGAAGCCACAGATGCAGACTCTCAGTATTTCACATGAAGTATTTGATTATCTGAATTTGTCGAATCCAGAAAAAATCAGGTCATAGTAATGAAAATGGACCTCTTTCATATTTATGTATAGACTAGCTTCTGCCAACGGCTTTACCTAAATGTAAGTAATTTTCTTCATACAAACTTTGGACCCCATTTCATCCTCTTAGGGGTAAATTTTGAAAAATCCTCTCTTAGTGCTGCTCTACGTCACAGAAGGAAACCTTGTGTAATTTCACGCTCCTAAACTCAGTAGTTTCGGCTGCGCTTTGATATGTCAGTCAGTCAGTTTCTCCTTTTATTTAAATAGATAAACTTGAGGTTCTACCATGGTTCGTCCCTTAACAGTAACATTTTCGCAGATTCTCAGTTCAGATAGGAAGGGAGAGCGGCCACGCGTGTCTCTGCCAATCGACATGTTTATCGCTTTAATATAAAATAAAGGGAACGGGGTTACCGATATGGCATAGATGAAAAACTTCTTTAGGAAATTCGGAGACGGAAATTGTATTTTTTTTTTCTTTTAGCTGTCGAAAGATTATTTTAGAATGATGGATGTTCTTTTTTGCATTCAAATATTATGCAAAAGTATAGTATTCATCCTGTAACGGATATTTTATTTAGAAAATAAAGTGCCATTAGCAGGCAAGTGGTTTAAATTTAGTAATGAAGATTTTATTTATTTTCCTATAACAGAGTTTTCATTAGCTTTTAACAATAAGCTTACAATTTAGAGCTCACTTTGTGAGGGCCTGGTGTCTGCTAAAGACACAACAACCTGTATTACAAATCACTTGGACCCTCTCGCGGCTAGTATGCTAGAAAGAGTTAAGCATTTCGCAGTAAGCAAGAGTGGAAGTTTCTTTATCTTCATCAGCCTTTTTACTGTTCCTACAGCTGGGACTCAGGCCTCCTCTCTAGGAGAGGGAATGGTCCGTAATCCACCACACGAGCCCAGTGCGGGTTGATGAATGTCACATGTCTTCAAATTTTTGGTTCTAGGACATACCGGTTCCCTACCTTGGACTAACGGTAACTTGTAATGTACTGAGCCATACATATAGAGACTTTAACTTTAACATAAATCAAATAAACGACAGATCTTCCATATGCAATAATCCTCACACATGAAGAATTCAGGCCACGAATAACTTCGTAAGGGGTGAACACTGAATAATTTTATTTGTTTATAATTTTAATAACTCCCCACGCTCCTCGTATATTTTGGTCTTTGCTCCGCTTCGTGAACACGGGGTGTGCATACATTTTTCACGTCGCGGGTACAATACGGAATATTGTCACTTTAGAATTTGCCACGGCGAAGTGTCGAGGGTGATATTTATAGATTATCCCGGATTTTCCTCTCGAAATATTCCTTGTAAGGCCATAAACATATTTCTGTATCAACGTATTACAGGAGATCATAGAAAAATGGCTCTATTCATGCAAGAATAATAAGTTTTGCTAGATGATGTCCTGACTTAGATATTGTTGTGTTTCAACATAGGCTAGTAAGTAACTTCTTTTGATAGTTTTCTGCTAGATTTGTATGGATAAAAGTGTACAAGTCATGTTTAGTAGCTGAACCTATCTAATTTACTTTATGATTGAGTAAAGTAATATAATATCCATCTATGTACCATCAAACACATTTCCGCCAGACCACCGTTAAGTTAATTTTTGCTTGGACTCGAAAGGAAAATTTCAAAAGGCTTTTTTTATGATGGGAAAAATCATCCAATGACAACCCCTGCTCTTGGGCGGATCGGAAGATAGTGTCAGACGTCAAACTCTTACTGACTAAAAGACCCACCCCGTTTCTTCTAGCCTTCATACCGGGGCTCGAGCTGTCTTTCGAAACTAACCCTGGCCCCAGTAGACTTCGACCCAACTGGGCCCCTGCTGTTGCTGACAACTCCTTGAGGCGTGCGGGAACAGTGTGCGCCGTCGACGACTTGGGCTTGGTCCGGAGAGTTACCGAACGGCCGGACAGCGAGCTACCCATTGCTCACTGTCCGCAAGCCCGAACCTACGCTGGCCGGAAATCGGGTTTGGCGCCGCGCCGCAGGATTCAAGCGAAAATTTTTTGAAGTGATTTGGCAGAAATAACCGCGATGGTAGGTACATCATTACAGAAGTGGAGAGGTGTCACGGTATCTTCACTTTTCGCAAGACGCAGGTCCTCATCGGACGTGGTAAGTTCGGGAGGTTCCTACATCGGATTCAGTCTTAGGGACCTAGCAGGACCTATACCCGCTAGGGCCACAGATTTTTTTTGAAAAGGAAGCCTGTGGTCATAGAACGCAAAGGGCAACTAAAACACACAGTTGTGGTTTTAGTTAGTAAAAGTCAGACACGACCTCGCTCTTCCCCCAGAGCTAGAGATGTCATTGGATGATTTACCACCTTAAAAAATTTTGTAAGCTAGATTTGATAAAACAGTCAAAGTCCAAACATTTTTATTATGAAATTATTACAAACTTAAAAAATCAAGAATGTTCGAGTTATAAAGAAATACACTTGTCGCCTTATATTATTTTGCTTAGTTTATTAAATTTTTTGTTCATTTTGATTTTGCAACCACAATCGTGCGTGACGCTAAAGTCAACGTGCGAGATTTGAATTCCAAATTCAAATTCACTGTTCTTCGATATTCACCTCTCTGTTTTCCTTCTTATTGTTTATCTACCGTCTTTTATTTTGTTACTGGCGCATGATTTTATTTCCGAAAATAATCAATGTGGAGAAAATAAAACCGGAGATATAATGTTAGGATGTTATCAATTATTTTTTTGCTATATTGAGCAAATATATCGAGTTAGCCTTCTCTGTAAACGTCGCTGAGGTTTAAATACTAAAATAAAATTCTCAGCACAATTTTACCGAGGTGTTGTGCCAATTTTAATGATTCCGCATATTGTTCAGTTGTGTAGATACAGATACTACACAACATGACACAGATACAGGTAATTAATAAGCGAATAATGAAAATATTTATTTATTTATTTAATCTTCATGCAACACAAAATAAATAGGCAGACTTAATGCCTTAGGCATTCTCTGCCAGTCAACCTAGGCAGTCACTAGACTTCACTCGAAGAAATAACGCCAACAATTCGAGATTTCTTTTCACTATGTAAAAAAAAATCCGCAGACTGTTCTGGCTTCCAACTGACATAATTAATAAATTAGGTTGAGGTTGAGAATAATTTCTCAGGTAAGTACCTACGTTAATACCTATTTTTGTTTCAGTATATGTACAAATAGAATTACCCGTTTTCTTCGGTACGCCAAAGAAACACTTCAAGAGCCTCCAATCCTCCATATTGAATCGTCCCACTCTACCAGGAGCGCATAAGTACGCAGCGGTCACCCCTGTTGTCTTAGTAAGCACTAAGCGCAGGTCAAGTAAACATCCATAATGGATTCTACCCGAGTCAGTAAATTATCATCTTCCCGGATATTGAATATATTAAGGCAATATTGCTCCAACTGAACATGTAAAGCAGGAATTATGTGTTTGTATAATTGGCGTTTGCGAATCCCTGGGTGTTTTGGTTAGCTGTGGTTGCTTACAGTGACAACTGTTTGGTCATGTTGGGACTATTATTATAATTAAACAATCGTTGATGTGTATAAATTTAGCAAGTCAAAGGAGCAAGTTAGTAAGAAGTACGTAATTTTGGCGTACAAAATATGGATAAATATCAACTCTGTAGAAATGATTTTTCGCGGTAACGTGCATCAAACACAAATAGTGTCGCAGTGAAAAACTTTCGCAGTAACGTGCATCGAAGTCCAGTTGTATCGTAGTGAAGATCTATCGCGGTGACGTGCATCGAAGTGTGGTGGCTTCGTTGAGACGGGCTTTGCAGTAACGTGCATCGCAATGCGTCGTAATAGCATTGAAAGATATTTTGTGCGTAAAAATGCTGTATCCTACTCCAACTTAAAAAATACTCTAAATTAAAAATGATGAAGCTCTACATTTGCATAATCAACAACGACGATAAACAAAAACCTTTCCAGGAATGCAATCACTCACAAAAGGAAAGTAATTAGCTTGTACGAAATCAAAGCGAAAGTAACCGAAGACTCGAAGGAGATGGAGTCCAAGCAATAATGGCGAAGGAGATGAACCAGACCGGCCGGGCCTTGAATATTAATCGACTGAGGGAAATGGATTAAAAATTCGTGTCCGTGTCTTTACAACCGCAAGCAGCCTCCGTCACGATCTCTCGTGTTTTCCAACAAGTTTTTTTAAACATTCCGATCTCATTTGCATTATTTTTTTCCTTTTCCCTCGTGAATAATTTAATGAATCTTAAGAAATATCGCCTCCTGCGGTACGGAGGGACTTCGGCGTCTTATTGTTGATATTGTTCTTTAATTTCGAAACAATGTCGGTATGCAAGAATGCAAATAACAAAATGAAACAAAAATAAAAAATAACTGCACAAGAAATACTGACACGACTTTTAAATTAGACTTTTTTTCTCTAAACCTCCTTAAAAGGATTCGCGCTGAGTGTAACAAAATTTAACGGATATTAAAAAGTTTAACTCGTCGTACCGGAGTTAATATTGACGGGCGTGGCAGATGGGAAGAAAGGGTTTCTTCAAAAGAATTCAAACGGTGACAAAAAGGCGTAAAGAATCACGGGCGGGAAGGAAGGGGTGAAGTAACTTATGCGGCGAAGAAAGAGCCCCAAGAATTAACAAAAATAAAAGGTGACGGCCGCGACGCTGTTTACGGGGTGGCGAGGGGCGACCCTTAATTAAAGGCTTTTGGACTTTTCGCGATGCAATTTGCCTAAAAGACAAGAATTATTTTTATTGAAGTCATCACTAATTTCAGAAGAAAAGAGGGGGTGAGAGGACCGCTCCTTTGTTGTGGACAAATGGCATTTAATTGCGCGGTTTTTGGGACCAATTCGGAAAATAATCGCTCGCCGCCTGATTGTTAAATGCCCTTAATGTCTGAAATACTTGGTGAGTATTGTGAGAATTTCTTATTGTGTCCTATTTACTTTTTGTTGTTAACAGTGTTTTTTACCATCACTATGGCAAATCTTTGGATTCTTATTGCAGGCCTCAGCATCTAGTTTCATCTCATTTTTTATCATACACCGAGAGATCCTGGACATCTATTTGAGCAAAACTTTACTGTTGATGAAGTCACTTAATACTAAATTTCTGTGTCTAATCAGAGTTAATTAACTTACTGCGGTAATGTTCGAAAAAGTTACCATTCCATGCCCTTGGAAGGCAACGATTAACTGAAAGAACACCAGTAAAGGCTGACACGCAGAACAGGAGAAGTTGTATGATGATTTTCAAATTCAATCTACTAATCAACTGTAACATTTCTCATAGTTTTGTAGTTTTTTTATATCGGCAACAAATCTGTGAGCAACATGGACCACCTGGTCTCTCCTCCACCAAGGATAGAAATCCTAGCTACTTATTTATCCGTAACAAGGAAAAGATTTCTAATTAAGTTTAGAAATGCTTAAACAAATTTTAAGTAGTATTAATTGTCTTCCTCCTTTATTAATAAAAGTCCGACTGGAGTCGAAAAAATTTGAGTGGAGACAGTTGTTCACAAATCCTTGATTCGGCCGAGGGTTCGTACGGAGAGCAAAAATTAAAATCATAAGAAAATAATTAAAGTCCGTAAGGGGATTTATTGGACAGAGGCGACGTGATTAATTGGTTTTCTTGGATAATTTCGGGGAAAAGCAATAAGTGTCAATGTTGTGCGTTCGCGATTCATTGGAAAAATTAATAAAGAAAATTTTAATTAATGCCCTGGTATGTTTTTGCTTACAGCGTGTTTTGGTCTTTTGATTATTAAAGGTAAGAGATACAATCAATAAAACGATACTTTTTTTTTACTAATGATTCTTAAAAGTTTAGTCTCGTTTTCTCCGAAGTTAGATGGAAAATAATAAAAAAATCCATGGTGAGTGAGCCAGGAGGTCCACTTACACCGAGACAGGTTTGTAGGAACATGCCTATGTCTAAAAATAACCCCTGATACAAAAAGAAAGTAAAAAATAAGTTAAAAAATTACTCATTCAGCCTTTTAACTTAATTAAAATAATTTATAACTACATATTTTAAAAATGAGCGTCACTGAGTCGTCTTTCCTTTTCCGTCGGGAGTTAAAAATAGTTTTCATAGCTGTCAAACTTCACACCAATATTACATAGGTGAAAGTTTGTATGTAGTATGTTTATTACTCCCGGATTTATATGTTATTTGTCAGACGAGTACCCCATGTCCTGAAAAAGCCCAAATGATACATTTTTTTTTATTTTTTTATTTGATAGGCTCACGTTTGACCACTATCTCACCTGATGGTAAGATCGTGGTCACTTATAGGTATTTCGTGATTATTCCCTTGGAATAATTTTACGCGGACAAAGCTGTCAGAAGCTAGTTCACCATAACTATAATTTAATCAAAAACACTAAAAAACCCGAAAACAAATAATTAATACCATCTAAAACTCAAAACAATTCTCTCCTATTAAAATATCGGAGAACAAATGGCATCAATTTAATAATTCAGTTACAGCAATCAGTTCTAATTTGGGGCGAAACGGCGGCAGCGGCGGGTTGAACTTGACCATTAATAAATGGCAATGATACTTCAAAGTTAACCCTCTCGCTGCTGAGGATAATGAGAGGTATCAACCTCCACTTGTGTTTCAAATGTCTAATCTGATGGATTAAGCAGATTTTCGGGGATGAAAAACAATGAGATTTAAAGTTTTTGGTATGCGTTCGTTCTGGGTGGTCTGTTATGGTATTTACAGATATGTTATTTATGAATGAATGACTTTATTTGAAATGATAATGATGTCTACTAATGTAAACTACCTAACCATTCTCTCCACGTAGTGCCTCAGAATAGGGGAGTAAGGACACTGAATCATTGTTTTTAGGATATACGGTTTAATGCTAGATTTTTAGTGGGGCCCCGGGCCAGAATTATTAAGATTTATTAAGCGCAATTTAAATTATGAATATAAGAAAAGATCGATTTCTTGTAAAATTTTGCCAGCCTTATCAACTAATAGATACGCCACTGGGAAGCCCACCTTTATAGACGAAATATAAAAGCCCTTGTATATTAGAGAACTTGCCGATTTATTAAAAATAAAAAATATTTTATGTCTGTACTTCAATGAATTATCCA
Organism: Mythimna albipuncta; assembly: GCA_929112965.1. Taxonomy (NCBI): domain Eukaryota; kingdom Metazoa; phylum Arthropoda; class Insecta; order Lepidoptera; family Noctuidae; genus Mythimna; species Mythimna albipuncta. The sequence continues at coordinate 20,937,060 of OV815960.1, forward strand.
AAAACTACAAAGTTGACTTGTTTCCTGGGGCCCCCACCCAATGATTTTGCCACGGGCGTCAGACGGTATAGTTACGCCATTGCCTGTACCGCTAAACATTCCAGAGAGCTTTCATTGCTGAAGATATGTTCAAAAATTCTAAAGATTTGCAGATTCTTAATCGATGACAGTCTTACAACAGCTATAATTAATTTTTTTTTCTGTAGTAAATCATCAAATGATTCCTCTTGTTCCATTCCAAAGCAAAGTTGCAGTCTTTTAACCCACCTGTGTTGTGGCCGCGATAACTCTCGGCACTAGTTACCATGCCTTCATAATTCACATCGCAATAAAACGGACATTAGAACCGTTACACACTTAAAATCGCATAAAATATCGCTCGCCCTAACCTTCTTAATGGTCTTGGCTCACCCTAGGGGAAAACAAAAGCGGAAAAAAAACTTTGAAAAAAGTAGTGTATTCTGGTGATATTTATTATTATATTAAAAGTGGGGGATGTTGGCTAAGTTTGAAAAAACGTGGCTGTGCATTTTATTTGAAATACATTGCATTTTTTCTTTAGCTTGTTAAAGAAAGGTTGAAAGACAGACGGCATTGGATGGCGAAATTAAGCTTGATATTTGGATGTGCCGTTTTTGAGGTCGCTTGGTATGAATTTCGCCGTCGGCGAGCGTCGGGCGATTACTGCACCGACCACCGAATTTATGGTCAAACTTCTGTGTGAAGGCGACGGCGCGAGTTTTTATTATGATCAGCCCAGTGGACCGTGAAAGCAAGTTGCCGCGGGGAGACGTAATTTCCATACCTCATGTCTGTTTCTGTCGCCCTGGTACTTTCTTAATAAAAGTTGCGGTTCTGTTTTTATTATTACTAAATTAAATAAGTTGATAAGGTTTTGTGTATGCTTGTAGGTTCTTCGTGATGGTTATACATCGAAAAATAAAGTTGGCTGTTAAGATTTTTCGACTTAAAGATAAATTTATTGTACTAAGAAAAGAGCCACTTTGACACATTTGCATGATTGTAAAAAGTATAATTATCGTTTTTTCATCTAAGTACTTGTTTATCATAGACTGAAAAGGGAACAATATTTTTTTCCTCTACAGATGGGTCAATAAAGGAAAAAAAAGATCTTCCGTCTATTATAGATCTTTCTGGTTCCAGAATTAACTAAACAAAAGCCGAAATATAAATTAGTCAATCGCCGGAAAAAGAAAAGAAAAATAAACAGACGAATCGCAAACTCCCTCCCAGTCATGAAAACTTTAAGTAAGACGTGAAAAATGGGAATATGAAAAGAAATAATTTTCCGCGCGACTCGCCTGTGCAAATGAGCTGAATGAAGGAACTGCTCACGCGAATGATTGAACGGTGTTCTCTGATGAAACAATATTTAAGTTCGAATCGTTAACTACGAAATAAGAAGACGAAAGCCCTTTTACATCCTGATGGAAGTTTGTTTAAGGTGTTGTCTAAAATTTGTTTTGATTAATGCAGATGGCCCCGTCTATGTAATGTTTTTTTTCTAGAGAATAGCAGTTTGGAAGGACGTTGCCGTTGCGATGTTCGTCACTCTATGTTTTGTATACCATAGAGTTGTAAACAAACCGACTATGAACCTCATGATAAATAGTCAACGCTATCTAGAGATACTTGGGACCACATACATTTTACGATTCATGATCGTCATTTCAGCCGACAGACGTCCACTGTTGGACATAAGCCTCCCCCTAACCACCCCATAACGACCTGTTCTGTGCGTCGCATCCATCTGATTCTCGCCGAGTCATCGGTCCACCTTATAGGTCGTCTTCAAATGCTGCGTCTGCTGGTGCGGGGTCGTCACTCTAGATCAACCTTTCGTCCCCATCGACCATCTGTTCTGCGAGCAATGTGCCCTGTCCATTGCCACTTAAGTTGCAATGGACAGGGCACATTGCTCGCAGAACCTCCCATATGTTTACGTACCTAATACATACAATCAGAAATATTTAAATCCAACTTAGTCCAGAACAAATTGATAACAGTCTTGATAGTGGGGAAAAGTAATCGAGAATGGTAAAACAAGTTTACAAGATCCTGAGAACTGTAATTGGGGTTATAAAAGATAAGAAGGGAACCGAAAAGGAAAAATATGAAAAATCTGTAGCAGAGGTACTGTCGTGGCCAGATCTTAAAAGAAAGAAAGCCAGATCGTTTAAACATTAACGTTTGAAATGATATGTCAATCCTCGTTTGGGCACATCACTGATATAGGATTCTTAAGATAATAAAAGGTCTAAGAAAGTTGGCCAAACGAGGATTTTCATATCATCAAACTTTAATGTTCAAAATGGTCTGACCAATTTTACTTGGCCATATCATGAATTTTAAAATATGGCCACGACAGTACCGCAACTACTTGTAGGTAGGTACCTAAAATCCCTACACTTTTCAGAGTTAACACTTTACCCTTTTTTTGAGGTTGTAAATTCCACTGCTCCGTGGTAAGACCTTAGGAGCTCATATATAAAATCACATTTACTGCCCCCCTAGCCAAGTTACAACCGTTTCGCTTGCGTTGAACGCTTCGAGTTGGCCGCGTCGCCGAATCTTTTGTTCTGACCACGTGACTGAGGGTTGAGGAGACGTCATTCCCGTACATTTGAAGCTTTCTGCTAGCGTTGACTATTGCAGATAAGTAACTTGGCTAGGGGTACAGGTAACTTCCCAGCCAAGGCTATTTTTACCACATTTTATTGAAAACTTATTTTTATCATTCATTTAAAGGGGCCCTGTCAGCTGTCAGTATGACTTCTGCTCCAACATATTAGATACCTGTACCAATACTTCTGTTAATGTTAACATTCTTAAATGGATGCACAGTGAAGATCATACAATTCTTCAAAATTGGGGACTCGACCCAACCGTAATTATTTTAGTTAAATGGAATATCAATCAAATAAGTTTATTAAATAAGTGTTCAAATACAATAGAAAATTATTGTATTCATCAAAAACAAGGACCTAAAAATAGCTTTTTTTTCAAGATGGGAAATTATCTAATGACTTTTCCCGCTCGCCTTAGTGCGGAAGGACTTTTCAGACTTTTCTGACTAAAACCACAACATACCTATTCTTTCTTGGCCGTTGCTTTCAGGACCACGGGTGTGCTTTTCGGAAGTCAACTAATGGTCTCAGAAGTAAATATAGCTAAGACAACTCACGAGAGTTTAGATAATCTTTGGGACGGTATTTTAATTTTATAAATTTTTTAATTTGACAAAGAACCTGCCATTTAGAGGTCAATAACACTACCATTTTTTTAAGTGGGTACCTAATCATCCCATGACTTGACTCACTGACTTCTTTCACTTTAGGGCAGAACAATAGAGCGTGTCAAACTTTTATTGATTAAACTCAGTTAATAAAACACATTTATGTCTTTCAGTTGCTTTTTGCGTTCCAACTCACTCACTTATCACTAAACGCTAAAAATATGCATCTCTTTCAAAAATATACGTAGAAGATACCTAGGTACCGTAAAAGTGAAACATGTTATTATTTTATACTCACAAGCCCGAGTTATACGGCACTGCCGCGCCATCTAGTGATGAATAGCTAAACTATTCTAGCTGGCGCACGGTTTTTATGGACTCCTGGTATCTCTTATTGGGAAACAGCGACATCTAGCTTCACTAACATACAGCGTCACCTTCAATTTGTATTTAAACACAATTTTCAACATAGTGACACAATTTATTGTTCCTTGTAGCTATCATTCCCTGGTATTTCTTCAATACAAAGAGTCACATAACCGTGTCGAAACAGACTTATTTATTAAATCTTGCAAACCAAGCGATAGGAAAAACTGTACTGTATCAGGAAGTTAGTAGCCATACAGCAAACCAGCGGTAGCGGCGCCTCTATAGAGCGATCAGTTAACTAACATGTGGAGGAAAGGTTTTTACAATGATAGCAGAACGACAGCCATTGGTGTTCAATTTTGGCTGTCACATTGCAATATCATATCCTTTTTTCTTATCGATTACTTATCGCTTGCTGAACGCTAAGTATCAAGAGTAAAATATTAAAAGAATTAATCCTATCATCATAAAAGTTCACTTCAAATATTTACACGGAATGGCGCGAAATTCTAAAAGCTGTGGATGTTATATGGAGAGCTCTACAAAAGCTTTGTCACCCTGGTAATCCTTAACCTCCCGTCCGCTAATAAATCTCCAGGAGATTTCTGTCAAAAAAAAACGCGCGTCTGGTGGGTATCTCCTGGAGATTTCGTGGATCGGGTCGGATTAAATGCCAAATATTGCCTGTCTAGAGTATACCTTTCCTACTCTAACTTACACAGACTGTAGGTGAAAGAAAAAGAAAGGCATAAAACATCACATGCTAAACATTCAACAACTTTTGTTAATGGAATGTTTTTCTGTTGTGACGGCTTCATTACCCGACTTCAACAAGGGTTATGTTTTCGCGCGTATCTTGTATGTTTGTATGTATGTAATAGTCTTTATTACCTCATATCTTCCAAACTGCTGAGCAGATTTTTATAATTAACATATCGTTAGATTTGTCTTGATAACCCAAGTATTCTTAGATAGGTGACGTTAAAAAAAAACAACATATCGACTGTGAGATGCTATATTTTAGAGCAAAAAAAAAAATTTTTTTTTAATTCTGCAATATGGGTGTCGAATTAAAGGGCTTTTCATGAGGATTTCAAAATGGTATGTCTTAATTCTTTATTGTACACACAAAAACTTAACTTTAATACAATTATAATTGACAATTCATGTACAAAGGCGAGCTTAACTCAACAATGAGTTTTCTCCCAGCAAACCTTTGAGTGACAGAGAGAGAGATCACATTCGAGGGTAGGATCACAGTGTACAACATAAACCTACATAAATACGACTAAAATATATATATATATATATACATAAACATATTTTATATATATACTAATATTATGTCAATTGAGAAAGGAAGTGCTCTTTAATTTTCCTCTTAAAGACATCCAGAGAAGGGCTGTCGCGAAGGGAGTGTGGGAGAGAGTTCCAGAGACGCACTGCAGTTACAGTAAAGGAGCCATCATAGCGGCTGGAAGTGTGGCGAGGAGTACGAAGGAGAAGAGAATTGATAGTGCGGCAGGGTTTACCCCTTGGTACAAGGTATTCGAAGCGTTCACGAAGGTATTGAGGAGCATTGGGATTGTGCAGGATAGTAAAGAGAAGGGATAGAATGTGAATATCTCGCCGACGCCGAATTGGCAGCCACCTTAACCTGGTCCGAAACTCCGACACATGGTCGTATTTGCGGAGACCAAAAATAAAGCGAATGCACAAATTCTGCAATCGCTCGAGTTTATTTAGAAGTACCTCCGTAGCATCTAGAAAACAGACATCCGCATAATCTATAAGCGGTAGAAGAAGAGATTGAGCAAGCGCAACTTTTGTATGAAATGGCAAGAATTTTTGGAGACGTTTAAGAGACTGAAAAGAATAAAATACCCTCTTACTCACATCGGCAATATGAACCTCCCATGAGAGATTAGTGTCAATATGGACGCCAAGATTTTTAGCACTTTTGGAGTATAATATTGGTTCAGAATCATACACTACTGGTGGGAGCGACTGGTCATCTAATAGGTTGAGCATGTATCTGCCACCAATAATGAGTGCTTGAGATTTTTTTGGGTTCAGTAAGAGTCCATAACATTTAGCCCATTTATGGATATTTTCAAGATCCTTATTGATGGCAGCCACAGTCCCAGCAAGTTCATCTACTTTAAAATGCCGATAAAGCTGCAAATCGTCTGCATAGAGATGATAATTAGAAGTTAGGACCTTAGTGAGAGCATTTATAAAAACTGAAAAAAGTAGAGGAGAGAGGACGCCACCCTGAGGAACACCCGCAGCCAAATCACACCATTCAGAGGAGTCCTCATCAGATCGAACGGACTGCGAGCGACCCCAAAGATAAGATTTGAACCACTCAATAACCGAATCAGAGATATTAAGGGAAGATAGGATTCCTAAGAGGATGTCAAAATCAACCGAGTTAAAGGCACTGCTGAAGTCCAGTAAAACCAATACCGTTAAACACTTATGATCCATGGCCAGTCTAATATCGTCAGTTATTTTGACGAGAGTTGTGACAGTGCTGTGGCCAGGTCTGAAACCAGATTGGTAAGGACTCAGCAGGTTATTAGACGACAAATAACAGGACAGTTGCTTTTGCACAACACTCTCGAGGACTTTGGAGAGGATAGGGAGGATGGATATTGGGCGGAACTGGGATGGTGAGCGTGGATTTGACACCTTAGGAAGCGGTAGGACGTGAGCCTTTTTCCAAGCAGATGGAAAGGAGTTATTGAAGAGGGAAAAATTAACTATGTGAGTTATGACAGGAACTATTTCACTCAAAATAGGTAAGAACATTTGGAGTTGAAGGCCATCGTTACCCACCGCCTTGGTAGATATGGATAGGATACATTTCTTAATATCTTGTTCAGTTACTGGGTGGAAAGAAAAAGAAGTATTGTCTGGCAATGGAAGTTTAGCAAGATCATTGAGAGTGGAAGATTTAACATCGTCATCAAGTATAATTGGTGACTTAGAAAAGTGCGCATTAAGTGCATTGAGGTCCATTTTATCGGGAGAACTCTTGTTAGTGGCTTTGCCAATACCAAGAGTTTTTAAAAATTGCCATACTTGTGTTGGGTTGAAATTGTCAATTGAGTTATGAATATGACGCCTCTTCGCATCCCTACACAAACGACTGCAGCGATTTCGCAACTTCTTATAAAGATCCCAGTTTTCTTCAGTAGGCCGCTTCCTGTACAGCTGCTTGGCCTTGTCACGCTTAGCCATCAGGTTTTTTATAGCTTGGGATAACCATGGCGCAGGAAGGTGCTTCACTCTCACCTTTTTAAGAGGAGCATGTGCATCGTACAATTCCAACATAGCACTACTGAAAACTGACACCTTAGTGTCCACATCCTCGCAGGTGAACACAGATGACCAATCGATTCCACCTGCATCAGCCCTCAAACGCTCCAAATCAATGTTTTTAAAACTACGAAGAACGAGAAACTTGGCCTTGCGTTTTGGAGGTCGAATCTTATAGGAAAGGTAAATGAGGTCGTGGTAGGAAAAAGGAGAAGTTAGCTGTCCATGTGTGGCTACTTTATTAGGGTCAGAAACAAGAACGAGATCTAAGAGAGAAGGAGTACAATGAGGAGCCCTGTGAGTAGCATTAAGTGGAAGTAAGTGCATATTGACAGAAGAGACAAGTGATTGGAGTTTACGGCTACGTGAGTCTCCCTTGAGCATACAAGTGTTGAAATCTCCGAGAATAAGCGTATGATCATAAACTGACGAAAGATTTTCTAATTTAGTTTCAAAAGAAGAGAAGTAATCAATTTGGCAAGATGGACTATAATAAACACCTAGAAGCAGCTTTGTATGTTGGAATTCTATTTCAATGAATAGGTGTTCAGCAAACTTTGAATAAACACTCGGAGACTGGTCAACAATCTTGTAGGTGATATCACCACGGAGATAAATGGCAACCCCTCCACATCCCTTGCCAGTTCTGTCATTGCGCACAATCTTATAACCTGGAAGAGAATATTGTGTGGAAGGAAGTGCAGGCTTTAGAAAAGTTTCGGAAACAAGAACAGCGTGAACAAGGTCTGAATCGAAGGACGATAACAGATCAGAATAATGTGAAGGAATGCTTTGAGCATTTATGTGCACTGCGTTGAAAAATTTGCGACAATTTAAAAAAGTTAAAGAAAGGCGGTCCCGAAGATTCAGAGTATCATCGTCGCTGAAAGCGCTGGCAAAACTCTGATTTGAGGGACAAGAGGAAGAGCATGAAAAGAAACTGTCATTAATGGGGTCATTTGACATAATAAATTATGAATTTAAATAATAAAATTATAGGTAATAAAAAAAAAAAAAACTAAATTAATTTAAATATCTAAACCTCGGTTCACTCGCCGGTAGATGATATTCTATATACGAATAGTAAACATTAAAAAAAAAATGATCATATTAAAAACATATTAAAAAAAAGTCATGACCATATTAAAAAAAAGTACAACAGGAAATCTGTGTTATTTGTTTTGTGCTGAGGCGAATGACTAGGTCGGTTTTTTAACTTTATAGTGATTTTACGTCTAAAATATAGTGATATTATAATACTAACTAAGAAGTGTAAAATTAAAAAATTAAAATAACCCGGCTGCGTAAAAAAATATTTTAAATAAAAATTGAAATGAAAAATAAACAAGTTCAGTCTACAGTTCAGCAACAGTCGGGACCCATTAAAATAATCTAGACTAAAATCATTCTATCTAATGCATGGCCGTGGGTTCGATTCCCACCCAGGACAAATGTTTGTGTGATGAGCATAATCATTTGTTCCGTGTCTGGGTGTAATTTATTTATAATATGTATGTGTTTAGAAATATATAAGTATGTTTATTAGCTGTCTAGTACCCATAACACAAGCTCTGTTTAGCTTGGGACTAGACGGCGTTGTGTGATAGTTGTGTAATATTATATATTATTATATATATATCATCACAAAGTACTTTTAATCATTATCATCATTTCAGGCGAAATACGTCCACTGTTGGACATAGGCGTCCCCCAAAAGTCACCATTTCTACATCGGAGTCTCGCGACCATCACTAGGTCCACCTTGAGGCCTTCCAACGCTGCGCCTTCTGGTATGTGGTCGCCAGAACCTTTCGTCCTCATCGCCCATCTGTTCTGTGAGTATGTGCCCAGACAACTGCCACTTATGTTTGGCAATTCTTCGGCTTTATGATATGTATTAGTATAGATTGGCTCATGTTTAACCATTATCTTACCGTCATGGTAAGCAATGTTGGAGCACGCTTGCCTAGAAGTAACGTTTTCACTTTTGACAAGACATCTTAGCTGCTCCTTGTAATCCATGTTACCCTAGTACATCTTCAGTTGACTGCCACATATTGTTGAGTAAGGTTGCTTTTGGAAACTGTTTAGTATGTATGTACCGTTTATATCAGGCCTTACATTTTACCAACACATAAACTAGCCTATTGTATTTCGCATTACAGAAATAACTAGTGCCTATCATAATACAATGGAAGCAACCAATTAGATTTTGTTGTAGATAATTTTAGATTTTAAACTAGATTGCACGAAGCATTCCAACTCAAATATGGCACTCTATTTTTACCACTTTAAAAATGTTATCCAAATCTTTAAGTAAATTAATAGACGAAACAGTTAGAGCAGTGGTTGAGCGATTGACTGCTATATTGTGTGTCACGGGTTCGATTCCCGCACGCAACAAATATTTGTATGGCCCACAGATACGTGTTACGATAATCGATCGAACGTTTCCACGAGTCATTACTAATGTGGAGCAAAATTTTTATTTAAATAAAAAGAGAAAGAGTAATTACTCTAATTGAGACCCTATAGTCTGTGCTATTGTTGCTATTTTGGTTTGTAGAGCTAAAAGGAACGTCATCCAGAGGACGGGGGACCATCAAACAATATATTTTCATGTTCTACGTTTCCGAACTCGTTTCGCTCGGTCTAGCACTAATTGTTGCCACTCGGTCAGTTACAACACTCAAAATAACGGTAGCTACTCTACTACTGAATTTAACGGCAGTTATAGTAAGAGCTTACAATTTATTCGCTATGGATGTTACTGCTTAAAATATTTTTGATGATCATTGCAACTTTTTTATTTATTTATCCACAGTTAAATTTTGATCGATTTAATCCCGTGGAAGATTGATCCGGTACATGAAACACTATCGATTTGTAAAGATAAAATAAAAAAATAGAGTGCTTTTTAATAAATTTAAAACTCGTATTAATTTATGCATGTACGAAATTAATTTCTTTAAGAAAACGTCAGCTGAGCGAGTTCAATGATCTGTAGGTAGTAGTCGGCATTGCGTACTGATTACCTACAGGTAATTGAACTCGCTCAGCTGACGTTTTCTTAAAGAAATGAATTTCGTACATGCGTAAATTAATACGAGTTTTTTAAAAAAGGTACTTTATTTTTTAATTTTATCTTTACAAATCGATAGTGTTTCATGTACCAGATCAACCCAAAATTTAACGGGGTATAAACTAGCGCTTGACTGCGATTCCACCTGATAGTAAGTAGTGATGTAATCGTTTATGGTAACCTCATTTAAATACATTTCGAATTGGTTGTTTCTTTGTGTATAATTCAAACAAACAACAACGTTTTAATTTACATAATTATGTACTCTTATACTACACTGCTACTTGGTTTATTCAAGTCCGCAAACTAGGTTCTCCATATATACCATGTTAACGATAAAGAGTGCAATGGAAATAAATACAAATTTTAAATAATACTCATGGTTTAATATGTAATATATAACTTTATATTTTATAACAAATATAGAACTGCACACTGTATCAGAATGCATTATAAGGTATTACAGAAATAATATTTACAAAGAGACATTATTAAAGCTACAATTAATTTAAATATTTTTTAATTATACTTTCAACATGTGGCCTATGTACATTATTATAGGAAAATATTCTAAAATTAATTAATATCATAAACCAGTCAATAAACAAAGGCAGTTGTATCAAGTTTTACTTACTATACAAATTCTACTGACTTTGAATGCATTTTAGCTAAAATCCTATACGTGTAACGAAACTAGCTTAATCTAATTTATTCTAAGTACCTGGATATTAGCTAAAAAGTTATTCAAAATGTCAGCGCAAAAATACTTCAATAATTTAATACTTTTAACATTGGACGGATTACAGAGTAAGAGTCTTCAATTTCGAGAATATCCTAATTTTACAATGGTCGTAAGGCACTCAATCAACGGATAGAGATATAAAAGTGATCTAATAAGAAGTGGAGCTACTGTCTGGTCGCAACTGTTTGGTCTGAACATCATCGTACGCAATTGTGAACACACTTTTCTTCTCTGTAATTGGCAACCTCTTCATGTTCTGCTGTACCAATGTATTCATGGCTATGCCCGAATCATTATCATCTATCTTCGTTGAGGTGTTTCTATGGGTTATATCGGGCACATTATCACCTCCTATTTTTATTTTAGAAACATGCACTTCAGTATTTTTTTGATCTTCTTCGTAACTTGTAGATATCGAAATACTGTGAGTCAAGGCACTTTCTGATATATCCTGCTTCGTATCTTGGACATCGTCTTGATTTACGTAGATAGGTTGCTGTTCAGGTGCTTGCTTTCGTGGCATTGGTTGGTGGCCTAAGTATTTTGGAATATGTGTAGGTTGAATGTAACAAAGTGGATTTTGATTTTCGTATTGATGCTCATATCTATGTTCAGAATGTTGAAGCAAAGGGTGAACGTCTGGTAATGGGCCTTCGGGTACGGGAGTAACTTTTTCTTCCTTCAATATCCGAGGATGAATGAATTCACTTTCTTTTGATTTGAAGTTTTTTTTTACCTCTGAATCACCTTGAACGTCTTTGCTCATTATTTTTCCGTATCTACCAACCTTGTCTTTATCGTCTTCGTTTTTTGTTTTAGATGTCCTTTTTGGTTTGCTTGGTACCACTTTTTCGGGAGGTTTAGCAGCCGCAGATTTCTTTCCGTACCACTGCATATATCGTGGTAAACTTTTTTGCGAGGGTTTAACACTTTCTGACGACTTTGTTGATTCACTTGCGTCGTTAACTCCTTTGCTACTAGGTTCTATATTACTTGGACTATCTAATTTACTTGTTCGTGCATCCATATTCGATGATTTTGACTTTGCTGAAGAATGTTCTGCCGCTAATTCACGAGCTTCTGTTGACGATCCTTGTCTTGAAAACACTAAGTTTCTGTTATCTTTTGAAGCTGAACTGCTTCTACTTTTACTGTCAGTTTCATTTTGAATAGCAAGGGGGCTTTTTGATGGGGTGTCATCAGCTGTTACGGAAAATTGCTTTTGTAGCCTCATTCTCCTTTCACTTATGTCGGACTCAACTTTTTCGTCTAAAGAATCTGAAATTTCCATCAAAACTTCTCTTCTTAGTCTTGACTTTCTGTCACTGTCTGAAATTTTTATCTGAGTGGAGGAAACGGTTTCATTTTTAGATGTCGTTATTATACTTTTTGTAATATCACCGTAATTTTTAATGTGTTCTTCTCTCTCATTAGATTTACTTATTTTTACATGTTTTTCACTTTCTAACGAAGGAGACACTTCACTTTCTTCGAGAATTGGTGTTTTTATTTTTCTACTTAAGTCGTAAACTCGCATACTTCGTCTGGGGTCTTTGTGTTTTAATTTCTTTTTAGGCTTTTTCTTTTTCACCCATGCTACTTTTCTTGTTTCATCTTCTACAACCATTTGAGATTCATCTTCGCTGTAAGAATCGTTATCACTTCTTGCTTTTCTGCGTGTTGGTTTCATAAGCTGCGGTTCGGTCTGTGTACCAATGTGACATTCAGTTTGAGTTGCCATTACAGAATGACCGGGGAGACTTTGGGTTTCGAGTTTGCTTTCAACTTGAGAAGCTGTTTCTTGATTTTGTAACATTCTTTCGCGTTCTATTAGTATCTGGTGTAATAGTTCATTCTGTTTTCTGAGTGAAGATTCTAGTAGCTCCTGATGAATTGTTGATTTGTTTTGCATTTCTAACAATGCTGACTGTAAGTAATCCGTTTTAAGTGGTACCGAGCCAGGTACTTCGGGTTGAAGGTTAGTGTAATCATGAAATTGATTTTGAGCATCACTTCCTACTTGTGACCTTTGCCCATAGCTTTTAGCATCTTTTCCATTTGATATGTTATCTAAATCTGTTACCTTACTCATTCTTTCTCTGATATTATTCGCTTCTTCTCCCTGTTCTCTAATAAATCTTTCCATTAAAAGATTTTTCCCGCTATCAACTACAACGTACTGTGTATGTGGTATAAGTGTCACAGGTCGTTGTTGTTGAACGGGTAGATTAACATAACGGTCTTCTTCATTCTTACCTCTAGTTACTAGTCTTAAAATTTCTGTATTGCCTTCTTTAATAAAATATTGATCCCTGCCTTGAGAAGATGGGGCGCGCATTTTTTCTGAATATTCACGTTTAGTTTTGCTTTCAGTTTTATCGTGGATATTTTTATCAGCATCAGACTTGAGGAAGACTCCTACTTCGGAGCCACGATCTATTTCGTGTCTACGTATGGAATCGTTATCTTGTTCCCTGCGTTGATAATGTAGTGTGGCGATTCTATCGTAACCGTTTTCTAAGTCTTCGATGTATTCTTTATGTTTGTTGGCAAAGGCTTCTTGCAGCTGCATCTCTTTTGTGTAAATTATATTAGGTCCATCTCTGAAAAGAAAATAATTTATTTAAAGAATCTGTTAAAATCGAATATATAAAAATCTCTATTTGGCAGATTTTTATTACTTTTTTTGTGTATATTTGGTATATATCTGAGAATAGGATTGTAAACTATTCTTTATACCTCAAGGCGATTAGGGTGGCCCTAAATAATTTATATATGACGAAGCAATTATTGCTAGTTCTGCTAGTTATAATTATTATAGTTAAATAAACCAAAAATCAATTTCAAATTACCTGCGAAATGACTGTCTATTGTCGTTATATCTATAATCATTATCGGCCGCCGTATGAACGAACTCTTGGTGGATGTCTCCTGGCGTTGAAGCTGGTTTAGATGGTTCTTTATTGGATCTGTGATTTCTCTTATTGAACTTCCACTGCGTCGGTTTCGTCCTCAAGTCTGCCTGTTCGGCACTCCATGCCTCGCGCCTCCTCCACTCATTAGCTTGTATGGACTTATTTTCTATATTTTGCGTCGACTTGTTTTCCCTCCCAAGTCCTTTGTCCCTCACCACTAAATGCACGTCGTCCTCTGTGGAGTTGACACGTATCACTCTTTTCCTAGAATTTATTAATGGATATCTATGTACCTAGCTGTTCTGTTATCAACACTTAAGTAGTATAAGAATGTGATGGTGAGTGTTAAAGGTGTGGAAGACATTCAAACACAATTATTCCCAATTCAGGTGACATGCAATTTAAGAAGAATAGCGTTTCATATATATTAATGGATAAGTTAGTGTTATCCCAAACAGTGATATATAGATTTTTTTTGATGATGAAAAATTACATTTCATGAACATTGTGCATTTTAAACCAAAATAAATATTTACCTAAAAAAGTGTTAAGCTGGTGTGGGAACTTGCATTAGTTGGTGCATTTCAGTCTGTTAATAAGAAAAAAGGAAATATTAGTAGAAAAAAAATAAAAATTATGTGTACCTAATGAGGAATTTGGATCTAACAGTGTCAAGAGTTAGCAATTTAGTGAATAATAAAGCTGTTACGAAAACATGACGATATGAAATAGGAAGTTTACCTTGGAGGCATATAAAGTGGACATCCTTCACATATGCAGCAGCATATAAGAAGTAATAGTACTAAGGCTACTAATATCGCTAACAGTATTAGTAGCCAGAATAAAAGCCGGCTCTCTGCTCTGTATAGACCCTGCAAAAAAGAAAACATTATTATTATAGATAGTCCATTATTCTAACTTAACAATATATTCCAAAATAGAGTCAAATAATGTAAACGATAACATGTTTCTTCACTTACAGAATCACTATCAGCCGTCTGATCTGCCTTTCCTGACCCTGACCCTGAGCCTGATCCAGTATTGATGACACCACCAGAGTTGGCGCCAGTCGTGTAGATCGTCACGTTCTTAGCCAGTTGCTCCTGGAGCCTAGCCACGTCAATGGCAGTGTTCCCGCTCATGCGGACTATGGCGATCACTTCACTTCTAGAAATAATAAAATAATTGATTAATAAAGGCCTTTTGAAACTATGAATAAAAATTTATATTTTGTGATGTACGATTTTATATTTTTCAATCAGCTTTCTCCAAACAATTAAGTTCTATAAATGGTCTTCTATCCCATAATAGTAAACTTATGTACTTGTATATCTACCTAGTCCTTAAATAACATGATTCCAACTTACTTTTCTTGACTAGATTCCTGACCGTTCAAATCTGTTGCACCATTTTCACTGCCCCTATATGGCTTTATGTCAACTATAGTTACTTTTCCTCCAGAAAGTGTACTGAGTACCTCTTCTAGTTTCTTCTTATCGGGGTTAGCACCAGGAACTATAAAGGACATCGTCCTAGTCTTACTTTCTGGAGGATATACTTTCACTATTGTGGTGGAGGATGATCTAGGGACACCTAGATCGTAAGCTCTGATTGTAAGAACAAATACTTGGCTTTCCTCTTCATTATCCGACTGACGTCTTCGTCTGTTAACATTTTGTTTCTTTGTTCTTTTTAACGCTTCTAAAAGATACAGTTCACCTGGAAGTTAACAATTAAAATGTTAAAACTTGCGATATTGTTAGCACTTTCTAGATTTTATATTCTTTTGTTTGTAAAAACAGTTTGCTTTAGATGTTTTACAAATTCATTACATATATTAATAAATTGATAAATGTACCTGTTTCTTCATTTATTGCGAATTTTCCATCTCCATTTCCCTGTATTATTTCATATCTGACTATATTATTTGGTGGTTCGGAATCTCTGTCAACTGCCTTCACAAATGCTGCCGATGTGAAATTATTCAGACTTGGCGACAGCACAAACTCGTAAAGCGATCTCTCAAACACTGGTGGGTTATCATTTACATCTAGTAACTTAATAATTAATGGCACTGTTACTCTTAAACCTACTCCATCATTATCTCTAGCCTCTACTAAGAAATGCAGGTCTGGCATCGCTTCACGATCAAAACCGTGGTTATTCGTTGCGACAGTTATGACTCCCGATATAGGATCCAAGTTGAGGGAAGTGTTGAGGTATCCTAATATGGCAGTAAACTGTACTTTGCCGAACGCGCCGGTGTCTACGTCGTCTGCTGCAACTTGTACGACCTTGGTGCCGGCTGTTACGTTCTCTGGCAGTTCCACGTCATATGATTGCGCCAAGAAAACTGGCGGATTATCGTTGACATCGTTTAGATAAACTGTCACGTTCGCTGTCACTGACAAATTCGTTGCAGGGCCAAGCTCTTGAGCTAAAATCTGAAACGTACAATGATGCTTAAATTAGTAATTTATTAATTTCTATGAGCAGAAACAGTGCGTTTATAATTTCCGTTACACCATCTATACGTGTGTAGTCATTTAGTTATCTCACTTGATTCTCAATCATATTCTGATAATATGAAAGGAGAAACTGACTGACTGAAACATCAACGTACCGCCGTAACTACTGGGACTAGGAGCATCTTTGCACAAGGTGTGCGAGTACTAGGAAAGGATTTTCCAAAATTCAGCCCCTAAGAGTATGAAACGGGTGTCTAAAGTTTGTATGGGGAAACCTACTTTAATATGAGTGAAGTTGCTGGTAGATGCTAGTTATGATACAATAATATTAAAGAATGGTCACCTGAAACACAACAGACTTCCTAGCTTCAAAATCGAGCATGGTATTATCCCGCACTTTGATGATGAACTGGGCGTGTCTCTCGGCGACGGTGGGCGATATCTCGAAGGTTCCATTGTTGCCAACCAGCGACAGAGAGAAGACGCCATTCTTGCCAGCGTCGTTGTCGTTCACTTGCGGTATGTACGGATCGCTGAACGTTAGTGCTGTGCCTTGAGGAGCGTTCTCGTCTAAGTAGGTGATGTAGCTGAAAAAAAAAAATGGTTTTCTTAATTTTGTGATATTAAGAAGCTTTCTTGATCAATCCACTTGACTTCATTAGTAGCCAATTTACTATCACTTTTTAAGTGATTGTGAGTTTTTTAGGTCTCGCTGGAAACCCTTGTAAGTATTAAGAGGCCATTTCTGCCTGCCCACTTAAAAAATTCGCTTGAATTCTGCGGCGTGGCACCAAACCAAATCCTTTGAAGCATTCGTTTCGAGTGCAAGCAAAAATGAACTTAGCGGTGGTCAGGCGGAAGTGTCTTTGATGGTACCTATTGATTAATTACACAATACACTTAGTATAATATATATATCTATATCTTCTATTGTAACCGCAGTCTATAGATCACAAATCATCATTCGTGATGAAATTGCCTTTATAGTCTTACTGCCCGTATTATGTTGATATGACCGTCGTTGTGGTGTTACAAGTCTTTTTTTTAAGTGGGAAAACATCCAATGACTTCTCCCGCTCTAGGGCAGAGCTAAATCCACTCCTATGTTGCTTATGTATCTTGTATGCCAGGACCCCGGATTTTCCTTTCAGAAAAGCGAATACATGGCCCCAGTGGGCGTCGGCCCTGCTGAGCCCCTACAGTTTGTTGACATCTCCTTGAGGCACGCGTGTAATACTAGATAGGTATAGTTGTCATCACGGATCTTGAGCACAAAAGGAGTGCAGAAGTCAAATATTCGGTCTCTTTAGTGGAGCGGAGTGAGACGCGGGGGCGGGGAGTGTCAGTGATTGGCTCGCCGCTCCATCGCGTCATAGAAATCACTCCTAATACGTTCCCTGGGTTTCTGCATGTATCTAACAACGAAGACTATTGGCTCGCCAATGTATGGAATGCGCAAAGCGATCCCCATTCTGACGCCGAGCGGTATGTTGGTGCGGACGGTTAGGTACCCATCCCTCGCCATCCGCAAGCCCAATTCCTATCACTACCTACTGATGTCTTTCTGACGAATCATGGTAGACACTAAGTAAATCAATTTAATACTTACAACTGATTCTCAAAGTACGGCGGGGAGTTCTCCCGTTCGGGCAGTATGAACGCGAGCTGGACCGTCGAGGACATGGCTTCGGGTTCCTCTCTCGACAGCCGCACCTCCTCCGCCACAACTGTCAGGAGGATTGGGGCTCCGGCGTGGGATATCGCTGCTATCTCCTCAATGGGACGCTCTAAGGTCACCTCACCTGGAATATGAAGAGTGAATAGTTAGTAGGATTTGTGTAAAAAGAAAGGTGTTCTTAAATTAGAATAACATAGACGTAGACCTAGCTATATTTTTACTTGTAAGGAAATTTAAAAATAGTAAAAAAAAGACGTGGGGCACTCGGGGACTGCCGCGGTAAAGCTATCAACTTATGCAATTATAATTATTTATTTATTTTATTTATGCAGTATTTTTTTTTTCTTTGTTTTTTTTTTCTTTGATATTTCTATGAGCTTAATAATATCTAATAATCTACAACTATCACACAATGCCGTCTAGTCTCAAGCTAAGCAGAGCTTGTGTTATGAATACTAGACAACTGATAAACATACTACATTACACATACATTTATTTTGGATATACGATTTCCGAATAGCTAAAAATAATAATTGAGATAAGTAGGTACCTCCTGTTACTAAATATCTTATATAGTCATAGGTACACGTATTAACGTTTTTTTTAAAGACTATTAAGGCTATTAACGTAAAACGGGGTGAATAGAGACTTAGGGGTGAATAGAGACAAAACTTTGGTTTGGTTTTTTCACTTTGATACTCGTACTAGGGAGGGGGGGCACAATGATGCAAGGGGCACATAGATACACAAGCATTATCTAAAAATCGATTGAACATATTCGAGTGATGACATTCCTAAAACGATCATAGAAATGCTTGAACGTATCCTATGTGTTCGCGCCTACAGCCTGTAAGCCATTGTACGTGAGACGTTTTTAATATTAAGTTCTTGTATGTACCGTATACTTGGAAATAAATGGATTATTATTATTATTTCCTTTATTCATTTCTTAACATGTAACAATATATTTTTAAATATTTCTTAAATAACTATTAAAAAAAACATTTAAAAATATAAAAAACAGTATCCCACCGGTATCGGGAACAGGGTCCAAGCTACCGGCGGTTAGGGCTCCAAAGAAAGGAACCTCCTAACGATACGAGCCGTGTCCAGAAGAACTGCTTTCTGAATCAAGCCCTTGATCCAGCCGCCTAACGAGAGCCTCCTAAGGTGTTGGTCGAGGCTCTTGGCTATTAAGCCATTGGCTGACACAACTATCGGTACAATGATCGCTGAGTCCACTTCCCACATGTCGACAACCTCGCGAGCCAAGTCAATATACTTGATTTGTTTATCTTTCTCGGCTTTCACGAGGTTCTCGTCATAATAATAATAATAATAATAATAATATTTATTTCCAAAATAAAAATGGTGACAAAAAAACAAGTACATAATTCTTGGTACATAAATGAGGACACAGTAAATAACTACTGGCTCCCAAACTAGGTTTTAAGCCTGTGACTTGGGAGTCAGTTATATTCTCATTGAGATTAGGTACGTACTCAACAATAACTTTGTGTATTCACCAACAAGTTGGCATTTTTTTTTTTTACGCTGTTGTGACAAACTTTGAAATTAAATATTAAAAATAAAAATGGTAAATAATAAATTAAGGAAAAGTGGTTGTGAGTAATGTGGAAGTGTTCGTAAACGTGTGTGTGTTTTGGTGTGTGAGTTGTAATGACGTATGTAAGTGAGTGTTCGGGTGATACCTACTTTAAGTTAGAAGTAATTTTTCTATTTCGTCGTATGATTGTGTCAAAAGCCACCCTCGCAATGTGCTTTTGCAGTGATGAGAATTCAATTTGCGTATCTGGAGTATTTTATTAACTTTATTGTATAAAAGATAGCTAAGATACGCAAATTGACGTTTAGCAAAGGCTGTATTATGTCTCACCGGAGGAAAAACAATATCAGCGCGACGTTTGGAACTCAAAAGTGGTGGTGCTTGTCGATGTTTTCTCAAAACGCATTGTAATACATACAATCCTCTAACCGATAGTACCTTGCAATCCCTATAAAGTTCCACTGTGGGGTACCTGAAAGGCTTGCAAAACATAACCTTGAGAACAGCTCTTTGAGCTCTCTCTAATTTCAGTAGGTGAGTTTTACAAGCTCCACCCCAGGCCGGTAAGCAATATAGGAAAAGGGACTGGCAAAGTGAAAAGTACACCAACATAAGAGTATCTTGGTCGGCCGATTCTCGAAGTTTTCTGAAGATATATATTAATTTTCGTGTACGAACTATTTGGCTATCTATGTGGTTATACCAACTTAAATTATTATCAATCAGCACGCCCAAGTACTTAATGCTAGGTGTAAGAGAAATAAGAGGACAGGAACAAGACGGATTGGAAAATCCAGGACAAGTGTGAGCTCGGACAGCAGGAGCAGTTTTGGGCTGACATATATTGGTTAAAGAGAAGGAGACTAACTTTGTTTTGTCAGAGTTCAAAGTAAGTAGGTTTTTAGACAGCCAAATCATAACAGCATTCATTGCCGTTTGAGCAAACCTTTCTGATTCTTCCCAGTCCTTACCATGTACAAGCAAAACTGTATCATCAGCGTATGTAAAGACAGAACAGTTAGTAAGAGGGATCTTACATAGATCGTTAATGTAGATGAGGAACAAAGTAGGACCCAAAATGCTTCCTTGCGGAACGCCATATTCAATCCCAGCTCTATTACTCATCACATCACCAATCTTAACATGCTGGTAACGGTTTCGCAAATAACTCGCAAAAACATCCAGCGCAATGCCACGAATTCCTATGCGTTCCAGTTTTGTTAAAAGTAGGGGCACAGAGACAGTGTCAAAAGCTTTCGAAATATCTAGGAAAACACCGAGACATTTCCGTTTACTGTCCATAAGCTTGGTTAGTTTTTCTGAAAACGCAATAACAGCATCCTCTGTTGCAATTCCAGCTCGGAAACCGTATTGGTTATCAGCAATAATATTATTTGCTTGGAGGTAAGCGAGCAAACGGTTGTTCAGTATCCTCTCCAGAACCTTCGAAATGCTTGGCAAGATAGATATAGGTCTATAATTGCTAACACTACCTCTGTCCCCCCCCTTATGAATAGGATGAACCAAGGCAGTCTTAAATGCATCTGGGAAAACACCGGTTGATATTGCGAGATTACAGATGTAAGTTATATAAGGGACTAAGACTTTGCGAGCCAATTTCAGAATATTTGTAGAAATACCATCAATTCCAGCAGCAGTACCAGATTTGAGATTAGTTATGATCCTCTCCACTTCAGAACTGTCTGTTTCCAAAATACTAATAGAATTACAAGGTGCTTCTAAATGAATGACAGATGTGGGAGATGTTGTATTGGAATCTTTCTGTTGAATGTTTGTAGCTAGGGTTTTTCCCAAACTTACAAAATAGCTGTTAACCCTATTTGCTGATTTATGTTCATCTGTATCAATGCGAAGGAGTTCTTTCGATGAAGATGGTACTGGTTTAGCATACGTTATAGTTTTTATTAGGTCCCAGGTAGCCTTAGAATTGTTTTTCCGTTTCAGAAATTCTGCTTTCTCATAATTTATTTTTAATTTCCGCAAAAGAGAATTACAAAAATTACGATACCGGGTGTATGTAATTTTTAAGATAGCATTTTCAGATTGTGTTCTTAGAGCTAGATGCATTTTGTCCCTATTTCGGATACAGCGTAGTAGACCAGGAGTGATCCACGGTTTGATGTTGCGGTTCTTTTTTGTAATATTAGAGATACGAGTGTGTTTATGTACTATTTGGGACATTGTGGACGTCAGAATGTCAGCCGCCTCGTTTACATCACTTGTGAGGAGAATTGAGGAAAAGTCTGCGTTTTCAATGTCTGTCTGTATGCTTGAGATGTCAACGATTTTAGCAGAGCAAGAAAGCTTGAACCTAGACCCGTCCGTGTTGATGCTCAGAAACACGGGTAGATGGTCAGTTATAGGCGAGTCAATGACTATGGTTGTGCCTGGCTGTTTTGTTTTTAAAAGAACGTGATCTAAACAGTTATTTATTCTTGTAGGATATAAGTGTGCTGGTAATAGTCCGTGAGAGGCTGCAAAAGTAAGGTATTCGTTTGAAAGTCTGTCTTTGTTGTTTGGCTTAATATCAATGTTGATATCTCCAACTAAGGCTAGATGATGAAAGTTGGATAATGTTAGTAACAAGTTATCCAAACTGCTTAGGAAGTTGTCGATATTAGCATAGGAGGGGGATCTATACAAGGCCACTACAGCAACATTATCACCAACTCTGCACAGTAAGCAATTTGAGTCCAAAAACTCTGGTTCCGAAACAGTACAGTGCATTGAAGACTTTGTAAATATAACAACCCCATCATTCTGGTTGGTTCATGCGGAACGGATATGTCAACAATCATTGCACGCCTCTCGCTTCGGTCCACCACCACTATATCAGGTTTATTGGCTACAATAGTCCTGTCAGTGATGATGGACCGATCCCAGTACAACGTGATATCGCCATTATCGAGAACTGGGTCGGGCACATACCTGTAGTATGGCACCTCCGATTCCACAAGAGAGTACTTCAGAGCAAGTTGCTGATGGATAATCCTGGCTACAAGGTTGTGTCTATGCAAGTATTCTCCGTTAGCTAGACGAGAACAACCAGAGATAATGTGGCGGATTGATTCACCCGGTCGGTGACATGCCCGACAGATGTCAACCGTGCCGTCCTTCACAATAAATCTCCGATAGTTATTCGTCATGATAACTTCGTCCATAATTGCACATACAAAACCTTCGGTTTCCCCAAAGAGGTCACCGACACGCAACCAGGCTACGGACGCCAGTTGGTCTACATCGGGCCCATGAAGGGCCCGGAAAAAGCGTCCGTGAAGTTCCTTACTCTGCCATACTTCCCTGCGTACGTTAGTGTCAAGCACTACAGGTTTACGCCAGTTCTCGCTAGCCAAGGAGAGCGGGGTGAGTCCCTTGTCCACTGCTACTACATCACGATGCATACCCCCGTCGGCGGCAAGGAAGTATTCCCTGAGACTGCATATCTCGCGATTGTGTAGGGTCTTAGCATTTAAAAAGCCTCGACCCCCACACTTCCGCGGGACATACAGTCTCATTACCGACGACCGAGGGTGATGCATTCGATATGCAGTCAGCAGTGTACGAACCTTCCTATCCAGGGCGTCAAGTTCCGTTTGAGTCCATTTTTTATTATTATTATTATTATTATTGACGCTCTACAACTCGTAACGTGTTTTGAGTGCGGTCAACTAAAAAATAACGTGAAATGTAAAAGTGTTTCCCCGGTCTCTTATACCATCTTGTGAGAATATCTATACAACAAAGGTATGTTAAACCATCCAATTTTACGTATTTAGTATTTTTTACGAGAGAAATCAGTTAGTTTCTTTAGTATAATTATCATTTTGAAAAAAATCTTTTGGGGCACTTAGATACATCAAAGCACGGGGCACATTGATGTGTGTTAATCCCTCATATAATTTGTAAAATATATAGAATTAAAATTACAATCATATTTTTATATTGTCAACTGAAAATGATGCGGACATACAAACCCAAGAAGCAAAATTGATTAGGACTTACAGAATATGAAAAACCTAAAGAGAAAAGACTCTTGGTAGTCAGTGTTGGTCCTGTTCTGAAGAACTAGGATGTTCCTAATTTTATTAAACTGATTACAATATTTTCATAATAAAAAAGTATTATTTTCATGAAAATGTTCTAATTTAACAAATTTCATACAATATCCGCTTGGTATGAAAGTGCCACAGGTGACGTATCTAAGTGCCCCGTTGGCGGGGTAGAATGATTCAAAACCCATTTTTTACAAAACACGTGCTAATCTTTTTCTTTCACATATTAAACTATATTTATCCTGGACATCATAATATTTATACATTTAGCTAAACGTCCACTTGAAAATTAATTAAAAATATGTCATTTTTTCACCTATAATTTGAATTAAAATTTTTATGTATCAATCTACCCCACTTCCCCCTAATATCGGCCACTAAACAAAGCATCGATTTTTTTTTATAATAACAATTCATTAATAAATTGATAAAGTTAAATCCTGCAAAAAATATTCAAATATCGAGAAAATACCCTTTAAAGTTTTGTCTCTATTCACCCCATTTTACCCGGTACTAATTAATATTTTAATGTTTAGCCCCAGACTTATTTGTGGCTTGCAACGCCATCTATACCATCAACGCAGAACACTCGTCAGCATAGTACCTAGGTAGGAACTAAAAACATTTCTCGGTGCCGTACAACTTCGCTGCTTCGTGAAATCGATTTCAGTTCCTATTCATAGATGGCGCTTTACACGTGTCCTAGATGCTCTACAACTGATTTGGTATTAATACCAATTCAGTTGTAAGTTACTCTAGCATCTACTGATAATATTATAAAAAGAAATTGGAGAAAATTTTATCATTTCAAAATTACGAAAACAATTAACACCGACGCTATTCTTTTATAAACCAAAGAAGAAACCAACCTGATTTTTTCAATATTCGGGCACCAGAACTAGGAGTAGGAAGCACGAGTTCTTGAAATATGGAAGAAGAGGATAGATGCCTTTGTCCAGGTGTTGGACAGAAAAGGAATAAAAAAAAAACAACTAGCAGTCCAGCCCAGTATTTGAACGGCTACAACTTATAATAATTAATCATAGCTGCTGCCAGTGGCTTCATTTACGTGAATGTAGAAAATTGTCACAAAGGAACTCCTCTCAAATAAAAAGTATCCTTTGTGCTATTCCAGGACATTTTCCGTCTGTGCGCCAAATGTAAGTAATCCAAATCCGTTCAGTCGTTCAGGCGTGAAAAAGTAACAAACAAACGAACACTTTCTTTTGGGGGAGTTTTGCATACAAACGAATTTCCGCCATTTCACGCCCTGAAAACTTTAATTTACAAAAACTCCTCCTTTGGTCCCCTACATCATAAAAAGAACATTCAGACGAAAATCATAGAACCTCCTTAATTTTGAAGTCGGTTAAAAAGAAAGCTTTGTGCAAAATTACATGCACAATACAGTCAGATTTTCCTGTTCTATAATATAGATAAGTTCTCAAGTATTTAATTAATCCCACAAACATTTCTTTGCTTCGAATACTTCTTCAAAACCGAATAAATAATCATGTATGACGTTACTTAATATGGAGATTAATAATGACACATTCATATGTGCAAGAACGCGCTTCCATTCATAACAGTCTGGTACCTTGTCTTTCATTATGCCAAGTAGGTGTTTGAAAAAAAGTCGTGAAGAGTAATTAGCATACAAAAGTGGTGCATCTACTCTTAATATGAACCCCCCGAGATCATCTGTCGGCGATGACAAGGCAAATGAGGGCCTCATTAATTATTTACTAGTATGACTTGAATGGGCCGAATAAATTATACTAAGGTATAAATTAATACTGTTTGAGTTTATCGTGCCTTCGTTTATGAAAAAATAAACGCATAACAATATACAATATATACAATCTGCATAGGTCATAAACTCACAAAGCATTTTGTATAGATACATGATGCGTCTCAAACATGATAAACAACTCTGAAAAACATGAAGAACTTTTTGTTATTGTTAAGTGAATTATTATTACTTCAGCAAATATTGAATGGTCCAATAATTTGTAATGTATTATTATATTATTGTTGACATGCATGTAAACTCACTGAGTTTGGGACATAGTTATTCGCAAAACATTCATTAACTGTAGTTTTATTATACTTATACACTTCTCTACGATCCACTATAAAGATCAATTGATTGTAAAAAAAAAACAGATGTACTCAACTGTACCATAAATTGCTATCCAAAGATTAAAACCATCCTAAGAATTTATCTATTAGAAAGTTCCAATATTCGAAAATGGAATTGTAAACAATTATGGAACGAAATGATGACTAAAAATGGGCGCAGACTAAAAATTAAAAGCACACAGAAAGAAAAATTAACAGTTTGTATCGCATTTAAGATTAAAAATGTATTAACTTCAGTCACATTTAAATGGAAAAGCTGGCATTTTACGCCAACGCAGCATTAAGTGCGGTCCAGCGGCTTAGCTAATGAACCGAATTGATTACCTCTTTTATTCATTTCTGTCTCTTATTTAATGGCAAAGATTAACCTTTATGTTTGGACATTACTCATTCATTGTACCTGTAATAATTAAATTACAGCAAAACTTCTGCAGGTAATATCTTTAGCGGTAAGAAATAGAAAGGAGTTAAATAGAAAACTTAAGAATAGATAGGTTTTACACTTTTACAGATTGTTTTATTTATTCGGAAACCAAATACTGATAATATAATAACTAGTTATCTGTGCTTTTACTTCTCCACTCCCGTGGGTCATGGCGTGATCTACACTTAAATATAATGAAGAGGTAAAGTTTGTTTTTTACCTGTCGGAGGTAATCTCTAAAAGTACTAGTCCGAGTGTTAAAGTTTTTTCACCAATAAAAAGCTGCTTTATTCCTGAGTGACATAAGCTTTATGTACGCGGGCGAAGCCACAGACAAAAGCTAGCGTTATATATACTTCCTTGATAAATGGTTTACCTAGTACTAAACGATTTTTTCAATTCGAACTTAGATTTATAATTAAAAACACAAGATAGTTTATTCTATATCCTTCAAAATTACTGACATCAATTAGCAACAAATATCAAGAAATAGTAGTTATTCCAAGTGCTAATAAGAATTATAATTCTTCTGAACGTACTTCGATCATGGTAGCCAATCTCATAAGAGATTAGCCAACTTGGCATGAGATATTATAGTATACAAATATGTATACTATAATAATATCTCATGCTTTCATAGTCCGACAATATGACAGTCCAACAAGACCGTAGAAAGATCAAACGGAAGACCACTTTATGTGCGTATTTCGAGGTACGGGGGTGTCACACAACCAACTTCCAAACTTCGAGCTGTGACCGAGTAATTCTAGAAACACTCAAAAGCACTTTTTCCCAACACAGGACTCGAATTCCACGTTCAAAAACTGCGCTTACAACAGTAAGAAAGCAGAAGTCAACAAATTGGTCATAACACTGTAGGCATAGGCACGAATATTGAAATGAAGCTAAAAATATATCATCTACTTTATATAACAGAATCACAATAAACTTTACGGGCGGGTGTTCACAATACGAACATTCGTATGTACCAATGGGTAGCACCCAATTCGGAAATTCATTCTTACGAACTTCGAAATTGGCCCTACCAAATTGAATCTCGATACCCATTCATACGTTTATAAGGTGTGGTCTGATTAATGCGACAAATTCTCAAGTGCGACAACTCTTCCAATATTCCGATAAGTTTTAACGGTTCTTAAGGGTAAGTTTGCGGAGGCGAGCATAGTTATCGACCTGATAATGTCAAAGCAAGTCGGGATTGTATTGTCAGCTACTAGGTAGGTACCGGGACTCTATTCAAAGGACGTGCCTTTATTATGAAGTTAGGTAGAGCAGCTTTACAAACAATGGATGGGAAGGCGAGAGCGCGACCGGTAAGGTCTAATGAGCCATTATGTGCTTGTTCAGCAGAATGCAAGGTTGCATTAAAAGCCCTGTTAGCATTTTCGAAGTCCGTCGTGTTTGTAGTTTTGTTAGCGAACAAATACGCATTGTTCGAGTGTTGTCAGTGCTACCGATACCACGCACTCAACATCAACTTATGGCTTTGTTAGTGGAATTTAGATGTAAGCTTGAACTTTAGATTTGTACTCGGAAAGTCGGTGCAAAGTTTGCTCTGAATAGTTACTGCTCTCAACAATATGGCGGGATTTATGCTAGATATTATGCTAAGCAGATTTCAGACGTCTAGCGGATGTTACGTTTGCATCAAATGAAAGTTCAATCTCACTAACAGTTGCATTGAATTAAGCGCTATTCTCTAAGTAAGAATATTTCAAAGCAAACACAAATAGTGAACCAGCATTCACAACAAAGCATAACTTATTTCCAAACAGTTTGTCTACACGTTAATTGTTACATTTAACTAACAAACTTTCGCTATTAAATTTGATGCTATAAAATGGAAGTTTGGGGAGGAATTACCTACTGAAAACTGAATCTGATAGTGTTATAGAAGTAGGTAAAGTGGGTCACGTTGGTTGCGGGCAGTGGCAGCAACTGGGCCATAAGGGGCCTTGTCGACCAGCGATAAGGAAGTAGGATATGCTACGGAAGCCGGACACTCGACGGATGTACCGATGTTATCATGAAAAAAGAAACGTATGAAAAACTTCGCCGACCTACTACAAACACGGCAAAAACTAAGTTCTAGAATTCTTGGAAACTAAGTTAGCAACACTATCAAGGCCATGTTGAGTTTAAGTGGGTTGTAGACTATTCAAAACGCTGTTTAGGACCTCTTTCACGACCACCTTATCAGACTGTAAAGTAGCGCTAATAAATTCGCAGTATAGAAGCGGTTTCGAAATATATTGGTCGTTTACGAACCCCCGTTTTACTTTTTCGATTACGCAACATTGAATCGTTCATTGTTCAGATTTAAAGCTTTTGAACTGTGGAACATTTGCCAATTATTGTCAATGAAATATTGTTGCGTTGGGTTGTTTTTGGGTTGTGGGGAAATGAACCTAAGTAGATTAATTTCATCATTATCATTTTAGCCGAAAGATGTTCAATGTTGGACATAGGCCTACTCCAAGTGTCGCCATAATAACCGGTCCTGTGCGTATCGTATCCATCGGATTTCCGTGACCCTCACCACTTGATGATCACCTTGTAGGAAGGCCTTCCAACTCTGCGTCTTCCGGTACGTGACCGCTACTCTAGAAACTTTCGGCCCCATCTATTCTGTGAGCAGTGTGCCTTGCTATTTTTGACCTTTCATTTTCTTTATCCGACTTTTCAAACATTAACTTATGAAAACAACAACAAAGAACGCGGGTTGTTAAATCATAAATTGTGAAGAATTACGACTTAGGTACCCGTTCTTTAATAAACAGGCTGAAATATTCTTGGCCATTAAAATGCCGCTGACCCTTAACACGTAACTGAATAATCCTTCGTGTAAAATAAGTTCGCAGGTGGTTACAGCATTTTAATATCCGGCAAAGAATATCGAAAGAAAAAAAAAATCTGCCCTCATTTTGGCTTAAAGCCCAAGCGCCTGAGCAGTGCCAAAAAACAGTGACTTTCTGAAGCCGGCTCCTTGACAACGGCCAGGTTAAGGGGTTTGAAAAAATATATGTTTATTATATTTTCATGAACAACATTATCAACTATTGATTTTTTTCATGCAATTAATAGTTTTGTCTAAAAAAAAAATTTTGCAATTTCGCAACTCTTCCCTACTCCTTCAAAACGGCTTGGATCTTTAGAAACATTTTTACACACAAAAAAGGGTGGTTAAATATTCTTCTAAGTGAACATAGCATATGAGAATCAATCAATATTTCGCAAAGAAAATTGATTTAAAGGTCAGCGTGACTCTAATGGGCGCTTTAATCTATTTTGTGCTATAAGCCTGAAATATAATATTTAAGTGCAATGTAAATTAATGGGTAATCTTTGAGGTTTATAAAGATTTTCGGAGACGCCGGAAATATTCAAGATTTTATTAATTAATTAAAAAGCTTTTAAGTTGACTTCATGAGGATCGGATACAAAATGAGTTTATGTAAATTAGAGTTGTTGTTTTTATTACGACTTTAGTTTACTGTAATAATATGATAATTTCAACTTTATAGCTTTTATGTTATAATACCCATTGTTTCTTACTCACGACTATTACGAAATCTCAAGTGGGATTTGGAACAGTTCATACAATGACATTTATATTTAAATAATTATGCAGTCATTTTAATAATTTTAACGTTGATGACACGTAATTAAAATGAAATAAAACAAATTATAGTCGCTTTTGGCGAATTATCGAAACCATAATTTTTTTTATAAATAAAAATCTAGTTATTTTGGCAATGTTTGTGCTTTATTTGGTCTATTTAATTTTTTATGTAAATTCGAGGTCTATTCGTTGCCTTCTTAGTTTAGTCCAGTTCTTGGTTAGACATCGTACCTAACTACGATGCCTTGGGGTTGGCATGAACAGGAGCCTTTATTCCATTCGCAATAATATGAGACATCATGATGTAATGGCGGTTGCAGTAAATAGTTGGTATTGTAAGCACTTTTTGCTTTTAATGCCATCCTTATGCCTATAGAATAGAAGTCAAGATAGTTGAACAGACAGTAAAAAGGGTTTGTTTAGATGTGTAATCTTATTGCGAATGGAGTATGATACAATATCTGCATCACTGTACATTATAAATTAGTTATATTTTAGGTGTGCACTAGTGTTAGAAGGAACGGGTTGGGTCTTTTAGTCATTAAGAGTCTGAAACTATCTCCCGCTCCGCCCAAGAGCGGGGGTTATCATTGGATGATTTTTTCCCACCATAAAAAAGGTGTGCACTAGTGTATCTAATGCAAATGTATTATATGTAATTGAACTAGGCTATAACTAGGCCCAAAACAAAACAAAAAAAAAAACATCAAGTTTGATCCATCAATAAGAGATCCATAAACCGGAATTGATGGCCGTTGCAACAATCATGAGTTTCGTTGTTTATCTCTGAAATTCTTCATCAGATCTTCATTACATTTTTTTTTCGTTGTAGCAATATTACCACCATAATTCTCAAATATATCTCTCTCTATCTCTCTCTTAAAAAGTTACTCATCATCAGTTGCATAGTGGAAAGATTTTTGAGAGCTCTTTTTGGGACAAGCCCAGCAAATCAAATATTGGGATACAACAGCAATTACTAAAATCAAGAATCAACAGAATTGACCACTGGAATATGGACCGGAGGCTTTACCACGAGCTTTTATTGTGATCTATTTTACGACCTAAATTGAATTGTTAAAGGGATGGAGCCATACAAGGTGTAAGGGACAGCCCTCCACAAACTTTTTTTAGGGCTTGCTCAGTAAACGAAACTGAACAACCTGCCACAATTTTTTTTTTTCAGGAGACGAATAAAAAAATCGGTCTCGCCATACAAATTGTCCAATCAAGTTTATCATTTTTCGTGTCATGAAAAAAAAAATTGTGGCAAATTGTTCAGTTTCGTCTACTAAGCAAACCCTTAAAGTTTGTGGAGGGCTATCCCTTACACCTTTTATAGGGTGTATAGCTTCCTCCCTCTTTCTCGCTCGCCCGACTGATATTTTAACATGTCATGGTAACGCTTATAACAACTAGTTCGACTATATACAAGCAAAAAAAATAATCAACTCACCCGAAGTTTCATTGATGTTAAAAAACGGCGTGAACGGATTGCCTTCAGACACCAGACCGTATCTGATCTGCCTCGGAGCGCCTTTGTCCCCATCTTCAGCTCGTACCCTGACGACCATGTCTCCCGGAGCCACTTGGCGAGGCAGGTGGGTGATGGGAGGAGCAGCGGTGAAGACTGGAGGCATGTCCTGGACGTCTTGGACCACGACGACTACTTCTAAGCCGGCAATGTTGCGGGTATCCTTGCCTATTTCTATGTAGGGATCCTGGAAGAAGAAATGGTAAGGTTGATGTTTTTTACATTCCAAAAAGGAAGAAAGACCTTTACATGATTGTTTATACGACGTGTAGAACCGATTCCACTGCTAGTAACAATTATACATTTGTAT
The DNA here is from genome assembly GCA_929112965.1 of Mythimna albipuncta. NCBI lineage: Eukaryota > Metazoa > Arthropoda > Insecta > Lepidoptera > Noctuidae > Mythimna > Mythimna albipuncta. Next base: position 20,968,587 of record OV815960.1, read on the forward strand.
ACAAGTGGAAGTTTTCAATACACTTACATATAAACGGGGGCTGGCCGGCGATTAGTGGGGTGTAATTGGCGCCCGGCTTGTTACGAAAAATATAATAAATTGCGGTGGGAGCGAGCTGGCGCACTTTTCTGCACTAGTGCGAAAAACCGCTAAAATTGGTCGGGACCGGGTTTTCGAGTAAATGTATTGAAAAATTATAAATAGCAAATTGGTAATAAATATATCGAAAAACAATAATGCTATTGCAAAACATGATTTTTTCTTTATGACTTTAAAACCATTGATGCTACTTGTCATGTAATCCAGCCTGAGATTATACTACAATGAAGGGAACAGAAGCATCAAATGTCAAAACGCAAAAAATATACATACTAAATTGTATTTCTCATTTCTTTTTTTATTATGTGTAGGCTCGCGTTTGACCACTATCTTACCTGATGGTAAGCAATGATGTGGCCGACGATGGAGCACGCTGGCGTAGAAGTAACCTATTTCACTTTTTTCTTTACTTTACTACAGATGTTTTAAAGGTGGTACCTCAGATTAAAAAAAAAAAAAACTAGGCAAGTGCGAGTCGGACTCGCGTACGCAGGTTCCGTACCAAAAAAACGCGTTTGTTGTATGGGGGCCTCTCTTAAATATTTTATTTTGTTTTTAGTTTTTTTTTTTGTTGGAGCGGTAACAGAAATACATAATTTGTGAACAACTATCTAGCTATCGCGGTTCTTAAGATACAGAGAGCTAAGTCTTAGTAAGGTCCTGTTTATACTCTGTGGGTACAGAACCCTAACACGAGTAACTGTGAAGTTACCTTCGTGCATCCAAAAACATGCTTCTTCATATTCCTTCTCACCGTACTGGCTTTATGTCCAATTCTTACGCTGTTTCTACCATAAAACTCTGGAATGTGCTTCCCCTTGACATCAAAAAAGCTAAAAGTAAATTATCCATCAAACGTAAAATTTGGAACTACTACTTGAAGTCCTCTGAACCTTAGTTCGGTCTTCGTTCCGAATTATTGTTAAGTTCTGTTAAAGAGTAACCATGGAGTTTTTTTCCGGTTCTTCTCCATAGGAAGTGATCAATTTCGAACCGTGCACTAGCTTCTGACGTTTTATAAGTACCCATGTAGGCCTATGTGAAATAAAAAACTTATGACTTAAGACTTGATTTGATATTTTTCATAGTATTTATTAGTTTATTATTTTAGCATATATATGTATTTTATTATTATAAATAACTTATTTTATATTTTTCCGTTTGAACTATCTGTTATTTGTTTATCGCACAAACCGAACTCAGTGCTGTCTTTTTTAACCCAAAGGTTGACTGGTAGAGAATGTCTTGTTGCATTAAGTCCGTATATGTACCACTACTGTACATGAAGATTAAATAAATAAATAAATAAGTTCCTTGTCGGTTTTTCGCCATAGTAAACGACCAATGTACATATTGGCTGTTTATAGCAAAAGAAATGTAAAATAAAATGTCGTGACTTTGAAATGCCCGACCGCTACATACTAAGTCTTCAATATTGTCGCAATAAAAGTACCTAAGTGCAGCTTATCCAGTACTCCGGCATTATCCATCTGTTATAAGTCCTTTAATCCTCTCGTAAGGACACCCACGGGACAACATAGGTTCTATTCTTAGCCTGGGACCACACTGCAGAGTTCTGTTTGCATTACTTTATAGGGCGACTTTTAATCGATAAATGTGTGCACTCCCACGCAGCGTTATAGCCATCCAGCTAAACTATTGGCCAATAAAATCGGTGAAGTGTTTGAGGTACATTCTTGTGAAAAAAGGACTAGCTGTTTCTGAACATCTGAAGGAATAATAACAACTGGATGATATATTTTCATTTAAACAAAACAGTACACTAACTGAAATTAATAAGCTTGCAACATGTAACCATGCCAGAAAATTAGACAATCTTGTGAATATTGTTACCGATCGAAAGTAATAAAGAAGGAAGGAAAGAAAGAAAGAAAGAAAGCAAGAAAGAAAATTCTTTTATTTATCACAAACACAAATATTAAGCTCTAGACTATTATTTTGGAGGGAACCACCAAACACAAGACACCCCAATGTGCCTTATGAATTGATTATTTTTATACTCAAGTCATATACGTGACTCTCTGACTCATACATAAAGCTATATCAAGTGTGATTTGGTTTGCCTTTGACTCTGACTGATAAACAGATTGTGAGTCTGCCATTCTTCAACATGTTCGGGGGCATTTCTTCCGTCCATGTCTTATAGAATAATGTAACTATGTTATATTTAGATATTTATGCGCTCTGGCATCATGTAATTCTGTTATATATTATTATAGTAGATACACTGATTAGCATTATGTTTATTATCCTTACAGGATCAAAGTGCAGTATTAAATATTTTAATATTAAGTCCTTAAATATCTAATAGTACAGGTATCATTAAATCGTATTACTGTGCAGGAATTTAAACTAAATTAAGTAATAAAAGCTGTCGCTTATAAGCGTTAATGGTATTATTAACTTCCTATGAATATTGAAAGGACTTTAAATGTGAATATGAACTCATTAAAGTTAATAATAGCTGGTGATACCAATCCTTTAAGTTTAACCGATTATATCAAGAAAATTAAGGAAGGTTGAATCAAAGTTAAGAAGAGGTGGTGAGATGACCTAGACAACGACCGCATGGGCTGGTTCGTCATAGCAATTACTAGCTTGATACGCTGGAGTCGATTGAGAGGCGAGCCAAGAGAATCATCGGCAATGATGCACTTGTAGAGTCGAAGCTCCAAAGCCTCAAAAGCCTTTTTTAACTTTATTTTATTAAGTTTTTTTTTTATCATAGCAGCAACAGAAACTCACATTCTGTGAAAATTTCAGCTCTCTCATGGTTTACGTCTGTCTGGACGGATAGACAGAGAGACGGACGGACAAATAGCGGCAGCTTAGTAATAGGTTTCCATTGGCACCTTTCGGGTGTGCACCCACTTACAGGAATATACACATACATACAAATAACGTGGTTTCTAATTCTAAATAAACCCAATTCTGTGAACCGGGACTGTTCACAGAATTAACACACAACAAAAACAATTAAACAGAATTCTGCTAGTTTTGTAGAAATATTTCCCTTAAAGCTCTGTAAGCTGAAATGAGAACTCTACTAAAATCCTTTCTGTAATTTCCGAGATTAACCCCTTTGGGTTGTATATTATGTAAGTAGGTACAAAGGGTATGGTCGCTCGGCATACGTCTAATAGATCGAGTTCCAAACGTCGAGATCTGAAGACGTATAAAAGTTTTCGATATAGGACAAAAAAATGGGATTTAAATGGAGCTGCGAAGGACACTTGGTCAGGTGTGGTCATGAAAAGTGGAGTGAGTCGATGATCAAGTGGCGTTTTAGGGCCGGAAGCAAAAATGTTGGTCATCTGGTGGCGAAATGCGAGAAAGATGGATGAAACTGGCATAAAAATGTGGAGATGGGCACAAGAAAAGAGAGCTCTATGCTCAGTTATGGGCAAAGGTGGGTTATGGATGGTAATGAGGGTCAAAGGATCGGTAACTTTGGTCTCTAGATAACTATACTAATACTTAGTGTTACTCTGCTTAAAAGCCTCTATTCTCGAAGCTCTGTAAATCTACTTGACAGTTTATTTTCGTTATTTTTCTGTACTTATTTAAAAGTTTAGAATTCAAACGTAAAAAATAAGATTTTGTTTTACTGTCAAGAGTTTGTTAAAAATCTTTTATTTTACTTCTTATTATACATTTTCTCTCTCAAATTCTAAAATTACACTATCACCAGCGACAGATTTATGTATTTTACTTTGACACTCTTAGTTGGATGTGAGGTTTTTTTCCAATTATTAGGTCCTTCTACTAGACACCAGGTAAAACTCATTTTATTCTGTTTCTTATTTTTTTTTGTCATTTATCCCTTAATTAAAAAATAATACGTGTAGGTGTAGAATGCTGATTTTTATTTGGCTATACTATGTAGTGTCTTTACCGATATAACATCCAAGGTGTTTAAAATTGAGATAGACTATTGGAGAAAAAAGAATGAAAGGCAAGCAGCCTTGTCGACATAGCTCTAATTTCAAGCTACACATACATCAGCTGGGTGTACCACAAGCCACAAAATCCATAGCACTTGTTTTGGCATAATTAATTACAGTTTAAATACTGATCATTAGTGGACCAGATTGCGGGCCTGATGTCGTAAGGGACTTGGAATAATTAACCCTAATTAGGGGAATAGGTTTCATTTGAATAAACACATTGCTAACCACGAGTAGTAGCTTTGAGAGCAGCGGTGGCTCAGTGGTTAGATACAGCCACGACTTTAGGAATGAAAAACTTGGGTTCGAAGCCAGGTGGCTATATTTTGTGTAATTTATATAATCATTGTGTTTCCTAATAGTTACAAAGTAAGGACCTTCAAGTCAAGAGTGAATAGGTTACTTTTAGGCAAACGTGCTCCACCGTGGATAACATCATTGCTTACCGTCAAGTGAGATAGTGGACAATCGTGAGTCAATCAATAACAAAAAAAAAACACGAATGCTTTCAAAATTGTTAAAGAAACCTTCGTAAAAAAAACTAGCATTTTTCAGTACAATTTTTTTTTTTGTGGTGGGAAAAAACATCGAATGACAATCCCCGCTCTTGGGCGAAGCGGGAGATAGTGTCAGACTATTACTGACTAAAAGACCCACCCCGTTCCTTCTAGCCTTCATACTGGGGCTCCAGCGCCCGGCTGGGTCCCTGCTGTTGCTGACAACTCCTTGAGGCGCGCGGGAACAGTGCGCGCCGTCGTAGTACTACATTCAAAGACTGGGACGGATTTCTGCTAATCAATCCACACTGAACTAGTCTAGTCAAAGTCAAAGTCAAAAATATTTTATTTCACATAGGCCTACATGGGCACTTATAAAACGTCAGAAGCTAGTCCCAGTCGTAACCCAGCAGTAGGAAATGTATAGACGGTATATACTTACCACAGCTAGTAGTGTTAAATGGTACATAGACTGGGCCTCGAAGTCTAGTGGTCCGACAAGGAAAATAGTCCCTTCAGTGTTTTCAGCTGATACGCGACGTTGCCGGATAGCGAAGAGTGGCGATCCCTGGGGATAAAAAATTCTAATTAGACAGGTCATTTTTCACAAAGGAGAGAATGAAATTAATTATAAGGGGTCTACACAAAACGGCTTATAATTAATAATGTCTGTAAAGTATTTTTTGTTTAAAAAGTTGTTTAAAATAATGACACCATTTTAGGAGATTAGAAAGTAGTTATATTGTTATGTTTATAAAAGGAACAGAATTCAAACAACTCCGGTATACCATTAACCTTTCCTAAGATATTTTCTGGTTCCCAGATCCTTTCGAAACTAATAACAATATTATTTCCCACAGCTTACTTATTGATGACTGTGTACCCATTACAGAAATAGGGGTCGGTACGATCCAATAAATTCACTTATCCTCTCAACTGCACGTTACCCGGCCCACAACCGACGCTCTAAAATTACTCTACATGTAAGGACATGATCTCCATTATTATAGCATTTAAGCCTATAAAACGACCTCGAGAGGGGGTGCTAGCCATTCTCCGACTCTGTGAGAATTTTAACACGCCTAGCTCTTAATGTCCGGTAATTGCATCCCGGCGGACGGTGAGAGGCGGAGCTATACGAAGGTTATAGAGAGGCAAAACACACCCTCCGAGCGGAGATTAAGCGGGCCAAACTCGAGGCCCGCGACGTGTGGCTGGGGTCTCTGAACGCGGACCCGTGGGGGCGCCCGTACAAATTGGTACGGGAAAAACTGCGCCCCTGGGCTCCCCCGCTGACTCAGAGTCTCCGGCCCCAACTCGTGGAGGGTGTGGTGAGCACTCTGTTCCCTGCGCGAGGGGAACACTCCCCCCCGCCCATGGCTCCGCCTCCACCAGCGGTGTCTAACGCGGACCGCAATAGCGACGACGACGATAATGCTCCAGAGGTGACCGAGGTAGAGATGAGAGTGGCGGTGCAAAGGCTGAGTGCCAAGAACGCCGCCCCAGGACCCGATGGCTTGCCTGGGAAAGCCTGGGTCCTGGCCATGGAGGCTCTCGGGCCTCGACTGCGAGGGCTCTTCAGCGCATGCTTGGAGAGGGGCCAGTTCCCACTTCGCTGGAAGACGGGGAAACTGGTCCTCATCGCGAAGCCAGGGCGCCCTGCGGACTCTCCGTCCGCGTACCGGCCCATTGTGCTGCTCGACGAGGTGGGCAAGCTCTTTGAAAGAGTGATTGCGAGCCGCCTCGTCGCGCGCCTTTCACGGGTGGGGCCGGACCTTTCGGACGGACAGTTCGGCTTTCGCAGGATGCGCTCGACGGTAGACGCCATCATGCGCGTGCGAGCCCTCACGACGGGGGATGCGGTGTCCCAGGGTAGGTGTGTCGTGGCAGTGTCCTTGGACATTGCCAACGCTTTCAATTCCCTGCCCTGGAGTACGATCCGGAGGGCACTCCGGTACCACCGGGTGCCCGAATACCTCTGTCGAGTAGTCGAAGCCTACCTGTCGGACAGGTATATTGTCTACCCCGGTCACCAGGGAGACTGGAAACGTCGGGAGATGTCGTGCGGTGTTCCGCAGGGGTCGGTACTAGGGCCACCCTTGTGGAACATTGGTTACGATTACGTGTTGCGGGGCGACCTCCCTGACGGGGTCAGCGTGGTCTGCTACGCAGACGACACGCTGGTTCTAGCGCAGGGAGAGTCGTACCAGGCGGCGGTCGCTTTAGCGACACGCGGGGTTGCGATAGTCGTTGGTAGGATCCAGGAGTTGGGACTCGAGGTGGCGCTTCACAAATCCGAGGCCATGTGTTTCCACGGTCGCCGGTCTCGGAACGCGCCGCCATTGAGTTCCCAACTAACGGTAGGAGGAGTTCACATCGGTGTCGGGTCGACGATGAAGTACCTGGGACTCGTCCTCGACAGCCGGTGGAATTTCGTGGAGCATTTCCGACGTCTGGCTCCCAAACTCAACCGGACTGGAGCTGCGCTCAAGCGGCTCCTGCCCAACCTTGGGGGTCCAGACGCCTCCTGCCGGAGGCTCTACGCGGGGATCGTTCGGTCCATGGCCCTCTACGGGGCGCCGGTGTGGGCGCCGTCGCTGAAAAAGCAACCGGCGGCCATACTGAACGCCTGCCAGAGGGTCATGGCAATTCGGATGGTGCGGGGATACCGCACGATTTCCCGCGAAGCGGCGAGCCTTCTGGCTGGCCTACCACCGTGGGATCTGGAGGCAACAGTCCTTGCACACATGCACGACATGCGCGTGGAGATGCAACGCCGGGGTGAAAGTCCTCTGCCGCGACAGGTCGCGGCATGGCGGACAGAGCTCCGGCGGGATCTCATGGTGGAATGGCGTCAGCGACTATCGCAACCCAGTGCTGGGCACGCCACAATTATGGCGATAAGTCCCCTCTTTGAGGCGTGGCTGGAAAGACCTCACGGCGTCCTTACCTTCCGCATGACACAGGTCCTCACCGGAAATGGCAAGTTCGGGAGGTTCCTGTTCCGAATCAAGGCGGAAGTGACGCCCGGGTGCCGCCACTGTGCGGAACGCCCGGAGGACACGGTGGAGCACACAATCGCGGTGTGCCCTGCTTGGGCGGAGCATCGCCGTGCCCTCGTGGGGGTGATAGGCGGCGGAGACCTCTCGCGCCGGGCCTTGGTCGAGGCCATGGTCCGGAGCGAGGAGGAGTGGCAGGCGGTCGCCGACTTCTGCGAAGCAGTAATGCTCGCTAAGGAGGAAGCCGACCGCATCAGGCAACGGCGCTCTCGCCGCCGCCGCCGGGATTCCGATCCCGATTTCCAGCCACCGTAGGCGCGGGCTTGCGGACAGTGAGCAGTGGGTAGCTCGCTGTCCGGCCGTCCGGTAACCGTCCGGACCAAGCCCAAGTCGTCGACGGCGCGCGCTGTTCCCGCGCGCCTCAAGGAGTTGTCAGCAACAGCAGGGGCCCAGCCGGGTCGAAGCCTACTGGGGCCAGGGTTATCCGAAAGGGCGCTCGAGCCCCGGTATGAAGGCTTGAAGGAACGGGATGGGTTTTTTAGTCAGTAAGAGTCTGACACTATCTCGCGCTCCGCCCAAGAGCGGGGGTTGTCATAAGATGATTTTTCCCATCGAAAAAAAAAAAAAAAAAAAAAAAAAAATCCCGGCGGACGGTGGCCCACCGCGAAATACAGACAGCCACAATACACCATTAAGTAGCCACCTAATGTGAGTTCATTCGCGAAATAATGTATTCATATCGACTAGTTGCAGCTTACGGGGCTCTCTAACAATCGGTTCTGCTCCGAAGATGAATAGATCTGTAACTGTATCAAAAATGAGGCATAAATCGTTGTACGAGCATCATATTGTTACAGTAAATTGAGCAAATTAAGGCTTTCGCCTCATTTTCTTTTTGTGCTTTCAACGCGTTTTTGTTGTTACAAACAATTATCATTTCGAAATGGTAGTCTACCAGGTTCATAAATAATTGTAACGTGAATCATATTATTTCGCACGAATATTGTCAGAAAAGAAGTTACATGTTACGTATTATTACACGATTTTTAGAACTTTCGCGTGGTAATTCTGGAATTGATTGCCTATTCAAATTTGTGGGAGCCGGTTCGCCAGTTTGCACTATAGTACGTAACGTTTGGGCCGACCACATAAAGCGTAAATGAGTTTCGCAAAAGCGTACCCCGCGTCAGGAGTAACGCTGTGAAAATGATCCCTATTAACGTGCGAGCGAAACTTCATTATGTGGTTACAGTGAAATGCGTATCAAACACGACGCAGCGGAAAATATCATTAGCTAACCCCTAATCATCGCTTCGTATCGTGTCTCCTTTAAATGCAAATTACTTAGTCCACTTACCCAAAGTTCAAGTTCTAAAGGCTTCGGCGTCACAGGGTTCTTTCTTGCGATTACTATCTCGAGATCGGTACCACGTTTGGCGTCCTGCAACAATAACAATTTGTTAAAAGTGTGCTTCACAAGTTTTAAAAGGAATCTGATTTCCAACAATAACTTGTGAAAGTAAAAGTTGGCAGGTAGGTTGTAATAACATTGTTAAGTAACAGTAATTGAACCGCCTACTACCAACCTACTACCATTGAAGGTTTTAAAACTATGGGAAAATATCTTTCTAAGATTACGACAGAAATAATTAATCAAAAGTATGAAGGTCCGAAAGGCCTATTAACACAACGGTTCCCTTCCATTCCGCACTACAAACATCTTTACGATACCATTATCTAAGTGCAGAGTAATGTTAATTCCGATATCTGGCGTCCTTTGTGTCAGAATGCAGTACGTCACCGTCATCATCAATCATGACGTCACACGCTCGCGGCACGCTCTCGGCGCCTCATTTGTTGCCTCGTACCCGACAGGTGCTTTTTCCACGTAAATCTACCATTATAACTGGACTATGCAAATGAATATGTTTATACCAGGGCACTATGACGTGCGAATGCTATTATGATTCCGCTGTCAGAAAGAGAAGGAGCTATATAGTAAGAATTGCAGTATCTCTTTTTCACGGCGGATTTATGACGTCAATGACGCGTTATAGTACCCCAGTAATATCGACTTTTATTGCCAGCCTTATGCAAGTCTAATGAAGCATCATGTGTCATTTGAAGTGATGGAGTTTTGCTACTTAAAGTTTACAACCCCTGTTTACAGAAATTGGTTGTGAAATGTAATTTTCTATATTGTTTTGCACTTACTATTACCGAGCCATAGGTTATTATGTGTGCATAATTTAAAGAATTTATGCATGATTTTGAAGTAAGTACCCAGGTGCCAGCACCAGTATTTCAGTTATCTTATTAAGTAGTCTATTTAAGTGGTACTTTACATGGAGTGCAGGTGAAGGGGATCGTTAAATCTTACAGTTAATTTAAAAACGTCCGGTAATCATGAGTATTTTGCTTTTACCAGTCAGCATTTACAGCTTAATGACGCCAAATTCACCTTTTGTGCTGAAATGGGCTAATACATCAGCACCCAATAGAATTGTAATATTACATTATCATTATTCGTGTTATAGTAATAAGTCATAAACTCATAAGTCAGTTTTAAGTTGGTTTACGTAACAGGATCATATAGGGTAAACTTGTCAGTAACTAAATATGTGTACAACATATTGTGTGTAATAGATAAAATAAAAATATTTTTTGACCAAATTATGACCAAGAATTCTTTACATTTCAAAGCAATGAATGGTTATTTGTTATACGAGAGTGCAAAGTTGCTTTTTAACCGCGTTCTCAATTTTGATGACCGAGCAAGCGAAGGATTCTTTTCCTTTTTTATTCTGAGCGTTAGCGAAAGAATCAAAAGTGCATGAGGTGAAAAATCGTTGCACGAGTGCAAAACGTAACTTTTCATCCCATCTCAGCGAGGAAATAACTAAATGCAAAAAAAAAAAAGTATACCAAGGAGGTTTTGAATCAGAGTTTTTAAAAAAGTTGTATGATAAATTTGGCGGCATGAAGATAGAAATATATAGGTTTAATGATGTTTTGAATTCACATACTTAGTGCACGCGATCTTCTAAATTCAATTTATTTTATCCTTTAGCGTATAAAAACGGCTTTGCACTTGGATATCGAAGAGCAAAAATATTCTTTCTGAGATGTGGGATGAAAATATTAATTTAATTGAACTAATTACTGTTTAAACGGTTACTAACCTCCGGCACCAAAATAATCCCAGGCTGATGGGGAAAAATGGTGTCCCTTGGGGTCGTAGCGTTGGTCCCAGTGACGGAGCACGCGATCCGGGTGCTTCGCCCTCTGGTGTTGCGCACCGACAGCCTGAAGTCCACGTACCGGCCGGGTTCCAGCCTCCTCAGCAGGATGACGTTGGCTTGGCACACCGAGTTGTACCGGGTGCACGGTAGAGTTTCCACTCCGATGTCTAGGCGACCCATTTGACCTGGATAGGAGTAAAGTTTGAAAATATGTTATACTAGCCGCAGGCAGCGGCTTCGCCCGCATTAAAATAGAAAATAAATAAATACCCTATATTATTCAGGTCAGGTCATTGACTATATTCTCTTTGGGTCAGGTCAAGGTGCCTCTCCCCATCGCTACAAGAAGGAGGGGAAGGGGGAGGCCTCAAACCACCTGGTTATCTTTCCAGAAGGACATGAAAGTATTTCACTTCATGAACTAGACCTCGTATAACGGAATAAAGGCGAGACAGAAGAAGAAGAAGCCTATATTACTCAGTGAAGATGTAGTTTTCTAATGGTGAAAGAATTTTTGAAATCGGTCAAGTAGTTTTAGAGTTAAATAGTAACATACAAACAAACAAAAAATCCAATCTTTCCTCTTTATAATATTAGTACAGGGTAGCTATCAGCGGCTTCGTCCGCGTGATACGAGTAGTAGAAAGATATCCCATGGTAACATACTCCTGTGATAAATAAGTATCCTATGTACTGCGCTGGGATATGGTCTAACCCTTGTACCAAGTTTCATCGAGAGTGAAGACGTTCATAAACTTTCGGCTGTATAATATTAGTCTAATCTTGTACATTTATAGCCTCCTAGTAGATGACCTTCTTCAGGGAACTACGAAACCAAAAGTTGTTTGAAGAATGTCCATAAATCATTATAAATTTACGTCAGTCATTGCAGTATAATCTTATTTTTATCAAGGCTTATTTTGCTGTCAATCTGAACGATAAAATCTGAAGGGGCCACGATAGAAGTCATTAGATTTCTTGCCACCCTTGAGAAAATAAAATGGCTGTTCCAATACTTCTCCACAAAAAGTTAGAGAGTTTAGGATATAATAAAGCAAAAAAAAATACTGTAATAAAATAAATTGTTTGCCAAGGTTTCCGTAAATCAATGAGAAATTAACTTCTCGGGTATCGCGACTAATGGAATGCAATAATGCTTTGTTTTCTTCCTGGTTTTGAATATTCGGTTACGGGATATCGAGTTTACTTGAGTAAAGTTTTACTTTGTCTTAGAGACTTCAGAAAGTCACATCAAATTGAGTATAGTCTCCTCAGATTACAGTCAAAGTTAATTCCTTAGATTCGTATTAAAATGAATTCAATCTATTTTTTAGATTAGCCAACGGCCTTTACCCAGGTGAATGTAGAAAATTGTCATAGATGAACTTACTCCAGGAATAAAAAGTATTTTAAATGTTTATCGAGGAAATGGTCTATCCGCGTTCTAAATTTCATCCAAATCCATTCTGTCGTTAGAGCTTGAAGAAGTAAAAAAACTTACACACTCATTACTATGACTGCGGTATCACTAGAGGTTTCATTTTAAAATACAGTGAAAACTAATTTATTTTATCGGAAGCTAAATTTAAAATCTCTGCTTTCGAATTTGGTTAAGATATAACCGTTTCTGTTACATTTATAGTACATAAATAGTCTTGAATTATGTAATCGGATTTGACAGGTGTCAAGTAATGAAAATCATCTTACATGGTTTTCAATTATTGTTACTCCTCAGGCTTCAGAATACAAGTTCAAATTCAAGCAGTATCCCCTTACCAATAAGTTCAAAATGCAGCGGATAATCAAAATCAGGGTCGGAGGCGCGCACGCGGTAGATGACGGAGCCGACGGGGACGTCAGCCGGTACTAGCACCAGCCGCATCAGGGTGCTGGGGTCGAACACCGGCTCGCCGGCGCGCGCGCCTGCCGCCCACCACACCACCACCAGCGCCAAGGCGAAGGTCATCCTGGAAAGAAGAGGAATATTAGAAATTGGAGACACTTGTCTGATTTTTTCCGCTTAGCAGATAGAATATATTTGTTCGCGATCATTTGTTCTGTCTGGGTGTAATTAATTTAAAATATTTAATGAAATCTGATTTAGTCAACACTGGTTCAATAATCAAGGTTGATTAAGAGGCATTGATCATTGTTTACTAACAGAAGAACCTTATAAAAATATCTAATGTAAGTATTTTTTAAATGAATAAATAATATACAAAATTCCCAAGTCGGTTGATTTTTTAGACAGACTATATTTAGAAACATAAGTATGTTTATCAGTTGTCCAGTAGGTACTCATAACAAAAGCTCTGCTTAGTTGGTGACTAGATAGCGTTATTAACGCGGGGCTTGCTAAAGCTGGAACGAGTGGAGATCTGTCTAACATAGTTGTCTAGGCGTAGAAAAGAACTAGCAGGCAACAAATAAAATAAAAGAGGCCATATTTGTAAGGCGTGAAGAGCAAAATTTGAATTTCGAAAAAAAATACTTTTTTCTTTATTCCTTTATTTAGGCCTTCGAAATTTGAATTTCGGCCTTCGTACCGTAATATGACATAGGAGAGTTCAGAAACATTCATTTTATCTAGAATACGTTACGCGATGAGTCGAGGAATGTAAAAAAAAACTGTTTTAATTAAGTAACTTTTTTTTAGTTTAAGTGATGCAAATGAAATTAGTTTTGGTACGGCTTTAAGCTCTTTGATTGTCAGGAATGCAGTATAAAAACATACGCTTTAAGAGTTTCCCATGAGATTTTTTGCAACTGTTAAACTGTTTAGTATCTACCAGTAGTAGGTATCCAAAAAATTAAGTTATTGTATAAGCTGTGTTACTTTTTGGTGTAAAATAAAGTTTATTCTATTCTAGGTATTTCGTTCAATGAAAATGAAAGCTAATAAAGAAGTGCATCTTGTGACGTAAAAATAGAAAATTTCGCAGAATTAAAGTCGTATATAAACAAACGCTTTTAAAAGTAAGTCTAACTATAACCTTAAATAGGTATATTTACCTGAATGCAAGGGTTAAATATGGTTTTCGCGTGTATCTTGTATGTAATGTTCCTTATTAGGTATCTCTCTTCCAATCCGCTGAACGGATTTATATAATTAACATATCGTTATAATTGTCTTGATAACTAAAGGGCTCTTACCTAGGCGACGTTAAAAATTCGACGTAACAATTGTGAGACCCTATAGTTTAAATTGTAAGTTATTTTTTTTGATATATGGGTATCAAATAGGTATGTATTTGTCACGTACACCAGTATTATTCGAGCGCATCATAAGACGCACAAATAGAAAATATCGCAGAACTAAAGTCGAGTAGCAACAGAAATGCTTTCAAAAGAATAGCTATAAAATTAAGATAGGTAATATTTTAAGAAAGCAATCTTTTTTTTTTGAGATTACACTCTTTCATAACATTTCTCGCAATTATTCCTCTCGTTGTATTCTTCACACTTTATCTTTCTTAGAAAGCAATCTTACTTTGCTTTAGTTAGTGTTTCACAAAACATTCACTTAGGGAAGTTTTTCTTTTCTAAAAGAAACACCGAGACAAAGTTTCCGACCTCACTCCCAATATTCCATTTACACCAAGTTGACTCACAGTACCAACTCGACGAACAACAGCGACAACTTGGAAACAAGATCTTGCACCGACCTACTTCATTATCTCTAGACGTAACTCACTAAATCATATTTCGAATAGCTGAAATCAAAAGTTAGGTCCACGTCCGCGTATCCACTTGTACGATTATGTCGGGAGCGAGCGAAGCGGGCATTAAATTATAAATTGGCCGTATCTCCGTGATATTCTTAGGATCAGCTTCAACCGCAGCGCTTAGACCTAGCAAGCCTTGCGAAAGGGAAATTCGAGTTATGAAATCTTACCGCTTCTGTGTACTGACCAGGAAGTAGCCGCTCCGTATGGCTCGCCCGTACCTAATAACTCGTTTAGGGGTGCTATCAACTCAATTTTATTTTAATTCCGTACGCAACCTGCGTTTCTAATCTCGGATCAGCATTGTGCGATAAAATAACTACAATTATGTTGTGGTCATAACTCATACTCTATTACAAAACTATGGTATTTGCCCACTGTTATTTATTATTAACACTAACTAAAATTTATTGTTTTTCGTTACAGAAAGTTATCACTCCCAATAGGTTAATATATACCAGTTATTTCTAAAAGTAGTTCAAAACATTTACGAAATCGGTGTTGTTTTCTCGTATTCCTTGAACTGTGGCATAACTATTTTAAAACTAAATCCGGCCAGCGAACTAAAGTAAACCGAACCCATTCTCATGTTGTCTGCTTGTGTTATCTAGTGCGCTGCAGTTGTGTAAGTAACACCAACAACGAACAAGTTCACTGGCACGCTAACATGGAACATGTCTAGCTTCGGAACTTTCGGATAAATATTTTGCGAAGAAAATATTGCGGAAGGAAATTGACACGACGAAAGTGATATGTATCGGATTTCTGTTCAGACAAACATTTTCAAGAATCTACTGTGTTGGAAAATATTTTGTTTTGTATTCCAAGTTGGACTGGAGGATGTATAGGCTCGGTATGCGAAGGCTATTAATATTGTCCAAACGTCTGAGAGGCAATTATTCAGCAGTAAAACTTATTGCTTGTCGGTGGGACTGTAGGGAGGCTGGTGTTTTAGAGGTGGATCTGAAGACGAATGTGGACGTAAAGGCTCTCGGAGTTTGATTTAGCGCGAGCAAACTTCAGCATGCGCTGCGTCACGTCGGTGTTTCCTTGTGGCGCCGCGACCAAGGTGAAATATTTGTCTGACGCGCGCGCCCGCCGCCTGCGACACTAAATCTTGTCGCGTGCTCAACCCGGACTGAGAACTACACTACATCTAGCCCAAGATATCGACAACATTTTCATACACACCTAAATGTTGTAACACTACTAATAAAATTACAATTTCCTCCATAACTGTAAACATGCCGGCCGCACTTAATTATTACTTTCTGAACAATAATAACAAAGTCTATTGAAATATTTCCCATATCCCGACGCCAATTAAAGTCATTTCGGGCAGACAGAGAGCTA
Organism: Mythimna albipuncta; assembly: GCA_929112965.1. Lineage (NCBI taxonomy): Eukaryota > Metazoa > Arthropoda > Insecta > Lepidoptera > Noctuidae > Mythimna > Mythimna albipuncta. Next base: position 20,984,470 of record OV815960.1, read on the forward strand.
TTACTGCCATTCGATCATTCGGGAAAGCACAGGAACGCAATTAAGGTATCATTATCTCTGAGTCCATGCAAACCGAGAATTTAGCTTTAAATCATCTGACAGTCCGTTTATCCTTGACATTAATATGAGCTTTATGGTATGGCAACGTGTATTCTCGAACAAAACCATGTTCTTCCAAGTAGACGAAAGCATTTTCGTGTAAACCTTAAAACGGGTATCTTGGACAATCTATTTATAGGCACAGCATTCCCATAAAAAGTTATAGGCGTGAACTATACTAGAAATGGTAACGAGTACTGAGATCGTAGTGGAATATCATTTGTCATTATTATTTATGAGTGTTTTCGTTTTGAAGTGGGAAGTAGCGGTGGTCGGTCCTGGGGCTTTAATCCTTAACAGTGGGAGATCCGCGGCAAAAATGGAAGGTGCACGATGTCGTTGGGGCCCGCTCGCCTGGCCGGTCGACCCCGGCGCGGCGCGTAATCGAGCGTTGTTCCCTTTTGGTCACGGAACCCCATTACCATAACACCGAGTGTGTGAGGAGCGGACGTGCGCCTCTCGCCGACAGATAGCCTCATGGTCTCGTGCTTATTATAAATTCTAATATACAATCTCGTAACAAAGTAACATTATGCGCCGCCGATCGATTTGTAAAGATACCGGGGTCAGGGTTCCCAGCCTGCAGCTATCCCACCTTTTCACTCATAAACTTTTATTGCTAATTTACCTATTTATGATCAAACGAATAAAGTCTGATTGTGTGTAACTACAAGAAAAATAAAACAAGCGAATTGTTTATGGTGTAAATAATACCGAGGGATCAATTTACTAAACTGAAATCGTAGGAAGTCGGACGAGTTCTTGCGTTGGGATTAACGGCCCCTAATCCTATATTGGGAGGTGTTAACTAGATCCCAGATTAACATAATGTGATCTTATGACGTTTTTCTGCTGCGTAAGAGTTCGGTTTAAGTAGTTTATTTTATTTTTATCGGGGTTACAGGTTTCGTAATAGCAATGTTTATGGCCTCGGCCGTTCTGGCCTCGTGGGTATCGATACTATTGATTTTTCCTTCACATCAATAATGTAGCAAAGTAAATCGACGTCCGTGTATCTAATGAGGTGCTCGGCTGTTCAGTAAAACAGACATTATACTGTCTGCACAAATAGAAGCAGGCGATTATAGCTGATAATAATAACATTGTTCGAAAAATGTATCGATTTCTATTCTCGATAACTTCATGGAGATATCGTCGGAGATAGGGTCTGATAATATAGAGTAACGGTAACCGCAAATGGGCTAGCTGCAAATAAGAAGCTCTGGGGAACTTATTAAACTTTATTAATGTCGTGCAGTTAATCATGACCCCCATTTAAGGGGGTATCGTGGCGCGGTAAATCTGTACAAAAACGTAATTTTATAGCAAGAATCACGCGAACTGACCCTGGTGACCCCATTGACTGTGTAAAGTGGGCTTAAGTTAGCCTGTGCTTACAGAATAACACTGTAACGTTAGTAGTTCATTAAAAAAAGTAATATACTAAACGTTGTGTAACTCTTTTGAGTTATTTAAGCGTGATTCCGTGGGCACCTTTGGTAATTTTAAATGCAACATGTTTCTTTATGATTTCACAAATTTTTTTTTTTTTTTTTTTTACCTTTGCTTCTATAAAACATATGTTCTTCAAGCATTTACCTACAAACATATAAGCGTTAACAAAGCTTCCAAAGATTTACGAAAGGATGGACAGAGAATGTTGCATTAATTTATGTTTCTAAAACAAAACGGACCTCAATAACCCGTGATGGATATGAGGTCCCACGACTGACACTTGTGTTCCTCTAACCAAACGCATTAATTTCTGCCAAAAGTGATTTGTTTCTCATTATATTGGAAGTCAGTGAGCCAATTTATTTCAAACAAGCTAAATAAACAAGGAAATATTTAGAATAAAGGCCCTACCACGAGCTTTTAATGCGATCCAAAGATGGAGTTTTACGAATTCAGTTTTAGTGCGTAACCTGAATATAATTTGATAAGACGCAGTAACTGAATCGGTTCCAATAATTTTTACACCATGTTATATTTTTTCCCAAAAATATTAAAAAAGGTTATAACTTGTACAACTTACCTACTTACTATCGATGACTACTTAGTAGCGGTAGGTCATAGTAGGCAGACGGCTAGCGTACAGTTGGATGCGGAAGCAAAACTACCCTTCTGTCGCCAGGATGGTCCGGTAATCATGAGTTTGTGCGGACAACCAGGTAACATCTACAGGTCAACATGAAAAATTACGAAGTTATACTTTGTGCTTCGGGTTTTGTATATAATAAAAACAAGGTTGTATAATATGTATAGCTTAATCCCTCTTTTTGGACAGTGGAAACGCTTTTATCGTGGGTCTTATTTATTGCATAATTTGGACATTTGTAGGTTAAGTTAGGTACCTGATGGTAATGGTACACGGCAATATAAAAGTTTACTATCAGATGCAAATAAACAAACTGTTGGGTAACTCTAACGAAGCCATTATAAAATGCTCCAGATATAATTGATTAATGGCTTATTCAATTACAATTTTTATTTCGTATCACGTTATTTGTAGAAGATAACATTACAAGACTATAAATTACTTGTTTAATCTCGAATGAAGAAATACCCAGCAATAAAATTATTTGTAAGTAGTTTTTCTACTTTTCTTTTCATGAACTGAATTCCGAAGAGGTCAATTTTAAAACGTTTTCCATTATAAGTAATTTCAATTTGACGGGTCAATTCAATTTTGAAATCTTTTTACAAATGTTAGCTAGTTGAATAGCCAGATGGAAAGGAATGTTTTCATGCTTTCTTTTGTAGTAAATTGCGTTTAATATTTTATTTTTTAATTTTTATAAGTAGGTAGGTAGGTAAAAAATGAAGACATCCGCAGGAGAACTAAAGTTGCCGATATAGCACGAAGAATTGTGGCAATGGGTAGGGCACATTGCTCGCAAAACAGATGGCCGTTGGGGCCGAAAGGTTCTGGAGTGGCGACCGCGTACCGGAAGACGCAGCGTTGGAAGGCCTCCTACAAGGTGAACCGATAACCTGGTGAAGGTTGCGGAAAACCGATGGATGCGGGTCGCACAAGAACGTTCGTTATGGCGACGCTTGGGGGAGGCCCATGTGCAACAGTGGACGAGTATCGGCTGAAATGATGACAGGTAGGTACTTAATGTTGTTTTTTATTGTTTTTTGTTTATTTGTTTGTAAGCTTGGGATTAGGCCCAGGAGCTACTAAAAAATCTTTAGGTGTTGGATAGCCCATTTACCAAGGATTGTTATATAACATCACGCTACAACCCACGGGAGCGGAGCAGTAACTAAATTTAGAGGTGAAACGCGGAGACAGTTAGTTCAAACTAATACTAACAATGTGAGATATCAAGACAAGGATATTTTATGATATGATATTTTATATGTCGGGGAAAGGAAAGTATATAATAGATAATTTCACATACGCAATGCTGGTGGTAGAAGTTAGTTTTTCAACTGTCAAAAAATAGTTCGTGATTCTTCAGAAGGAAATAATAATCTAGGTTTTAAAATGGAACAGTCTCAAGTTACGTAACTACCTGGCCACCCCAGGTCTTGATAAATTCGCGTTGGCCAACTTTCCCTGGTCACGTCTTCGACTAACATAGCCGTAACAAATCACCGGCTATTATTTCTTCATTACAGCTCATTTCGCTTTTATTGAAACGCGTTTCAAACTATATGTTTTAATTAAGTGATAGAGAGCGAAGTACGATCGTTAAGTGCTTTATTAAAGGTTGGTTTGATATTAAATTTTTGAAATGGCACTATGACTTATGCAGTTTTTGTTAAAGCTTAAAGCATTTAACCCCGCCCAGGTGCTCAAGGTCGTTGGCGGCAATATACGCTTTAAAACGTTCCTTTTGCTGGACCTCTCCTTTACGACCTTTCGTTTGATGATATTTCGGTACCTTCACGGTATTTTTCTTCACCGTTTTGCGTTTTGCGAGCGGTGGTGATGAAGTTCACATGCAAGTGAGTGTTATCAAAATCGAGATATCGAATCGGAAGTCGGTGTTGTCACCACTATTTTTTTGCAGCTTTTGTTTTCCTACAAATAATAATCATAATTACTGCAGAAAATCGTACATTTGTTGCTGTCTATGGGAAAGGACTTTTGCACACTTTCGATTGGCCTCAAAATTGTATTATTTAAGTTTGAAATTCAGAACTTTTCCTTACCACCATTTTCCTTATTTCATTGATTAAAGTTTGCATTATTCATGAAGAAGATACAATCTTGCTTCCTTTCCAATCAAGGAAAATGTTGTTTCTTTGTGAATTGTTGCTTTACATTCTTCAAACTTGCACTGTTTTCTCATTTAGCGTTCACTTTGAAGCAGTTTTTATCAACAGCTTGGAATGCGCAGCCAGTTTTACAAGGCCTATCGCTTTATAGGTCTGTAAATGCAAAGAGATTAGTTCACAGGTCTCGGATAGTTGGTTTACGATATTTATGTCATATTGCTCAATCGCTAGCCCATCGTAGTTGCACAATGTGGGCATTTTTGCCCAACACTGCCCACTCGGCCATTGTATCATAGTATTAAGTAAAACAATGAACAGTACTGTAGGTACGTATGTTTGTAATAGTATTTGTACGTTAAGTTATCGATTGTATATCAATTTCTTTGTTTGTTTATGCAATTTAAATTTTAAATTATGTTAATGTGTTCTGTTTTGTGTTTGGGTGTTGTAAATACGCTTACATATTCTAAAAGATATTAATCGTTATTTTGATTTATTTAATGTGGTTGTTGATTGTATGAATTTAAAGTTGACTAAAATTACACTGATTTATCAGTTAATTAAAGAAAATTTTCATCTATAAATAAGTAGTATATTTTTAATGTAAAATTTTGTTTAATTATTTTTCTAGCAGTACCTATAGCTACACCATAGACTACCTTTTTTTAGTTTTAGTTTAAGTTCTTACAAAAAAAAGTTACCTGGTAGATATCGCTGTCAGCGATAAGACCGCCATTATACTCATTGATTTAAGTTTGTGTAAAAGTTATGATAATATTTTGATGTACCATTAAGTTAATTATTTTCTATAATTTTAAAATTAAAACTCTAGTCTTCTGAGAAGGTGCGATAGATCGAAAATATTATCAGCACAATTGTAATTATTGTAAAAGTAAATGACTTCCGCAAACAATAAGTAAAGAACTGTCTATGCTATTAGCATACATGAAACAGTACACTTATCAGTCACGTGGAAATAAATCACTCAACTTGGATACCTAGGTACTCCAAATATCTAATTAAAACAACGGTCACTCTACAAGAACTACTCCCCCCTTCCCCCTTAGCCACTTAATCGGCCAAATAATCTCTTTTAGAAGGCCGATTCTGGTACGTGTCGCAGATAAATGAGACTTTCGTTCGTCCGAGAAACGAGTGAGATACGTGCCTATTATGTTCTTACGGTATACCTCTGATTGTTGTTTACCTGACAAGCCGAGGTAACAACTATCAGGGAACAATTTGTTACACACCGTTACACTAAACACCTAAAAAAAAACTAAATTGTGTCAGTGTCATTGGTACCACTTAACACAGAAACGCTGAACCGATAATGACGTGTATTCTAATTTTAATTACATCAATTAATGGTGTTTTATAGGAGGAATGTGTGGAGAAATAGCGCCAAGATAGGAACGATGATTTTTTATCTGCCCCATAAGTCAAACAAGCTATTAAACGAGGCAGAACCCAGTAAAATAAACCATTACGAAAGCTATTTAAAATTGTGTAATGGTAACATTTGTGGGGCGTAAAGTGGATATCCTAATTGCACCGAAAAAGTTTACAGTCGTTATGAAAGTGTCAACACAATTAGATACTGGCTGACCAGAAAACTAAAATTCTTAATTTGAATTTTTGACGTCCGAATTAAGAGCACGCAATAAATCAAAGATACTAATTAAGAATTATCTTGGTGGCAACACTGATTATTAAAATAGAGGCTTTTAACACCCGTCCGCGTGGGAAAGAAGACCGATGAACGAACGAACGAACGTTTTTCATCCACACGACAGTTATGGCTTCAGTTGATTACATAGGGCCTTAAAAGTTTCTACAAAATGAATTCGAATGACATAAAGCTGTTAAAATTTAAATTATGACTGGGCCGCGGTTTCATATGGGTTTAAACCTTTAAACTGAACTTAATGACCTATTGTCAGAGTCAGGTTTAGTAAAAAAATTGTTCACTGTAATAAAATTAACCATTTTAAGGTGCTTTGGGTTGAATGAAGCGATCGTCAGCGAATTCGTGAACGTTGCGTTAACTTTTTTTATGAGTGTAATAAAAAAAAAATACACAACAAACCTCTTTGAGTCAGCAATTTCTTTAACATCATAAGTTTTCTATTGAGGAAATTGTCACCAACTTGTTTACTTAGCGTGATAAGTGATATCCATGAGAAATACTTTTGGGAATCTTTTGGATAGTGAAGTGAAAGAAAAAAATAACAAACACTTATTTTACTAAAGTTCAGTAAAATTTTAATTTTTTTTTTTTTTAGAAATCAAGTTACAGGCCTCGTAAAATAACAAGATACTATGTAGTAAAGCTATCCTCTAATCTAAATAAAAGCTTGCATCACTCGCTGCGGTTAAGAATGTAATCGTATCGAAGTACTGGCACATTTATGGCTTACCCGCAAATACCGTAGCTGTAGTAGCCAATTTAAATACGCTACGATTTACCGTATCATCGGTAGTAGCTACTTTTTTTAAACTACCGCCATTCCTGGCAAAAAAAGACTAAAAAGTAATGGTATATTGCTTTGCAATAACTAGGTCCGATTAATTCAATTTTACGGCCAATTCAATTACAAAGTGGAGCATTTTTTTCCACCAAACATCGTTGTTGAAAGTGGAGCCATGCGTTGAAGAAGACTTTTTATTGCTATTAGAATTGGAGTCGTGATCTTTGGTATCGTGATGTGAAGAATTCTTATATTGCTACGATCGTTAAATGCCCCACATCTGGACCAACATTAAATGCTTTTATTGGCTTGGAACTTATTGGTCCGTGTTTAAAAAGTAACAGTGTAACTAAACAGCTAAACATAACGTAAATGAACCTATAAAAGAAACAAACAGACAGGAACAACGCTTTCAATGTAAATGGGTTATTTAAATATTTTATAGCTCAAATAATTTTGTTTACCATAAACAAAGCAGTCATTCTCTACAATCTCTACCATAGAGCATTCAGAAAAGAAGACAACAAAGTTATAATTAAAACAAATAATCATGAGATGTTTTTAACATTTTTTTGACAAAACAATGGAACATACATATTTACATTTTGAGTGAACAAGATGATTGTGACCTTATCTGTCAAGTTGTCATCGGGGACGAGAACATTTTACTAAAGTGCATCATAAAAAATGACGCGAGAGACGAATTCCAGACGTGGTCTAATGATATGGTTTATCTCGCATCACAATGGCACATTGTAAAGGTTTCCGGCGAGTGTTACAAACTGTAAAATATAATCTGACACATAGTGGAGGCGCCACTTGCAACGGCAAACGTCAACGAAATGTCAAATGCAGCACATTTCGATTTTAGTTCCGTATTTTGCCACCGGACCTCTTACAGTGGTTTCTTAGTTGAATTATAAACGTCTTTAATAACCGAGAGCCAGGCAATGTCGCCTAACAATAAGGTGGTGCCGGATGTTCAATCATTCTACAATCTTATTACCATAATATAATTCTATCACTGTCGGGAATTTCACGATTCCATTTCTAGTTTATCTTTTATTACGCTTCGGTGTCATCTTTGACGAATTGTTAGTAGGGTTTTGTCACTTTTACGTGCTTCGATTTTATGTTTAAAATTGAGGTATTAAAGATTTATTTGTGAATAAACGTTTCTTTTCTATTGTAGATCGGATTGCGCTTGAGCTCACTGTCACTTTGACGGTTTGATTTTTTAATTGAAGAACTGTCATGAGCTCTCAACGTTTAACACTTTTGTTGTTTACTTCTTGATAAGCTCTATTTGGTATTAAAGTCTTAGGCACCCTGTGGAGATTGGCTTATTATTACAGCTATAAAATCGGTGTCTGTGACCATTTTACTGAACTATTTAGTCTGTAGGACATTAACCTATTCCAGCTACTGTTCATTCATCTTAAATAATCCTTTAATTGTTAGTAAAAGGGTATCGTAGATCCTTCGTACAAAAAATTAAGCTGTCAATTTTAATCTGAGGTCCGACGATACTAGAAGAGAATAAGTAGGTAGATGAGAACTAAAAAAGAAAAAAAAACAAAAGAGCTTTTTGATTGAAGTTTTTGCTTTTTAGTTCACTCGTCTAGAGTGGTTGGTGGGGTAAATTATGAATACTTCAGGTTAGATAGTAGATAATCGAAATCGAGAATGAGACGATATATGTAGGAGATAATCTCTGAAAGTACTCGTCCGATTGCTAAATATTTTTTACCGCTAGAAAGCTGCATTATTTTTGAGTGCTGGCAATGCTTGTTTAATTAAATATAAAGCTGAAAAGTGGGAATTTGAGTAGATTTGCATTTTAAAATTTGATAAAATTTTCAAATTAATAACAAAAAAAAAAGCAGCCTCACCATAAAGTCTTACTATTCATTTGACTTTTACCATCTTAACCATGCGTCTATATATTTCCATATGTAATTTAACATGTTACGTTACAAAATACCAGACCACTGCAGGTAACTTGAACACGAATCTACGAGAGAAGTTAACGAGGCTTCGAGTCGGATCGTTACGTCCAAGTCATGTGTATTATTAAGCCTAAGAAGGAATGCGCGGCCGAACCCGGGTCGCCCGCTAGTATGCAGTAGCCGACGTGAGCTATCTCCCTACACACGTTGACCTTAGGGCAACAATTACATCGTTCCATTTTGCTTGATTTCTGTAGCTGTATTTGAGTGTGTTCGTGTATTAAAGTTTAAGGAAATGTCCAAGACTCCGAGCTTAGTTTCAAAATAGATCCTGCAAGCTGTGGTCGTAGACCTAATGATTGCACACGATAGTAATCATCTTTATGAGCTCTAAATGGCTTTGATTTCATTTTAATTTCTGCTACTTGATTCGGATTAACGTGAATGTGAACGTAATAAATGAAGACAAATATTACTAGATACAAGATAATAAGTATACACACTTGAGTGTATAGAAGGTTACAGAAACATTTGAGGACACTCAGTAAATTAAACTCTTGAAACACTTAACCTCAAAATTGTAGCTAGATGAGTGGTTAATAAACACAACAACTATTACAAAACATCTTTGATAATAGTACGACAAACCAACAGAATGTGCTGACTAATTATGAGACCGTGAAACAAAATTATAAAGGAAGATTCTTCTAATTTTTTCTCCAAATCAGTGTTCCTTTGTCGAACCGAATGCTATTAACGGCAAAGAGATTGTAAGATTAGCCCTCGTTATAGATACGAATCTTTTGACCCCTGATCCGCTAATAATCGTGTAGCTATCGTATTTGGTGGGCATTATTGTACCTTTTTAGTATCGACACCGTCACAAGACGACCGGCACTTGTTCACGATGACTTTGCAACTGCTTTGTACGGCTAAGTGTAAACGAGATGTCTTTATTCGATAGTAATAGGCTTTGGGATAACTAGGACAGTGTTATTCTTAGAAATGAAGACAAGTTGGAAGAGGCGAGGAAGTTTATAGCGGTCACAAACCTTTGTACAAATCTCTGAATACTCTACGTTGGTGGAAGGAATGCAGTTACAACTCTAAGCTTCAAGGAACGTAATATACGAGCTCGAGAAAGCGAAGTAGCTCTACAGTGGTCGTAAACCTAGAACACAAATCTTTTGGAATATACAACGAAACTGGATACAGTACACACCCATGTCTGTATAGAAGTTTTATTGAGGAACAAGGCGAAATTGATAAATAAACAATGCAATGGTGTTGTAGAAAGCTCGGAAGATAGAGTCACCTCTATCTTATGGTAGGTATAAGAGTCATTGACTTTGTTAGTGTACGATGAAACTCATATCTATATTGTCACATAAAAACGAGGTATCACCCAACATTCCAATGCATTTGCTTCGGCGACAGCATCTATGCATTTCAAGGACCTGAATAAGAATTTAAGTCCGTAGTTGCAACACAAACAACTTGGTTTGCTCGATCCTGGGCCTCGTTACAAGCACTTCCACAAACAAAGCTTCAGATCTTGGAGCTTGTGTGGCTGCAATAAATACTTATTTGCGATACCGTGAGCTTGTCATCGTAAGGTACAATCAATGGACAAGAGGCGAGCCGGTCGGTCACTCCGCCCGGGGCATTGTTCCCATACAACTTATATTTGCTTTAGTACTAAACCCATCGCTACGTTAAATGCCACCCATACGATTGTAAATTGCTGTTATTGAATATGACTAGCATACTTTGTCTGCAATGAACTCAATAAAACTTTATAGTGTGTATGAGAAAGTAGTAAGTTTTCTACTGTAGATATTGCGAACTAACCCCGTTGTATACGTAATGTTCATTGTTGCGACGCGTGATCGTTTTTTGTTTATTTTGCTCGCGAGTATATCGAAGCCATCAAAGATGACGGTGATGCATGCAAGTAACTAATCATTTTAACGGCTTTGGGGGTTTGTTTGACCCCATCGCGAACTACAGCCATAGCTTATATCCTCGAAAGTTGTCAAGAACGTAAAAGTATCCAGCAGAGCCTTATTCATCTATCAATTGGTCGCATTAGAGGCAACGAGCCAGTGAAATGTTTATGAAGTTGCAATGGGCTCATTTATTATAGGACGCACGCATGCTCCGGCACAAGACGTGTTTTAAAATTATAATTTATGGCTTATTTGAGTGTCGAAAGAGTAGATTGTGTGGGCGTCACTGGTTATAGACGTTGTATACATCTTGTGCGTATCGGTGTAAATGTCGTCGACTGTATTGTACGTAACGGTGTAATGCACGCTAGGCTGCAATCAACTCGGATTTATAGCTGCGGCGGTATGTGTGAATTATCATTATGTTGTACATTAATAATACATTATGGACGTGTAACAATAGTTTCGGCACTAATGGCAACTTCTTATTTATATGGTCTAGTTTGCAATCGTTGGCATCTAATAGCAATTTGTGTGGTTGTTGGACTGAATTTTGTTTTTTCAAGGTAGTTGGAGCTCAACGACCTTCTTGATTGGTAATAAGTGTACCTTCACTGAAATGAATCCGCAGGAGAACCAAAGTTGCTGACATAGCACGAAGAATCGCCAAACTCAAGTGACAATGGGCAGGGCACATTGTTCGCAGAACAGATGGCCGTTGGGGCCGAAAGGTTCTGGAGTGGCGACCGCATACCGGAAGACGCAGCGTCGAAAGGCCTACAAGATGGACTGATGACCTGGTGAAGGTTGCGGGAATCCGATGGATGCGAGACGCACAGGACGTTCATTGTGGCGACACTTGTGGACGTATATCGGCTGAAATGATGATGATGATGAAGATGATGATGTACCTTCACTAACATCCAAACAGAGGTGTTCCTCTGAAAAAGAGATATACCAGGCCTAGTAGGGACGGAACCTACAGGGGCCATGAATTTAATTCCTAATGGGAAACCTATGGTCCTGGAAAGCAAAGGGCAAAGAAGAAGCATGGGTGAGCTATTAGTAGATTTCACTTCAACACACCCCCAGGTCCGCTCTAGAGATTGATAAGTCATTACTTAATGTTTTCCCATCTTAAAAAACATCTTCACTAACTTCTAAACACAAAAGTATTTCTCTAAAGGAATATTTTGGCTATATCATGGTACGTATCGTTTGGCAAAAAACCATGAAGAAGCCTCCTACTGGCTGTAAAATAACAAAATTCTAAGCAAAATTTCCAAAGCTCTTTACACTTCACACTTTATAAAAGATAAAGCTATTTCCTAACACTAACGTTAAAAATATGCAAAGTAAAATGCTAAGATTAGTATCGAAAGCGTATCTAAATGACGTGTGCGAGTTGAGGCGAATAACTTGCGCGTGCGCGTCTAAGGGCGGTGCTTAGTTTAGGCGGGATACCATCGGCAGATCGAGCGATATGTTTAGACTATCCTCTGCTTTCATCCTTTTAGAGTCGGTTAGTCTAACTAAGCCTTAAAGGAACTTGACTTTTGACTGCCTTAGTATGTGACTGGGAAGTTTTGCTTCAGATTATATGCAGAAGAAATGTCTTTTAGAGTCGGTTAGCCTAACTAAGCCTTATAGGAACTTGACTTTTGACTGCCTTAGTGTGACTGGGAAGTTTTGCTTCAGATTATAAGCTGAAGGAATGTCTTACATATATCTATTTATAGAAGCAGGCATTTTATAGTTATATACGTATAAGTAATTATTAATACTTTAATGATTAAATAAGTGATATTGTGTAAGTGAGAGCAGTGGTAGCCGAGTGGTAATGACCCCAACTTACGTTTGTAGGCCGCGGGTTCAAATCTAGCCAGGCGTATTACTTTGTGTACTATATTTCATCACCACTGCTCTCAAAATGGTGAAGGAAAACCTCGTGAAGAAACCGTCATGTCCTAGAACCAAAAATTCGAAAATATGTGACATCTTTCAACCCGCACTGGGCCCGCAGCCAATAACTCTCCTGGAGAGGAGGCCTGAGTCCCAGCAACGGGAGCATTAAAAGGCTGATTATGCTTATGTTTACTTGACACTTTATTTTTATTTTTTATAAATAAATATATAAATGGAGTTAAATTAACTCTGCTGCTAAGAAGCTAAGATCCTTGTATGAGAGCAAATTTAAAGTAGTTCTGACAAATGTCTCACTTCTTTCAACCACGCCCTCATTTAATTTAGGTAAACCATACACATTCCTTTGCGCCTTTGAATTACATAAACTTTTAAACAATAAATAAATCATGTCTTCGTGCTTTTATAAATCATAAGCTGACTGACGTCAAAGCATGAGGAATTAAAAAAAAAGATCAAAGCCTTGTTAGGCACTTAAATCTAATTTAACTCGGAATTGACATTACAACAAGGAAGAAAAAGCCATAAATCATGATTACAAATAATAATTACTATACTAAGGTCTTCGAAATTGGTCGCGCCACTCTTTCAACTTGTTATGTCTTCGACCTTTGACACTGAGGTAAGGTTTTTTGTTCATAGTGATGTTATTATTGCAATCTATTGTTGTCAGAAATGATATATTGGATCTTTGTTAAAGACGTATCTATTTAAGATAATCAGTCAGTCACGTTCTTACATAATTTTGTCCTTGGTTCCTTTAGACTCGACTATAAAATAAAAAGGACAAAAGAATCAGCTGTTTTATTCCTTGACTGTCTTCGGTCCTAGTTCAAAGACTGCTTTATGTATCGCTCATGCAGGTTCGTAAGTAAGCCTCGAGGTCGTCCAAAGGTGTATTACCAAATATAGTGACGTTTACGATACGGTGATAGTATCGAAACGAGATGCCTACGGTACTAACAATACAAAAAGGTAACAGTTAGTTATTGTGATTGGTTTCGGCAGGCAGTGCGCGGGAAAACTTGGAGTCACGCTTACTCGTGGCCCGGGACCAAACTCGATCGAAACTCGATCAGATAAGAGATGCGCACAAAAATACCGAGTCGATGGTCCGATGGAGCGATCCGCAGTCGTGATCGATAGAGAACCCAAGTGTCACGCGCAGGGTTAACGCCCTGCGGTCAGGGTCGGGGTTCCTCGTCTTGCATTTATGCAACGCAAATATCGTTTCCCTCGACGGATACGTCGTTACGTGGAATATTACATGTAAACACTTCATTGTTATTCCCTATCGAGTGTTTTTATTCGTGACTCGCCGACAGAGCGCGGTTCGCGCTTTTATTTGAGCTGAGCTTGCGTCTGGGTGCTTAACCTCTGTTCCGTCATGTCAATGGTTGTCTAGCAGCTTATTTGATTACAATTTGTGATACCAAAGTAAGTGAATGTAGTCTACATTTAATTTATCTATGCAACTAATTTCCATATAGCCGCACGTGAAGCTAATGAATTTCGCAATAAAATATTACAATGCGCATGTTAATACCTCCTTACATGCAAATGTATTAAGAAAATTTATATTTCCATTGTAGACCGTAATCATTCCGCGGAATGCTCTGCAAGTCCGTATTGCAATTGGCACTGACAACAAACGTATTCAGGGACTGCTAGACGATTCGTTCCATTCCGTTCCGGAACTTAATACTTACACTTGTGAACGTTAAACGCCAATTTCAAAGCGAATGGTATCAAATCACCATAAAGCTATCTCGGTTATGGCTCAATATGGAGCGCACGGAATAACGGACAACTGTTCGCTTCTGAGAATGATGTAGGTACAATGTGCACTCTGACCTACGCTACGGTTTAGGTACAAGATTGTAGCAAAGAATATGCAGCGACCTACAGCATTATGATAAACTCAAGCAGCTTTTTCAACAAAATATGCTCAGACTCAGACTTATATTCTTGTATCGTAGTAAACTTGTTCTTCTATTTTGGTATTCTTTTAAAAGAACCAACAACTCATTGAGAGTAAGAGACTAAATTGAAGGCAGTACCTACAGAGAATGGAATGGCGTGTGCTAAAGTTAGATTGTTGTATTCTATTTCTGCGTTTACTATTCTATTATTAAGTTTCTTATAGTCGTTCCTTTGTAAACTTTTACGGCATTCACGACCTTTGTTTGTAATAAAAATTCTTCAGCAGTAGTAAATCTACTGAATTTGATTTACTACTGCATGCATATTCAAATCATTCACAAAAACAAACCATTATCACGCTTTACCTCTCTCTGACACGTAAAGTTCATGGCTTAAGGAATTTCATTGCTGTATAGTACTCGAAGTAGATCAATCACTAGTACCTGTTTGGGGCAAAAATGTAATTGAGTGGGGTCAGGTGGTGCCCCATCGGCGCGGGAGCATAGGTTAATCGAGTGTGCGCCCGAACAGCCCGCTGTCACAGGCATAGGCGATAGCGATTTACGACAACTTATTGCCTTTTACAAGAATAAATTGGGTAGGTACAGATAGGATCGGGAGATTAGGAGGTGTTAAATTGGGTATTGTGAGATCAGAATCTTTTGTGCGTGTGTAAGTTTAGTTTCAAGGTTTTTTTATGGAGACATGTTTACATTCATATGTCAAGGACTGTAGCCGTAATTTCCGTTTGTATTTAAAAAAATCTTTTAGTAAACCGTTGGAGACCTTTAACTTAAGCCGCGCCAGTTAAACCCTCGAGTCCATAAAAGGTTTAATGACTACAAATGTCGCGTTTAAAGTTCTCTGTAACACGGAAATCAAGGCGACATTTTATGTCATCACGTTGAGCCATAGTCGTAACATGGTGACACGAGGTTATCGCGTAGTCTTAGCAGTGTGTGCACGGCCTGGGGACGCGGAAGCGGCGCTGGAGTCGCCGATAACACCACATAATAAAACAATGCTTGCCAACATGCCCGCCACTTTGCCTACGTCCCGCCTTTTTCATTGAATTTTAAGGGCAAAGTGATTTACTTCGATGATACGATGATACGCTAGACGCTTCAACAACCGGTTAGTGGTCGTGACGTTTACGATATTATAAGTAACTTATAGTCATTTTTCTGGGTCAACATCCACATTGCATTTGTATATAAATATTTAAAATCAAACTCACCCGTATTTGGAGACAAATTTAACCAAGTCGTAAATTTCATCATTTCCTACTTTATAAACATTAACACTACACACAGAAATAAAATCTACATAAAATGTTACGTAATCATTCTAATAGCTATTAGATTTGTAACAATTTAAACTGTAGATACAGTTTAAGTTAATGTCATTACTTGCTGAATAAAAATGATATCCAATTAAAAACGTCCTACGCATCGTAATAAACGAATGATACTGCATTCCGATACTCGGCTAGCTCTCATCTGCTGAAGAAAAAAGTGTATTTCTAACACATAAAAACTCGTGTGATTATCGAAATTTTAATGAGCCCATAAATAACATTGGGCCTTTGATTATTATTCGAATATAGGACAAATTGGAGATGCACCCTCGGGTCTCGACAGGTAACAATACTCAAAGGAACGAAGGGTCAAACGTTTTTTCTCCTCGCCCAAATAAACCGCTTTGAATGAAGGCTTGATTTTATGATTTATAGGGCCCTTTATCCAGCCTCTGCTTCTCCGTATTCTGTTTTGATTGAGGCTCCTTTCAGTGCTCCAAAGATTGATTGTTTCTTACGGTGTGGGAGTTTTTGTTGACCACGTCTGAGTGTAAATATTTTACTTTTATTTTTGTTTCTCTATGAAAAAGTGGTCAGAGCGGCGGCAGGAATGAAAACATATCATTTGTTGAGTTTGAACCGTAGGAAATCCTGCGATGGATTGTGTTTATATCTATTTATAAATTCGATATAATTGCCCTGGAATTTCAAATATCTATTAATTTATCGATAGTTAACTGCCAAATCACGTTAGTTATAGAACTCATAATTATAATTGATAGTTTATTGGCAAAGTAAAGCCAGCAAAATTGCATTTCAGTATCGGCATTGAGATATTGCCGTTTCCAGCTGTATCGATTGCGAGGCATTCCCGAGCCTGCGTGAGGCAATTGAGCAATAGCATCCACCGCGGGGTCTACCTTCCTAGATTGTTCCTTCGAGCCTTAACTGAATACGTCTATCCTGCCGCGATAGACCTATGAACTTTACAGACTTGAACTACTTTTAAATAATATTCAGAAACAAAAGACGTTCGCAAACGTATTTTTTTTTCTTTGATAATTTGCGGTGACAATCAAAGCTGAGCTAAGCGAAGCGGTGCTTTGTAAGCCGTATCTCTCCATTCACCCGATGACATTTCTCATTAAGCACCCCGTAAACAAGGACACTTGACGCTTACTAATACGTTCATGTCAAATCTTTACGACTATCAGACAATTTAAAGATGTTGAAAGGTCTTAAATGGATATAGGATTGTTATAAATTACTCTAGGGAACGAGCAAGCGTGATTTCGATAACCATTAAGGGTCTCTGACAAACTGATTGACTTTAACGAAGGTGAAGACTCGTACCTTATTATAAAAAGATTTTTGTGGGGGACAGAACTTTGAAGTCAGCGATAGATTTCACATTAAAAAATCTCAGAATCCATAAAATCCTAAATGAGAAACTTTCACAGGGCAATAACGGTACTGGATGCGACATTCAAAGGCATGTCAAAGCATAAAACCGAACCGCTAAAGGGCTTTATAAATTGGCCTCGCCGAATCTATCCCATGTGTTACACTGCCCGAAGGCAGGGGACTGCAATTGAAATGTCCCGCTAGCATGTAGTGGGTGCTGGCCGTGTCCATTTCCGCAATTTCAAGACGTACAAGAGCCGATCGTGTACCGACAATGGGCGCTATCGTGGGGCGTCTAATCACGAGGGCCGTTGTACTGTTAGGTCGCTGTATCGCCCGCGGCCGAGCGAGCTCGTAATATGCGTGCGAACGCGATCCGATCGTCGTCGCCTGCGCAGCATCTCGCCTGATCTCGGTAACGTTCGCTGGGAGCACTATCTGACAATGCTCTAATCACTGTGACCGAACTAGCTTGATTATGAACGGACGAAGGTCTTGAGAGTTCAAACTTAATGGCTTGTCCGTTACACGTTAGTGTAATCGATGGTTAATTGCCGGTTAACATGAAAAATATTCCAAAACGGTATTGACGGTTGTACTTGTAATGTCGAATTACATGACAGTTAATTAGGGCCTGCCATTCAGCCGCAGCCTTGTTCAGAGCGTTGTGGCAAACTTGTAGTTTCGTAATATCTGTCGTGTGTCCGCCCGCCAACAATACTGCGCCTATGATTTATGGGCCCCAGCCCTAGCCGCGGATTGAACTCTTTGTAATCATTGACAAATTATGCGGCTACCATTTACTTTTATCCGATATAGCTTTGTTTCTTGTTAAGAATGTAATAGCTTCTATAGCAAGTACTCGAGTGCGCAACGAATTATAATAGGCACCTTCCTGATACCGTTAGCCACTGACATTTGAGATTTACTTTCATAGACATTGTTTTAGTTAATAATAAATATCGGCATAATTAGTGCTGCTGAACATTATTTAAGCAGCGCACGGTGTATGACTCCCGGGTAAATTGGGTCCCTTGTCGGCTTTGTGAGAGGTTGGCAAGCTACGGGGTTTAATTCAACATCATAATGATCACTAGTTGCGCTTATCTTTACAGAATCTCCCGTTGAACGACCATATTTAGTGGCAGAAGTGTACAGCTTGACGCGTAAACAAACACAGCTACCTATTATGTAAACTAAACACAGCCTTCTTCCGTCAATCATGAATATTGGAACACACTTCCAAGGAACCATTAACGCGGACACGCACGTTATGATTGGCACTATTTGTACTTTGTAGCAAAGTAATGCTATCCTTTGCGAGATGCCCATAAAATTTTCATACAATTCCCTTCTAATATAACAATACATTTGCTTACAAACAACATTTATAAAGGTTCAGACACAAAGGCGAGATTCCTATGGCTAGCTCTATGCCTGAAATAAACACTTATAAATCTCAAAAGGGTTATATTTAATCACTGGTGCCCTCACAGAAAGCACGTTTGCAGTTGAAGTCTGAATTATTTTAAAGCTGAGACTGGGTCTTTTATTGTGGCCAAGCATTGTAAGACCCCGGTAAATCAGCTTAGTAGACGAATGGTGTTTGTGTTATCTTCCCTGCTTTGAATTGTATGAATCTTGCTTTTGATTTGTTCTTAGTTGGCTTTTAGTGAAAGCTTCTTGTCTCTTCAGTGTCATTTGTGTAGCTTTCGTGAATGATTTATACTGTTTAAGGATTTCGAATGTGGGGAAAATAGTTATTGTTCATTTCATATGGAATTTTACTGCAACCTATGAACACTCTATGGTCGATGAGGTCGAAAGGTTCTAGAGTGGTAACTGCATTGAAAAACTTCCCACATGGTGGACCGATGACCTTGTGTGGGTCGCTGTAATACGATGGATGCGAGATGTGCAGGACTGGTCGCTATGGCAACGTATTTGTGGACGTTTTTCAACTGAAATTGTGATGAATTCAAGTAAGTATTTTGGGATTTCTTCGAAGCGGGTACAACTACCCTGAGAAAGACTTAGACGGAATTGCTAAACCAGTGATTTTTATTTCATCCTATCTAAAAGAAAACCAGTATATATTTCCTCCTTCTCTCTAGTTAAGAGTGAGAAGGACTGTCAGATTTGTAGCAGACTTTCAGCTGCAGGCCTTTTTTTAAGTTGGCAAATCATCCAATGATTTCTCCTACTCTGGGTGGAGCGCGAGGGGTTGTCAAACTTTTACTGACAAAACCTACACCTGTGTTCTTCAGTTGCCCTGTGAGTTCTAAGACGGGTTTCCTTTTCAAAAAATCCCCGCGGATGCAGGTCTGTAGTCAAAACCCTGAATCTAGATTTGATTTTCACTTTGTCTGTCCTATATTCATGGTGACACTTCAATGCCCTTGTTTGCCAAACTACTTTATTTATGGCATAGACAGATAACCCAATAAGTACAATAGAAATACAGTAACCTGCTGAAGTTATCGTCTGTGTCCGCACAATAATACTGAGTGAACGAGTGAACGTAAAGATTGAACTGATAACAGCCACATTGAAACTTGAAAATTGAAAAGGTAGGCACAATTAATATGCACAAATAAATTAAAACTTGAAAGCTGCGCACTTGTATTGTATTGTATATCGGGCAGTTATTCGCAACTCCACGACCAAAGCACGTATTCTACGTACGGTTCGGAAAACCCCCCCTCAGCTCCTCAAGGAAGGCCAGCAGCGCCTTGGTGCTATTGACTCATTTTATGGAGGGTACCTTTTTTATGGTGGGAAAAATCATCCAGTGAGAACCCCCCCTCTTGGGCAGAGCGGGAGATAGTACCAGACTCTTACTGACTAAACGACCCACCCTGTTCTTTTTAGCCTTCATACCGGGGCTCGAGTTCCCTTTCGGATAACCTTGGCCCCTGGGTTTCCAAAGTACGTAGCCCTGTATCTAGCGACCACAGAACAGATTAGGAGCAGATGAGCGGCTGTCTCGTCTTCCTCCATGCAGGCTCTGCCTACCTACGTACTTACACTCGTCGTTGTTCCAAATATAAAGGTTTATCAAATCATCTACATATTGTTTGTAGAATAGTGGGCTGTTCTCCGCAAATCCACGACTAAAACGCGTATTTTGCGTACGGGTATGTTTATTATTTGAAGTAATGGAAGCTTAGTGTGGTTATTAATTTTAATGATCTATACTTAATGGTTACTAAGTCCTCACCTCCTCCCTACACCGGGTGGATTCAGAGGGAAGGTAAAGGGTAAACTCACCTTTATGACTGTATGTTACCTACACTAAAGGTGCGTCCACCCGGTACAGACTACAACAACATTTGCCTGCTCTGCTTAGTTGCACAGACATAATTCTATATCGTCTACTTATGTTCATCTTACATAATATGTGGTATTTACATCTTAGTTTTACGCTCAACTCTCATTTCTAAGGTATGGGAGAGATTTCTTTCGAAATAAATTTTAAATTTTGTTTTTTTTTTTTTTTGTGTCAGTCTCCTTATTTTTACTTTATAATGTGTACAGAAATCTAATATATAAAAATTTCGTGTCACTGTATTTTTTGCCTTTTTAAAACGGCTTGATCAATTTAATGATTTTTAAGCCCTCCTACCCTCCATTTTTTCTTTGATATGTTTTATAACAGAATAATCTTTGTCTGATCAGCTAGTAAATTAATAAACAAGTCTGTACCGTGGGGACGCACCATAACTATGATCCTATTTGGAAAGTTTGTTTTATTTCGTAAACTATTTTTCAATTAAGCACAGCGAACGCTATAAGGCCTGAGAACTGGTAACAGTGAAACTAAATTAACAGTTACGAACCAGCTGCTAACATTAGCACTTTCAATCAAAAAAGGGTCATGTCCATTACTTTATTAGCACCAAACTTCAGAACAATTGAATAGAAATCCGTTTCGTAAATGTTGGGCAAAGTTTCGTTAATATTTTGTACAAAATTTAGGAGCTTGGTAATTTTAGCTGGGTTATTCCTCACTATATTGCCATTTAAAGTTAGTTAAAAGCTAATAATCTTATAGTCGGCTTATTTAAATTTGAACGATTTGGTGTAACAGATTGAACGTGAAACCTTTGTGGGGGCAACCATTTTAATGCTATTAGTAAATGGATTGGGTTTAGTAAGAAGACACTTATGGATGACGATAACGATGAAATGACGATGTTTATACAGATAAGTGTGGGCTTGTGAACGGTGAGTTATGTGTAAGTCACCGTCCGGTAAAGATCGGGCTCGAGTCAACTTCGCTTTGCATATCGTGAACTTCTTAAAGAGATGGCCGATATCTGCTTCTGTTGTGGAATTATTCAAAAGAATTTTCTTGGCTCTGAAACGCATTTGGCAACTGAAGGAACAAACCTAGGTAAGCTTTAGTCAGGGGGACTAATATAATGATTCTCAACCTCAAAAAAGGGTTGTGAAGTTAGAGGTAGGTTTTGTTAAAAAAAAATCTTTGAATTTGAAATGTGTTTATTTATAAGTATGTATTTACTTTTTTTACCAGGAGATTATGATAGTGCGCTCTTCTTTTGATGTTCACCATGACGTGTTAAAATGTCAAGCTTGCAAGCGAGAAAAAGGGATAGGGCCTATATTTATAGCGCCATCCCTTTAACAAAGTACAGTTTAGGTCATTAATTGGACCGCGTTAAGATCTTGTAGTAGGGCCGCAGTTCATTAAAGTACATGGCTGAAGCTGTGGCTATTTACTGCTTACAAACCGAAAAAAAAACAAACCGTACCTAACTTAAAAGAAAAATAGCAAGAAATTATTTTTTATATCGTAATACAAATCGTTTTAAAAATAGAAAAGCAATTTCCTCCCCACATAAAATTAAAACAAAAGTCTAAAACCCCATATTTTACGGAACACTTCTAAGTCCGCCGTAAATCCCTACAACAGCATATTGCGGTCAAGTGGGAGCGAGTAAGGCGCTTAGCCGACCCAACCACCTCGGACTAAACGACCGGAATCAGATTATAATTATTTTTCATTCACTTTCCATACCACTTGGTAAGCCACTTCAGTTTACAGGTAAAGTCAGGTGAAAAGATTGTCTATCGAATTGAAAATAAACTGGTATTTTTAACTGACATTTTGTCCTTTCCTATCTCATGGCTCGTCATCATAATCACGATTTCAGCTGATAGACATCCTCTGTTGGACATTGGCCTCCCGCAAGTGTCGCCATAATGACTGAACCTGTGCTTCTCGCATCCATCGGATTCCTTCGAGTCTCACCGGGTCATCGTTCCACCTTGTGGGATTCCTTCAACGCTGGGTCTTCCGGTACGAGGTCGCCATTCCGGAACCTTTCGTCCCCATCGAGTATCTGTTCTGCGAGAAATGTGGCCTGTCCACTGCCACTTAAGTTTAGCGATTCTTTGGGCCATGTCGGTATACCTTGGTTCTCCTGCGGATATCTTATTTTCTGATGTGATCACGCAAGGTAACTCCTCTTCAATCTCATGGCTAGGTAAGTTAATTTACTAAGCAATATAGGTCTTTAAATTAATTCATGATTTATTTATTTACATAATCTTCATACATCATAGGTACAAAGGCGGCCTTAGGCATTCTCTACCAGTCAACTTAGGGTGGTGGAGAGACTACAATGGCAGGTGCATAAAAAAGTGCATATTATTTAAAAAACAAAATCACAAAAATAATTAATAAAATTAGCATACACTCATACTTACATACGTGCATATTTCATTATATGAAATAAAGGAAGTAATTAGGTTTTTGAGACGACTCTGCTATTGGTTTAGAAAATAATTCCAATGATGATGTAATATCCACTACTAAAAGTGAAACTAACCGTTTTTGCCAGCAAAAAAACTGCTTCATTCATATCGACCTCATTTTAAGTTAATCCGATATCTATTTAAGATACACGAGCAAGACGAATAGACACCGATCCATCTCGGCAAGCCCGGCTCACGCCTGCAAATCGCAACAAAGGCCGTTCAACTAAAGTCAACCATATAACAAGATAACTGTGCAACCATTTCACCCGTTACGACATTATTAATGATCCCAGATCGGATCACTGACTAAATTGAATCCAGAACTTCAAAACAGGTTTTTTATGATAGAAACAAGGCATCACTGTTTCATAAAACCAATTGAAAGTTAAAGTATTAGTTGTTCAAAGTCTGTTGGTTCAATAAAGCATTCATTTTTAATTCGGAACAGTCGTGACGCGACTACTATTACTCCAAGGTGCTTAAATTCTTGCCTAATCTAAGAGAGCGATCGTCTGCCAAATGTACCTGTGCCGCTATTGTTCAGTTTAACTAACAAGACGTTCAGGTCACAGAGTAGACAGACGTCAGAAGGCCTCGAAAACGCTGCTCTATTATACTCGTACAATGTTGATAGGCTCGCGTTTGACCATGATCACACCTGATGGTAAGCGATGATGTGATCTACGATAAAGTACGGTTGCTTTCGAACATAAACATACACTTCATGAACAACGTTTGTTTTTAAAAGTGAGAAAAGAGTGTTATTGAATTATCTCTTTTTTGCTAGAATGTAGATTATATAAATTACTTACTTCATGAGCGGAAGAAATGGTGCCTACAAGTTGCAACTAAATCTCTAATCTAAAGGTTTTTGGAATGACATACGCGCCAGTTAAATTAGATCGGAGTTGACCACCGAATACAGCACGAAGTGGGGCGACTTACGTTTAGTATCGTTTTTGATTTCCGGGTGCGAAAGTACGCATCTATATAAATACGGACACCACGTTTACCTCTTTATATTAAACTGACATTCTGTCGCCATCTATTCTGTGTCCACGTCTCGTTGTGACCGCCTTATGTCAGGAGCTAATCATTTAAGTCCGTCGGTAATGGTGGGCAGTATTGTTCTCCAGTGAACCGTGGTTAGGTAACGCTATCGCAATGAGCCACAAACTTTCCAGTTATTAATTATACCTTATTGCTTTCAGTTGAGGACCGCCCGTCATGTTTACATACGCCATGGGTAATGTTGGCCAGGTCATAGGATAATGAAGCGACTAAATATCCGCTCGTAAATATTGTAATCGTTGTTTGTTGTTATAGATTGATGAAGTTATGCATTGTGTTATGGGTTTATCACGATTTTATACAGATATTTAGAGCTTGTACTGAATTATTGTATCATATTATCATTTCTGTCGAAAGACGTTTACTGCTGGACATAGACATGTCCTAATTGTCGTCACAACGACTGCTCCTGTGAATCTTTTACAAACGCTCTTCAAAACAACGGTTCTTCTTGGGAGGCTTTCGATTAGTGCGTACCTGCCCAGAAATATAACATATTCACTAGTGAGATGAAAAAAAATTGTTTCGCCTTAAATAAACTTTAAAGAAAAGCACCGAAAAGAAAAACAATCTTTTTCTTTAACGCATTAACACGACAACATCATTGTTTATATTTGTAGAACAATGACCGTGTGTACAAAGTGAAACACGAACAGTAAACACACAAAAAGACCGTAACGCAAACCACGAAGTTTACGTAACACCGTGGGATTCAAACGGTCAATATGACGTCTAACAGAAAATTGACCATATGTGAACAAGTTTGACGTAATACTTAGTTAATTATCAAATACTTTTATATTTTATATGGTTAAATAACGATGTTGATGTAATACTAACTGGGGCCATGAGTCATAATCATTTTATGTGCAACTTATCTTGATCTTTTAGGTTCTTTTATAGGCTCTTTCCTAAAGAAAGTGGGAGTTTTTGATGAAAGTTAATGTACAATGATATCCCAAATTAGTACTTAAAGTTATGAAACATGATCTGGTAGTCACAAAAAGGTTTTGCGTGGGAAGAACATCCGGTAAGTTAATGGACGGTTAGTAGCAGTTCTAGATGAAAAATATACAGATGTATAGAGTTCCCGTGGGTGAAAAAACGCGTTAAGTCATTTATCATGAACCTGATATAAGTTAACTATATTATGACTGAACCGAACTGGAATATCGAGTTGCGACAGAGATTTTTAGATATAAAAATAGAAGGACTGACAGCAGATGAAAAATCGTAATCGTAAAATAAGTGATTTGCTCGCTTATGTTTTGGCGTTTGTGGACTAATTTGACGCACCGCGGTTGTCTCACACCATGGTGGTACCGGTCAAATCAACCCATTTTTTTTAAAGGTTCTGGAGTGGCTACCGGGACCAAAAGACGCAGCGTTGGAAGGCCTCCTACAAGGTGGACCGATAACCTGGTGAAGGATGCTGGAAACCGATGGATGCGAGATGCACAGAATCGTTCATTGTGGCGACACTTGGAGGAGGCCTATGTCCAACAGTGGACGTATATCGGCTGAAATGATGATAATGATATGACACCACTTTTGAATCTAAAATAATGTTTTAGGCGGTATCTTAGTACCTACCGACAAACGGGGTGAATTTGTACCCAGGGGTAAATATCAAATAAGGTCTGTCTGAGCTCTGGACTTGAATGAACAGTCACTTGGATATTACGTAAAGCTTTCCAATAACCTTCAACTAGTTTTCCAACGCCATTCCACTTTCTGGACAGCCTAGCGTCTACGTAAACATCTGAGTAAGCGATTACGATGACTAACAGCCATTCCGACATTCAGGTGATCCAAATTTCTAAGTAATAGTTCCATTATGAATTCACGCTACGGTGTAATGTGGGTTGGACAAATAAACTGCTGTTTACGCCGTCAATCCCTGCTCTTGATATTTACCAAACATATGAGCCGTAGATGTTACTGATAAGTCGCATAGTGAAGAAATAAAGCTCAATTTGTATTCCGGTTTGGATTTTATTTGTCGTGCGCTTATGAAATTAGGGCATATGTCGTGCTTGCATAGGAATTAATGATCCAACTTTTTTGATCCCAGCTTCTAACCATTTAGGTACTGTTACACGTCTTCGTTTAAAAGCCTTGCAGTACTTCAACTTTTACAACCACCCGACGCTTTAATATTCCCAGTACAGTAAGCATCCTAGTCGATAAACCCGGGACAGATAAAAACGTTAACCACCGTTACATCTCAGTACATATAAATACAAAAATAAGACATGATAATGCATAATGCCATTTTACAGGCGTCTCATTGAAATGCGAATAAATTAACATAAACGACGCGACGATGTCTCGCAGGGAGCGTTTGCGGAACAGTCTAACGCAATAAATATCTGAGTAATGACGGCGCACTGACTTCGCCGGGAGATGGCGCGACTGAATAGGGGACATAAATAAAGATTTACTCTTCAAACCACAAGACACCCTTCGCACATTTTCGCTGATGAAGCACCCACGCAATCTACAATTATCATCACTTATCGGCTTCAACGCAGTATCAAACACATGCTGTGTCTCGGTTCGCACGACGTTCCATTTTTTGCTAAAGCCCTGACTGATCCCGATCTGCCTGCATGTGAACTCGTGACTGCCGATTTGTGGGAAATTGATAAGTGAACTCAAACAATGTTGCCGGAATCGGACCTTACCTTTCTAAACCTTGCACAACACAGCATAATACAGCAGTTTAATGAAAAATCATGTAGCATGGGAAAAGTTTATGGTATCTCGTCTTACAGTTATCATTGAGCATGCGTAACTGGTGCTCGGAGGACTATCGGCCGGTTATCTCCTCTGCGCGCGCGCTTTGTTAGCTGCGTGCCCAGCATAACAAGTCTATCGGAACTATTAGCAAATATGAAACCTTCAATTATACGTTGTTTATTGGAAAACTTGAGATAAATGCGGTTGCGTGTCGACTTGAGCTGTGCAAAACGTAATTTATGTACAGTTATGAATTTAGCCAGAGCTTTAAATCTAAAAAGGGCCATATAAGTACACTGAATCTAAATGAACGGCAAAGAGGCAGTCAGCTAGATGTTTCGACGGATTTTATTTATGTTGTTATCTGTCTAAGCTCTCAATGGCCACACGGTTTCGGTTCGCGTGTGAAACCCGGCCATCAGGCACATCAGGCGACTCGTTATTGCATTGCGTGCTTTAATGTGCAAACGTGAATTTTAAACTGCACCATGAATTATTACCTACAGTTGATTTGAGCGCATTATCTGTGTGTTTGTGTTGCTGCCCGGGGCGAGCGTGATGGCGTGAAGTTTCCGCGAGAGATCTGTAATTTATGCGTTGAAGAATGACCACTATCTGCGCAGCTACACATCGTGGCTGGCGCTCGCGAATAAGTAAAGAAAGCATTAGCAAAGTTCGTGCAATAGTTGCCGCATAAGTCACCTGTGTTCTCCCGTAGGGCATAAACATAGTTATTCCAGAATACCAACCATTCGTAGACATTATTTGAAATTCAAAATATTCGCAATTTCATCGAGTTTTATCCTAGCAGCGGCAACGTCAGCGACATTCCTCTGCACACCTTTATCTTTTCCACTGAATTCTCAGTAGACGTGTAATTTGAAATATTTTTTCCTTTAGCAAGGGCATGTGATAAATAACGTTCGCGTGAGTTATGTAAAGCTCATTTATAGTATATGGTACAGATGAGGTGATTTATCAGGAGATATATCGGATGTTAAAAATAGTTGTAGTACAGTAGCGGGCTTGGGCCATGTAAGTAATGGCTGGTGTGAGATTTGTGATCATCTACTTGCATCGCAGGTGCGATAGCGAGTCGAAGACTAAATTCTTAATTCATAAATTTATAGCGCATTTTATGAACAGAATCTTTATCGCATTCTATTGAGCTTTGATTGACTCATCG
This sequence comes from Mythimna albipuncta, assembly GCA_929112965.1. NCBI lineage: Eukaryota > Metazoa > Arthropoda > Insecta > Lepidoptera > Noctuidae > Mythimna > Mythimna albipuncta. The sequence continues at coordinate 21,012,498 of OV815960.1, forward strand.
TAATTGTGGTCTTGACAACCGGATATTAACTTCATATTGTTTGAAATATTGAACAGATTTATTTGTAATAATATTTGCGCTATAAATTTATCAGAGGAGACTATTTACGAGTCACAACCGAGTGATAATATTGTTACAATACTCAGTTTCATTCACAGCTGTTTCGTTTATTATTCCATAATAGCTCTATTACTGATTGCAATATAAATCATCTTGGTGTATAGCTTCAATAATTTCCTATTTTGTGTCAATGACATCGTACAAATGTATATGGAGACTAATGAAATCCTCTTAATGTTTTTAATAATGATCTGCGATAATCAAATGCCACTGCAAAGTACACTGCAAATTACAATAATAAGAAAATAAAGAATAATGACCTTGTTTTGTTCAATAGACCTGCTTATCGTGATTGCATTCGCAAAGATTGGAGCAGTTGTTTATTTGTATTTTTTCGTTCTTTTTGTGATGTCGGTTGCAAGTCATACTTAATTAATATCATTAAGTCTATTCATCCAAGTTTTATTAACCGCTCACATTAAAATACATTGGTTAAAATTAAAACAATACGATACTGATTTCTCACGAAATAATTATATAACTACTGTTCTATCTTGTATTACTGCTTTATTTTCTCGTCGTCATAAACATTATCAAGCATAATCATTATTGAGCAATTTTATATTCATTTTCTTATAATTTCCGATTTGATAACTCATTTCGTCAGCACAGCAATCTTTGCGAGTAAACTAATAGAATCTGTCCCAGTTTCTTTGATTAATGGAAAGACGGGTCGCAGTACAGTTGATGATTGTCTGTCTGCATGTTTGTAACAATGCGCTACAAACAATCTATTTCAAAACAAATAAATTCGATTCCTTCTCCAATATTACATAATTTGGTTCTGGTTATTGGTTTGCCACGTTTCCATTGTTTACATTGTGTGTCGATCATTATTTACAGTCATTCCGTATCACATTATTGAATCTTGCAATGATAGATATTGGGTATCAATTGCTTATCCTCGCGTGTGAATCGTAATTCAACAGGAGGAAACGGGTTTATATGTAGTTTAACTTAAGCAGCAGCCATCACAGCTATTTATCAATAGGCACAGCTTCCTATTGGTTTCTGTATAATGAGAGTAATATAATAAACACCGTTCTTTTAAGTGCTTGAGAACGTTGCAATAATAATTATGCTTATTTTAATTAACTCGTTTTAGTTTTACGAGTATTGGATGTCGATATAGCTTTTCATCAGATTTCTATGTTATCTCTTAGCTGATCTAAAGAGGAGGTAAAAGCTTGATGATAATAATAATTAAGTATTGAATATGTATATTATTTACACATGTTATAAAAACAAAATCTACTAAACCATTAATTAGGTACTATGCAACTAAGCAACTTAAACTGAGTAAATTATATTGATGATATTATAAAACACATATTAATGTGTGTTTACCTCTTAGACTTATACTTACTTAGATTTATCAGCAAAAAAATCTCAAATTCAAAATAGTTGCAACCATTATGGAATCAGTGAAAGCTTGACAGCAAAATGGTGCCAAAGGATGAAGAACTAACCTAAGAGCTTTTCTATACGAATTTGTAATAAAGAAAAGTAGTTTCTTATGCGACCAAAAATAAATCAAAACAGCTTTTACTGATTTAACAAATCTAGTCTGTCTGTGTACCTACCCCTGCTTAGAAAACATTGTAGGTATCGGTATTTCATTATAATTGCTACTTGTACACGTTGGACCGGTCAGTAAGACAATGACGAACGTGATCGTGTAGCCGGCCTTATATAATTTGTTTCTTTGATCTTAAAACTACCGAGTGTCTAGTACTATGCTGACAGATTTTGCAATCGACTTTTCGTTTTCTATTGCGTAATATGTGTATGAATGAATAGTTTTATTACAGTGATGGATTAAGCCAGCGTGGGGCCTGAAACAAATTCGATAAAGACAACCAAAATTGACAACCAAAGATAAAAATAGGTCTACATAGGGCTGTTGTGGTCGTGTGGTCTCGATTAATTATAATCTTACTGATATATTGCGCGCTCGCAAATGAATGTATCTTCCTATATATGTAAGAGGTAACGATGAATAAGATAACACGATGATGAATCACAGGAAGAATTGCGTGTATTGAAGGCGGTTTGTGGCTGATATGAGTGAAGAAGAATTGTGGCAAAAATAGAACTAGAACTAGGAACACTGGAACATCTAATTCCATTAATTTTTTATTGTACACTATAGCAACTTATAACTCAAAGTTGAGTTTTCTTCCAGCATAGCATTGAGCGATAGAGAGAGAGATGACAATAGAGGGTAGGGTCCAGTGAACAATTTTAAAATTATAAATATTTTGAATAAAATAATAATACATAAATAAGTATACCTACATACATAAATATACACAAACTTTATATATTATAAATATATATTTTATATGTTATGCATCTATTTAAGCTTTTATTTTGATAAACTCTAAAATTTGTGAAGTATGTGGCATCGTTGATGTCTTTGTTTAGAAAAGTAATGCATCTATTTTATGAGAAGTTACAGAATCTACTGACGCTGTTCGAGTGTTGTTATGTACCTATCTGTGATTGATGATAATGGCATGTTTAGCAGTACGTGTGTAGGTGTGTAGGTATCTGATATACTTACTTATCTTCTTATCTCAGTAAGCGTGTGTCAGGTATTTTCAACCATGATATATCGCTCATACAGAATGCAGGTCATGAATTCTATTTTTTTTTTTCCGCCATAAATCTTGGCATTCGACAACTCTATGACTTATGTGATTTTATACGTGTTAAAGGTTACATAATATCTTATATAAGATATTAATAGTTAAAACTGCTATGGTCTAATAAATCTTGTTCATGTATTACTCATAAATTATTACTGTTTTAAAGTAACGCTGATGAAATACTAATTAAGTGATAAAGCTAACGGATGTTTTTGGGTGGTCTCCAATTTCTTTGTATGTAAATGATCAAAACGGTCGAAAACTTTTTTCTACTAGTGCCTTGTTTTCTCGGTTCGTTTAAAGTTGTTTGAATTGAGGTCTTTATCTTGATTGCTAATTAACTTTAAGATCATCGTGTTAGAAGTTTAAATGTTAATTGGCCTTGAAAAGTTTACGGCCTATCAAAATAATTGTTTTGCTAAACTTAGTTTATGACATTAATTCCCAAGAGATTCTTCAAAGTCTAAACTTGCTACCAAATCTGATATTTATTTAAACTTCGTATACATTGTATTGTATACAAGTACTTACTGCTGTGTGTTATCCATATAAAAATAAAATTCATTCTCAAATTCAAAGGTATTCTCTACCATTCTACCTTGTTAACATTGTGGTATGTGTGCACAGTAAAAATATATATTTCAAATAGAATGAAGTATCATTAAATTAAGTGGCTTATAATAATAAATAACTAATTTTGGCTGAAATTATAAACTAACAGAACTAAGATAATATAAGATAAGAATATAATAAACTTTATTGTACACCAAAATAGTAACATTTCCACAGAAACTTAAATCTATGGGTATAATGGCGGTCTTATCGCTGCAAGCGATATCTACTAGACAACCTTAGAATGGACTATAAGAACTTAATCTAAAAATCGATGTAGTCTGCGGTGTTGCAGTACACTGATATAATAGTAAATAGATAGAAAATAATGATAAAAAATACAATTAGATATAAATAATACCTATACAAAAGAAACACACTAAGATCAATTATTTATACATATATATTTATAACAAAAACAAAAGTGCCAGTATAGAAATACAATTTTAGACCACAACTAGAAAAATATTTTGAAACACAAACAATTAACTGAAGAGCAGTACAACTCACAGCATCTTTGAGAAAAACGCCAATCACCAAGGTCATTGCCCTTTCTACATCCACGTTCCTTCGAACTATAGCTAAAGTGATAATTGATGCTAAACACTCAATTCTCAGAGCTGAGCTGTAACGCACCATTCATATTCACCGTTGTAGGTGACAAATATGATGGCTGCATGAATATCGTTTATACTGGATACTATTTCATTCATAGTTGGTATGACAGGTGGTTCAATATTCACACTGCATGTTTAGTTACGTACTGTATGAATGTTTAGCGTTTAGAACAGTTATTGATAAGCATCAAAAACATACCATACTAAATATTAAAAATAGAAATTAATTAACTATGAATATTTATAATGTAACTAAGTATATAATAAAATCTCTAAATGTACTTGCATTTAGATGTCGAAGTATTCTATCACATCACTTTCATCTAGACAAGACAGAAACATGCTCAAAAGACTGGCGGCATTGTCACGTTGAATGGGAATATTAATTCTTTACGCAAAGAACAAATTAATCAGTCCTACGGTCACGCAGTGTCGATCAGTCGGTGAGAAATGTCTTTGAAAAGATGACTTCGTAAGTATTCAAAATCTGTACTTGTAGACGCATCATAATACGAACTTTGCTCCAATTGTATAGGATCTCAATCTTCCGGCACTAAGTTTACATATTTTTTCTAATATGTTACGCCATACATGCCGTTAGCATTATGCATAGTGTCATAAACAATTTATAAGCGATAAAGTTGATTTTGTGAGCACCAACGAAGTGTCTACAAGCATTAGTTACGTTACATTCTAAATTTAAACAATTTTGCGGTAGATTGAGTAGCTCTATTTACCTTTAGCCTATATGATCAACATGGCTCTTTACTTTGAGTAGGTATAACCCACACATGAGTCTAGCTGTAGGTATTATACAATAACAATCCATGTTTCCATCAAACTCAGTTATGTACGTTGTCCTAAATCAACTTCCCATAAGCCACGCCATTAAATAAACATAGATCGGGAGTACTTCCATAACCGTACGTTCTCTACAAGTCTACATCTGAAGCATTAAATCAATCCACTATTCGTATTTTCAATCTGGTATAGCGATAAAAGACGCAATACACGTAAATCATTGCTTTCTATTATTATTTATTGGTGGCAATACCACAGTTAGTGCATTATTTCATCAAATTCAATGCAGCGTGTCTGCCCACAGCGATGCCGATGTGAACTGTCCGTTCACCGGATGTTTCGTAAATGCAATGCACACAAGCATTCTTATCAAGCCAATCCATCGTACATCCGTAGAGTGACTCGGATAAAACAATATCGGTGTAGTATCCAAGTAATCTGATAGATCGTGACCACCACGTGAAATATTTCACACTCTGTGTGGTCTCAACTCCCAACATTCAATAGTTTGGAAACTCATTAATAGATTAACAATTTAACCCAGCAACGTTGTAAATCTCCCTTCAAAAACTACACTTAACATAAATTATGTAGGTATGCACTTTAAATAATAGACTTACAGTTGGCATTTTCCAGCTTTCCAGTTACGTGGAATTAGTTAAAATTAAATAGAAATTACTTAAAGGCTAAATGGCTGGTTTACCTAGTGGAGCAAATGGAATGTCTGGTTTTTTCATAGACCTCATGAAGTTTTTTATGGTAGGGTAATTTGATATTTATGTTTATTTGCTGTTGCATGTTTAGTAGAAAGCTTATGTAGTGTAGCGAAACACCTTAATTGGTTTTTATACAGTTTATTTTTTTTTTGTGTTAAATGCTAAGGCAAAAAGCACGCTTAGTTGGTGTTCTCATCACCCAAAAACACCATTAAATTGTCACAGTTGATTTGAATAGCTGCAAGTTTTGTTGCATCTGATGCAAATCTTACGTAATTCCAATTTCCCTAACTTTAGTTTCTACTTCAATGGAAATTGACAAAATCTAGCATGATCGCAAGCGACGTTGTTGTGAAACGGCCTAGCAATCGGCTATAATCGACGTGCTTCGTAGAGAGGGCGCGAGTCTGCCCGACCGACCATTATCCGCAATGACTGCACAGTAATACCGACTCAATGAGCGACTAATTAACTCGCCTGCACGTATAATTACGTCAGCAGGCCCTTGTCAAAGTCCCAGGCTATTGTCAGAGTGTCTGACAATAGGAAATGGACTGACACCGCTATGAGAGGCGATAAGAATAAGTTTAAATTTAAAGTGTCCGGGATAAGATTACTAAGGATTTGAGTACCTATGAATAAATGTTCAGTTGGTTACCATTACGTATTGACGTTTGTCCCTTGTCCTGATAAGATACGTGAACTAGGTAACATTTGGATTAGTGAGTAATTTATTTGACTTGACGACAATATTATTGAGCTTTGTGGTTGCAATAGTCTTGTTATAGAACTAATGATCTTTTGTTTTGGCAGCGGGGATATTATCTTGATAGACCTAATTGAATTTTAGACAATTCAATCTTCTAACAGCGCGATAAGATTTCAATTTCTTGTAATTTTGAACACGGTCTATCAATCGTCAAAATCGTAGGTGTGTAGGTAAGTCTCTGGCGTTGATATTAAAATATTTTTAGCGAACACGTTTCAAATTACGTATCTATATATCTCCAGAGTTTAAGTACGTACTCCTTACATCTAGATATTGACAGAATCAAATTACTTTTTTTACGTCCCTATCTCAAAGATTAATTTTCTCCGCTTACAAGTCTGAGTATATTAAAGCAGCGAGCGACATTCCGAATCGCAAAGAATTTTCATATCGAATTCCTAATCGATTGTTCTTGTTATTCTATTCGATTAGCGAGTCATGTTACTCGATAAGCATACATATAGGGCACAGGACGTGGTCCGCTGTCGTGGACTGCGACTGTCGTTAGTATTTGACATCTTTGGTATGATGCAAGCCAAAGCGTTCGACATGCACTGTACAAATACTAAACTCGCTTGTTAGTAATGAGGCTTTTGTATCTACTCGTTATGTATGTTTAGTGAGACCGGCACACATATGGGCACGTATAAGAATGAGGGTGAAAGCTTGTATTATGATTTTAATGTATCAACAGACTGCGGAAAGTATGAGACAGAGAGTTAGTTTACAAATCAGGTGAAATGGGGTAGGGGTCTTTAAGTCAAGAGTGAATAGGTTACTTCTAGGCAAGCGTGCTCCATCGTCGATCACATCATCGCTTACCATCAGGTTAGATAGTGGTCAAACGCAAGCCTATCAATAAAAATTAAAAAAGAAAAAAAGAAACTTTCGCATATCGTACCCGTTTTGTTATTATGTTATATTATCATATTCAATCAATTCTGTAGGTTATTTACTTTTTGCCGAAGCTGTCTTTGTAAATTAGTGTCGTAGCAAATACAACCAGTTTTGCTTGCAAATTCGTCTTTATGATACGAATGGATAGCTATCTTTAATATTTAATTTGCGTAAAAAATTTTGATGGTTGGTTTTAGCAATGAGGGTACGATATTATAGAATTACATAATACAGTTTTTAGGGTTGCGTAGCCAAAGGGTAAAATGGGAACCTAAGACTCCGCTGTGATGTCCGTCTGTCACTACGTCTGTATCTCATGAACTGTGATGGACAGTTGAAATTTTTACAGACCATGTATTTCTGTTACCGCTATAACAAAAAATAGATTAGAATAAATATTTAAGGGGGCTTCCATGCAACAAAGTTTATATTTTTTGTACGAAACGATTAAAAGTCTTTTTATAAAGATATTGCTATGCAGACATACTCATTTTAAATTCAATACAACGCTGATAATCATTAGTTGTAATAGTACTTATACTTAATAGGTTTAGTGGCTATAATCGCTTGACAGACAGATTGGGTAATCCCAGTGCCTTGTTATAAATAGACAGGAAGGCTATATTGAAGACGCTGTTACCCTTGTTACATATGTAATAACATTTCAAGCCAATTCTATGCAAAGTAAGCAGCTGTCAATTTGGAAACGCAATAACCATTCCATCAGCATACGCTCTGGGTATATATTGAATGTTACATATGTAAGTATAAATTCAGTCTTATTAAACGCTTATTTAGGAACGGTATTTTTTTTCTGGCTGTAAAGAATTTTTTTAAGAATACGCTTTGGTGTATGTTTGCGTCAGATATAATGTTTAATACAGGGTGTAAGGGAGAGCCCTCTAGAAACAGCCTGTGTACAATTACCGGAACGGATCTTGAGCGCTGGCTTCAAGTTGCGCAGAAGTCAAATATTCGGTCTCTTTAGTGGTGAGACGCGGGGGCGGGGAATGTCAGTTATTGGCTCGCCACGCCATCGTGTCATAGACGTCACTCGTGATTCGTTCCCTGCGCTGCTGCATGTATCTAACAACGACGACGATTGGCTCGCTAATGTATGGAATGCACAAACCGATCCCCAGTCAGACGCCGAGCGCTCAAGATCGATGCCGGTATTTGTACATTCTACCACGTGGAAAACTGTTTACCTAGCCGTGGGTTATAATGACTTAGTTAAATCATTAAATGGTATTAAGTGAACTTTTTAACTTTTTAACACTCAGTACGAAAAAATACTGCGGATGCGTGTTTCATCCATTCTGTTATAGAAATTAAAAAAACTGGGCAAGTGCGAGTAGGAGTCTCTCATAGAGAGTTCCGTACAAAACCCATGAAAACAGTTCAATTCCCGTATAAGTTACGAAGTTATTTTTCTTAAGTTTTTAGTTTTCAGATTTTTCCTTAAACTTTTGCTAGGAGACCTTGCTCCATGCCAAATTTTCTGGATTCTAGGTCAACAGGAATTACCCATGGAATTTTAATTCCTATCCTTTTTTCATTAAGTCAAAAGTAAATCAAACTTTTCACAGCTTCAAACTTTCATCTGAACATATGGTTTTAATTTCAACTGGATACCTTTACGCATTCCCGAGATAAAAGGTCTTGACAGACAGACAGATAGACAAACAAACGGACAACAAAGTGATTCTATAAAGGTTCCGTGTCTTCCTTTTGAGGAACGGAATTTTATGTAATAATAATTAACTTATTTTTATTAAGTTAATTATTATTACAAAACCATTTAATTTCTTTTTACTATTTAAATTCACGTAATGTCTAGAATACTTAACGGTATCGAGGGTGTGAAATAAAGTATAATAATGTAATTAATGATCCGTAGCTTAGCTACATATTAATTAACATAGACACGACACTCCTTTGAAAGTTGCCGCGTTGATTTCAATTAGCAGAACAGACACTGCTTTTCATGTGCTAATTATTTATAATTTTATTATTATAAAGACGAGTTTATTATGTTAATTTTTTGTTTTATGTTTTTCGAGGTAAGTCAAGTTTAATACTGAAAATTTATTTATTTACTGAAAATTTGTGACGTCAAAGATGTAATGTAGGAAACAAGACGCTTTTGCCTTTATAGAATGAAAGTTGATGAAGTTGATGCTATGTACAATGCAGGTGTCTGCTGAAAATTTCTGAAGTAAATGCTCTATCCAAATCGAAAATATAATACATACGAAACAGCCAGACAAGGAAACCTAACTGTAGGCCACAGAAAAATTTGTTTGGTGTTGCAGGAATCGAACCCGCGACACGTAGCGCAGCAGGTAATCGCTCAACCACTGCGTTAATAGTGCTATTTTCTGAAATTGATACACAATTTAGGGAGCAAAGTGCTTACTGTTCTCTGCAAAGCGGTGTTATTAAAAATAATACGAAGAAATAAAAGATGCATTCTGGAACTCCAGCCGTATGTATCATGACTGCAATCAGTTTGTTTCTTAAAGATGGCGAAATGTTGATGTTAAAAGCCCATTTTTGTAATAAAACACATTTTACCGTTTTAAGGAAAGACTGAGTCAAAACTCTAAATAGTAACAAAACCACAATAATAATAACATAAACATAATAACATTGCACAACTATCACACAGCGCCGTCTGGTCCCAAGCTAAGCAGAGCTTGTGTTATGAGTACTAGACAACTGATAAACATACTTATATATTTCTAAATACATACATATTATAGATATTTACACCCAGACACAGAACAAATGATCGTGCTCATCACACAAACATTTGTCCTGGGTGGGAATCGAACCCACGACCTCCGGCATAGCAGTCTGGGTCACTAACCACTAGACCAACAGGCCTGTCAAAACAATGTCCAAGAATTGTTTTTTTTTTTAATCCGGTAGTATGTTCCCTTGCAGTAAGTTTCTGCTTTCGCAAGCAAAGTCAAGTCTTGACTCGGTTATTGACAAGTCTCATATATGTGAGTTTACATGCTTCTGAACGCATCCACGATGCAAGAATATTTTTAGGTGAGGCATTTTTTTTACGATTCCGATCCTCAAAAGAAAAAACGAAACACTTATAGTTATAAGATTACTTTGTTAAACTCGTACAGACAGACAGACAAACGGACGTCTGTCTCTCTGTACGAGCGTACAAGTCCGACTCACACTCGTCTTTTTTTTCTAATTAAATGATAAAGTCGCAGGCAGTTGATGTGGAAGTTTGAAAGTGGCGCCAGTGACTGAAAAGTTGGAAGGAAACCGTTAGTCTTGGTATGGTTTTTAAGCTATTGCATAGCTTCTATCGCGGGCCTTGAGCGTGGAGACCGAATCTAGAAATTCCGTAACGAAAATAACCTAACACCCCCCACTCATTTGTTTTTGGAGCGTGGTGACCGATAAGAAAACAAATGAGTGAACAATCAATCGAAATTCAATTCAATGTGTGAAAGTGTAACTTTAATTAATATCAAAGAAAAAAAAAACAAAGGAAAAAATACTGCATAAATAAAATAAATAAATAATTATAATTGCATAAGTTGATAAAAATGCTATGCAATAGCTTTAGCGCGGCAGTCCCGAGTGTCTTTTTTTAGTTTCGTAATGTGAAGAGGAGGAATGAATGTTGCTAAAAGAGTTATGAGTTTACATATGGATGGATGGGGAGGGAGAGGGAGGCCAAAGAAAAGATCGATGGATTATGTGAGAAGTGATATAAAAGAAAAGGGAGTTAGTGATGGCGTGACAAGTAGCAGGACAAAATGGAAAAAAAAGGTATTGCGCCGACCCAAATAAAACGGAACAAGGGCAGGAAGATGATGATGATGAAAGCCACAGGTAGAAGTTTGTGAACAATTGAACAAATAAATATTAAATCATAAATGAAGTTGAAAACAATATTTCTCCAGTTGTAAAGCATTGCTTTCATATTGGACAATCGACACTAATTGTTAAGACAACTTAGATTAGTTCAAACAACAATATTGCATAGTAAAACGTTAGGTTTGTTTAGAAATCATGAACAAACAATCATAATATAGGCTTGGTTGAGGGCGGGTAACTCGTTACATATTATAGTGGAAACTGATTGGAATCGGTAAATAAATACAAATAGTTATTATAACAAGAAATTCTGACAGGACATAAATTGAGACTTTTCACAATATTATGATTGCTTTTTCCGATAGAAACCATTTTAGGAGTAGCTTGAAGCCTTCGCTGGTGCTAAACTTATAAAAACCGATGCGGGTCAATAGTTGAAGTTTTTGTATAAGGTGTATTACTTTTTGGTGTACATTAAAGTCTATTCTATTCTATTCTATTCTAATAGTTAATTATAAAATATTCCACAACTATCACACAACGACATTTAGCCTCAAGCTAAGCAGACCTTGTGTTATGAGTACTAGACAACTGATAAAAATACTTATATATTTCTAAATACGTACATACTATAGTTAACCCAGACACAGAACAAATGATCATGCTCATCACACAAAGATTTGTCCTGGGTGGGAATCGAACCCACGACCTCCAGCATAGCAGTCAGGGTCACTAACCACTAGACCAACAGGTCTGTCATCACACTAATCAGTAGTAATCACACTTATCACGATAATATTATAAAGGCGAAAGCTTGTATGTGTTTATGAGTGTATGTTTTTTACTTCTTCATCGTTAATACTCAAACAGCTGAACAGGTTTCGATGAAACTTGTTACACAGGTAGACTATATCCTGGATTAGCACATTAACACTTTTTATCCTGAGAATATATATTTCTACTATCACGCGGACGAAGCCACTAGTGATTATATAAAAAGGATTATTTTACCTTTTGAAAAACCTGTAGCGTAGGAGTAATTTCATATTATGATGTAAGGCTGTTAAACTAATTACCAACGACAAACTGGTAATGTCTTATGATGAACTATTTTATTTCCATGCAAGATGGTTATTTAAGGGCCATTAGGATCCTGAGACGTTAGGACTAGAATCGTTAGTAATTGCAGTCCTTACCTAGTAAGCAGTAGCGTAGCTAGACTTGGGCGAAGTAGCCCTTCACCTATGGCCTCACATCCTAACGGGTCTAAGGGCACTCTCATATAAGTAGATATATATAGGGAATAAAGGAAAGGTTTGCTTATTTTCGATATTTACAGACTACTTTATAAAGAACTTTTTATTTGCGTTCTTGGATACATGATAAATAAATAAAATGCTCAATATTTTATAAACCATGCGGACAGCGGCGTTCCCTTGGTGTATAACTGAAAGGCAAGAAATCAAGCGGGAACGCTGGCGTTCGCTTGGTGTTTGTGTGGAGATCTAGGGCTTTTTATTAGGATAGGATCACGTTTGACCACTATTTCAGCTTTCGCTGACGGTAAGCGACGATGTAGTCGAACACTGGGTTGCCACAATCGCTGTCTCGTTCTCAAATTAGGGACAAAACAGGCCTCACTGATCCGCCTTCGCCCAAGTCTAAATTGGTCCACGCTACGCCTCTGCTAGCAAAGTAACGTTGCCAATAGTCCCTTCTATTACTCATAAACACAATGCTAAGTGTACCATTAGGTACAAGAAGGCTTTATGACTACACACCTTCTTTTTTCCAAGCCAGCTGCGCGATCTTGTGTAACTAGTGTTAGGGGCAGAACAGACTGGTGTTGGGTACAACAATAATTACCAGCGGAGTGGAATAGTGTAGCCGCTCCATGTGCAGCAAGCCTGTCGTGTAGGGCTGTCGGATTTAGTTCAGTCATTCATGTAGATGTTGCTTCACATTTGTGTTTGTATATTGGTATGGTACTGTATGGTCAGTGAATTTTTGAGGTGGTATATGATTGAGTTTTTCTGACGTTGGTCCGCAGTTGGCGGTTGGTTGGCTACTGAAAGAGATTACTGATGTTGGGACACTCAGCATGGTCTTTGAGAAAACAAAATATGTAATTAAAACATAGATAAGTTACCGTTTCACTATTTATACTTTTTTAATACTTCAAAACTGAAGAAGTGGTTTGGTTGAATGCGCTTAATCTCAGGAACTTACTGGTTCAAAAAAAAAAAAAAATGTGTTAGATAACCGTTTTATCGAGGAAGGCCTGCTACTATCAGTAGTCAGAAACCAAAGGTACGGGCAATACCACGTAGTCAGGTATATATTTATTTAAAATAATCAAGAAAATAAGTACATATCTTCATCATTTGACGTATTATTTGATTTTTCTCGTCAAACCATTTGAGCATCTTATATTTTAATAAGAGAAACCAATTAAGTTTATGACCTTTATGTATATAAACATCACTGAATACACTAGTTCCCCTGCAAGTTACTATTTACATTCAGCAGTTTATTAGTTTACAACTCGAGATGTGTTAAAACGTAAACCAAATAGATTTACGATAAACAAAGTTAATTCCGTTAGCTTTAACCGTGCTTAGACTGATAAACTAAATCCGTTAGTTACTTTGTACAGTTAAATTACAAGCCTCCATTATTCACACCATATTTCGCGATCAAATATCAATCTGCCGTCATTCAAGCGATACTTATCTTTGATCTAATTAAGAACAAAGAATGTCTAACCGAGTCTAAAATAAAACAATAACTAGGCGTTCAGAAAGTACAGACAGAAGGATGTTCCAAGTTCAGTATCAATGTTTCCGCATAGCTACACAAATACATGGCTATCAAGCACCGTAATTACGGCACCATCCTTGCATTTTCTGCAGCCCTGGTACCTACGTACAGAAAAGGCAGCCCTGACGGTTCGTTGGTCTTGCAACCAGTTTACACGGAAGGACGTTTTAGGCATTGCATGGCGAGCTTTATGCGGCAAATCGATGTGACAACCGCGCCTTTGCATGCGTCCCGCTGATCTTAGGATACGTTAGTCAATTAGGCTCGTCACGATCCTGACTACACATGGAAATACCGTAGAGCTTGCGCAAAAAACTCAGTGATAGGTGAATCGTTTATAAATATTGACAAGATTGCGATAAATCCCCGATTCTGAATTAAATAGAACGATTTTTCACCGTTTGTTTATTGCACAGAATTTATTGGACATTACAGGTTTTTATTGGTCGTTTTATAGGAAGTCGGTTTGGATATCGTTGGAGTAAACAATCGTTTCCGGTGATGTTGAGATTGGGCGACACCGGCAGTTAAGACGGTATCAGTTTTATATAGTAGTCGGAAATGAGAGTAAAACTTTGGATAATTTAAACGAGAACTTGATTATTTTAATAAAAAAACACTTAATTGATCGAGGTACGTTCGTTGACTCTTAAGAACTTAACTGCACAAAACTATTTTCCCAAGTCTTAATAAATCTAGAAAACCGCGAGCATAATGGGTTTGCAAGCGCGTTTCTGATGCGCCCCTTGTTAAAATTCTCAATTTTTTTCCTCCACAAAAATATAGAAATTCCGAAGCGAGCTCAAAGGTCCCGGGAAGGATGTCTCCGATTATCGGTCGTCATTACGGCGCGGCGCGGCGGTACGGGGGTGCGAGGATGCGACGGGAACTAGGAGTATTAATCAAGTTATAGAAGGCCTTGCTCTTGCTAGAACACCTTAGTAGATTTTCACTACATCATTGTTTATTTATATGTATGTATCTAAGTATGTGTTTACTATTGTATTTGTTTCTCTTCTGTTTGTCTATTTATTAAGTTGCACCCGCCATGTTAGGTTTCTGCACCACCCTAAGGTCGACTGGCAGATAATGCCTACGGCATTAAGTCCGCCTTTGTACAGTTTTTTGTACATAAAGCTTTAAATAAATTAAAAACATACATACATATTTTAGAGTACCTAAAAATAAGATGCACTGAGATATGGCGCAATTTTTTTTAAAAGCAGAAAATGCTGACCCTTGTCTTAACTTCTGGTGAATTTAAGATGCTATTTATAATGATGTCTCTAAAATTACTGACATGTAATATCATGCTTATCACGCTGAGACTTGTAAAGAACTTGAAAATGTCGTAAAACCTGACAATAGTGTGATTTTCTCTGGCATGAAAAAAAACCTATTAATATGATTGAAAAGTATAGTGTTTGTTACCGTTTTTCCTTGCGATTTTCACTTCAGTTTTTCTTTGTACATACGTACTAACATAATTGCGCTCTATAACGTCCCTTCATTCTCTAAGGCAAGTCGGTTGTCGCCCCACCACGGCTGGCTCGCTTCGATTTATTGGTTAATCTCTTCGCCATTAATTGCTCCTGGCCCCAGGGACCACTTTTATTTCTGTTCCTTTTAGATGCCTTACTTAATAATAGCTTCTCTCGAAAATGGCAATTTATTGCAGTACAAGTTGATTTTATCAGCGATTTATGATTGGTTTTGTTTGGTTACTAGTACGTGTTTATTTACTTTTTATTAAAGTCTTTCAATCGTGATAATTACAGACACAATTGAAAGACAATAGGTGCGCGAACGCCGGCGTTCGCTTGGGGTTTAATGAATTAAATGGTGATTTCTCGAGAAAATTAAAGTGTTTGTCAAGTACCAGCCTATTACAAAGGCTGGTCGTTGCAAACGTTCGCGTTGTTCCCACAATTGGGACTCAGGCCTCTTCTCTATGAGAGAGAATGGCCGCAATCCACCTCGTGGACTTAGTGTGGGTTGGCAGATGTTGTGTTTTTGAATGTTACTGTTCTAGGTCTCGTCAATATTTTCACGATGTTTTTCTTCATCGTTTTGAGAGCAGTGGTGATAAAATACATTACACACATTAACACGGCCAGGCTTTGAACGCATGGCATGTAACTGGTAAGTCAGGGTCGTTACCACTGGACTACCACTAGATATAGGTATAAAAAAAAAAAGATATAGGTGGACTAAGTCTTTTTTTTAGTTGGGAAAATAATCCAATAACATCCCCCGCTCATGGGTGGAGCGGGAGATATTGTCAGACTTTTACTGACTAAAAACCTACTCCTGTTCCTTCGTTGTCTTTTGTACCAGGGCCGAATCTTCCTTTCAGGAATTTCCTTTCTTAGAAACTAAAGGTGTATGAAAAGATAACATCGAACAAAAAAGCTTTAGCCATTTAAAAAATACGCACAAGAATATCTACTTTAACAAATCTGAACAAATACAACAATAATCTCAAAGTTATGAGACTTCTACACAATGCCATAAAACAAATTTTTCTATTTGAACGATCGAACATATTTCGAAATATCTTGTCAGCGATCTATTCTGAATAGGATTAACTTCAATAAACCAATAAGGATAAGTCAGATACATTCAATAAATTATTAGCTCCGATACTTTATTGACATTCACCAGTTTCGTCATTCTATAAAGATTAACGTTAGGACTGACGATTTCATCTAAGTAAACGACTTATAAGTACCTAATACATAATATCTAATAGACAAAGTTCTAAGCATTTTGTCGACTAAATCTATTTCGATAAATAGTTGCGAAAGCGATTTCGAAACTTTAAACGCGACAATTCATTGATTCGGCTTACAGGCGTTAAGTTTTTGAGTTATTGAAAAGCTCGGAATGTAAATACAGTAGTTAGGTGCTTATGAGTTTGTTCATTTTAGTATATACCGTGTATTTTGCCTGCTGTGGTTTTTTCCGTCAGAATATAATTTATCTGTTTTTGAAGCTAGAGTGAATAGGCTCTTAATAAACTAGTGCGCCTCATCATCAACGATTGTATCACTGCTTACCATCACGTGGGATCGAAGTCTACTATGTTATATCATTAAAAATAAAATATATTCTAGCTCCCCCCGCGGCTTTGGTGCAGCTATGGTGGGTGGTATTCTGTCTATTTGTCAAAAAATGCATGAAAATTCGTTAAAGAGTTTATCACGTTCATACAGACAGACAGACGCAATATGACACGTAAGAGAACATATTGTTAGTGTGTTTATACTCGAAGGGCTGAAAGGGTTTGGATGAAATTTGGCACAAGAGTAGACCATGTTCTGTATTCATGAATAGCACGTAAGACACTTTTTATTTCGAGAGTACACTTTCCAGTACAATGTCCCACTATCACGCGGGTGAAGTCACTGGTAGACTAGCTGTCTAAAGATGAACCTCACACCAAAGCGCCTACAAATATGTACTTAATTAGAAAAAAATATTTTTTTCTGTTTCACCCTGAATAAACACCATTTCATTAGGAATAGCAACGCATGAGTTTAACAAACCTCGAGTTAGGGACACCGTGACACGCATAATAAATCACAATATTGTAATCTGTAATCAAACCTTAATTTGGTTCCGGAAATGCAAGTAGACCCTTTTATAATTGGGTACAGTTTTATTTTGGGAGTTAAAGACTGTCGTGTTTTGGTTGATTATACTTTTTTTGTTACTGGGCAATTAACTAACCCTCGACATCTAACCTTCATCGATACGACGAATACGGTACAGAAAACCACTGACTTTTTCGGTTTTAGGGCAACCATTCCAATACTGTGGGTTCGATTCCCACCCAGGACAAATGTTTGTGTGATGAGCATAATCATTTGTTCTGTGTCTGGGTGTAATTTATCTATAATATGTATATATTTAGAAATATATAAGTATGTTTATCAGTTGTCTAGTACCCATAACACAAGCTCTGCTTAGCTTGGGACTAGACGGCGTTGTGTGATAGTTGTGGAATATTATATTATATTATTATATTATTGCTTGTCAAAACCGTTGTCAGGAAGACCAGTCGGTATGTAATAAAGTCTGATAGGTAAGTAAACTTTTAAGTACTTTCAATATTTTTAGAGATGTTACGATAATGCTCGTCGAAACGACGTATGATTAGGCTTTAAAGGCCAAAAGCGAAAGTTAGATGTCTGGGGTAATGTAACTTCTCTTTCTCGGTGCGAGAGGGAGTATCAGTCTGACTAAAATCCACTTGATTTTTTAGTTCTAATAATTCCGCAATCTTGGCAGGCATTGGCTTCAACACGCATATGTACTGACAGGTAAATTAAATAAGGTATGTATTGTATTTTTGTTTTCAAATTAACATTGGTGATTTAACTTGGGTTTAAAAAAAAAAGTACTGACATAGCTAGAAAGCAATATTCTATTTGAAATGAAAAAAAAAACTGTGACTTTGAAGTATGTTAATGGCTTAAGTCACGTGAGCTGACTAAGCTTTAAAACTAGTCCGATAAACCCAAAAGTAACAAGTCGGTGAAGCTGAAAAGATATGGTTAGGGCAGTGGTTGAGCGATTTAAATATAAAAAAAAAACAAGAAAAACAAGCTTTTAAGAAATTGTGGCGTATTGTTTTTTCGTGTTCTGCCTAACAAACTCTTTCAATTGATACCTATATCATGAATAAAAATTTAGATGCTTACAAAAGTAACTGGTTCACCATCTTCAGACGTCCGCCATATTGGATTTAAATTGACGTCACTGAGTATGTCAGAAAAATTTCAATTCAATCGGTTAGGGAAAATTAATTTTAAATTCATTTGCAAGATTTGATCTAAACAAAGATATTGCAAGTTAAATAAAAGCATGTATTAATGAATAAAGTTAATTTATTTAAGAAAATGTAATAATCTTTATTATAACCTGATTCCCCTGAGGCACCGTGGCCAAGTCCGGAAGCAAAATTCTTTTTCTCCATACTTTAATATGATACCAACAGTCCATAACTTTATAAGGTAACAAAGCTATTCTTCCCTCTCGTGACCAAATCATCTTCAAAACGAGCTGCGAAATTCTCCATAGTCTGCGAAAGCTAACAGAATGGCTCACATTTCATTCGAATTCGCAATTCGCAAACCAGTCAGCGTCTAGTCAGCGCCATCCGGAATTACTCGTATAATTCAATCGTTAACTTAAACAGCTGAACGACGCAAACAATAGGAATGATTAGGAAAGCCGTAATTGTTAATTTGGTTAGCAAACTTTTGGTGAACGTTGAATTTGAACACTGGGAAACAAATCGTTGTTAGCCGTCTTTGAACTGTTGACAACAGACTTTGTTGTACTTTCTATTAAAACGATTAACAGGATAACAAACTTCAGGCAATTATGAAGTTCAAAGTCCTAAATTCCCTGGTCGTTAACACATCCATTTGTGTCAAACAGTCATCACAAAATCATGAGATTCTGACGTAAACTTGTAAAGTCGGTGTCTCACAGCGCCGTTGATTAAACGCCCGAGGCTCGCCACATTCATTCACTTCCTACAGGCTGTAGATTCAACAAGCTGTAAACATTTCTCAGGCATGCAAATGTCACCGTCGCACGTGTACTACGTATCGCGAGAACTGAGTAATTTGTTGGTTATTTATCGTCGCACTCCCCTAGATGTATTTCGTAAGGCGGTGCGTTTAAATCGTGAAATTATACGAGCTCACGTGGGCGGGATATGACAATGCGCAAATGCATTGTTACACGGTGTGTGTCTTGCATTGGAGTAGAAGGATACAGCTCTAAGTTTACAGACAATTTAAATCTTATTCCTCACACCTCATCACTTTTAAATAAACGATCTCTGAACAATAATTGCCAAGAAATAGTACTAGGAATGAAGAAACTCAAAGCATTCTACATTCTACCAAGAACAAATAAATTCTTCGCTACAATCAATTACATTGCCTATTTTATTTATTTTATTGGATATCAAGTCGAGTATTTATGACCTAACAAGAACCCATTTGGTCCGACCATGCGTGATTCACTGTTCCCGCACCAATTTTCACAGTTTATCGAAAGTAATTCAAACTATCGACTTTTATTGCATGTAGCGGTATACAGACAACACTATTATCAAAATAATGACCATTAGTGACTAACAGTAATGTCTTATTAAAATAAATAGTATAAAACGTTTTGATAAAGGGCTAGTGCGGTACATGAAACGAATTGTTACATTTGTTACGATTATACTGTTGATATTAAACCAATAATATAATCTGTGACTTTAGTAGAAACGGCCACTAAAATAAACATCTATGAGTAAGGTATCCGCGCGGCAAAAACGTGTGGTCCGGTTCTAACGTAGCGATCTTATATGGTATTTGAATAATTTTCACTCAAAACTATTATTGTTGTTTTAAACCAAAAAGTTCGTAACAGAACTATCCAACAGTTCTCTAAAGGCTTAATTTCATTATCAAGCTACGTCGTGCGTGATTGCCATGCTTCCTTGTTCTTTTAAGATTTTTTAAGGCTGAATTAGCTGGTGAAATCTTGCTTCTTCAAAAGGTTTATTTATCTAAAGAGCCTCAGTAAGTTTTAAAGCTCTAAAATAGGCTTTTCCAATCTTATTTTATCAATTCAAAGGAGCCACAGCACTTCTCATCCGCGCGCCGATACCAAGTTGAATATGTGCCAAGTTTAGTTCGTGTTGCAGCAATTTCTCCATAGACAATGTACGTGATTAGTGTTTCGGATTAACTTTAGTTCCATTATCTCTCTAAATTATTTCTGTCATTCCGCTTAACCGTATAATAAAGTGTGAATGGAATGTGTTTTGTTAACAAGAGTTATTAACGATTCGGACAAAATTTATTTGGACGCAGTGTCCGAATCGGCATATTTTATTTTAATTTTTTTTTGCATTGATGATTCGGACGCCACCAAATTTAATTAGGCTGTTTAAGTACCGTCAGATAAAAAAATCTCAAAAAGTATAATATAAAGAAAACTACCCGAACTTGCCCCGCCTTAAATCCAGTCTAACGCTTTTTTCCCATCTGTATCTAAACTATAATAAAGAGGTATTTTTTTTTTTGTTTGTAGTAGGTTACCTCTGAAAGTACTGGTCCGATTGCTAAAATTTTTTCACTAACAGAAAGCTGTTTTATTTTTGAGTGACATGGGTTGTATTTTATATACGCGGATGAAGCTAGTAAAAGCTAGTATAATATAATTATTTTAAAACGTTTTATCTGACTACTAAACAGTGTGTGTCCGAATGCTCAATGAAAAAAATATGTGACAATTCGGACACTGTGTCCGAATATACTGAGTGCGAGTTAGAACTCGTCTTTCAAATACCGTCAATTAGACACACAATAAAAAGATAATGACAGCGCGAACGCCGGCGTTCGCTTGGGGTTTAATGAATTAAGACTTACCTGTTGATTTCAGTACGTCTGGGCCAAAGCAGCGTTTCCAGCATCGATGCTTATTCCTCATCCTTTGGGAGGCACGGCTACCGTTATTCTACTCCACCTAAAACAAAAGAAACCTTGAATTGTACAACCAAAGTGATAATTAATCAATTAGATGTATTAGCGAAGTAGAAATTTCTCTGTACGTTTGATTTTGAGTCTTCAATTAGCATGGCACGAGAAGTGGAACACCGTTCCTCATTAGGAGAGCAGAGTGTGGCAAGAAGGTAGATGTGAGATAACGCATTACGCATGCGCGCGCCATTGTCTTCGCGCCCAGATGCCTAGATAATGCGGCGAAAGCTCACAGTATATGTAATGATGTAAGACTAGTGTCACTCGACTCATAATTAATTAAGTATGGCCGTTTGATTTGATTGGTTTATTGTTAATATTACATTTGGAACATACATAACCGGCCATGTTCTTTTTATTATGAACATAGAAGTAATTAATCGAAAATTAAATTAAGGTTGAGTTATTGTTAAATTAAATGTGTATTATTCTAATAAGTTTTTGCTTTCGACAGTAGTTGTAATTAAAAGAACTTTACAGATACCGGCACGGATCTTGAGCGCTGGCTTCAAGTTGCGCAGGAGTCAAATATCGGGTCTCTTAAGTGGTATGATATGAGTCGCGGGGGTGGGGAGTCTCAGTGATTGGCTCGCTGTGCCATCGTGTCATAGATATCACTAGTGATTCGTTCCCTGCGCTTGCTGCATGTATCTAACGACGATGACGATTGCCTCGCCAATGTATGGAATGCGCAAAACGATCCCCACTCTGACGCCTAAGGCTCAAAATTCGTGCCTATATCTTATAGTTGTACTAGCTGCTGCTAGCAGGTTCACCCGTTAAAATGTCTAAAATTATCCCAATGGAACCAGGGCCAAGCACACGAGTAGATCATATTAGTGTGATAAACAAGTCTATTCAGCCATTTAGAGAGTGAAAAAGTAACAAACGCACACATATCTACATACATTCACAAATTTTTGCCTTTATTTATATAAAAGGAGAAACTGACTGACTGACATATCAAAGCACAGCAGAAACTATGGGACTAGGAGCATACAATTTTGTACAAGATTTTGTTTTATTACATACTAAGAAAGGATTTTTCAAAATTCAGTCCTTATGGAGATAAAAATGGGAGTCAAATGTTTGTGCAGAGAAACCTACCAGCACGTGGACGAAACCGCTGACAGAAGCTAGTAATATTATATTATAGTACTAGCTGTGCCCGCGACTTCGTTCGCGTGGAGTACAGGATTCTGAATTTTATTTTTCTAAAATAAAAGTAGTAAACCTATGTTATTCCTTATTACATTAGCTACCTGCCAAAAAAAGTCCCGCCAAAATCGGTCCTGCCATTTAAAAGATTAGCCCTGACAAACAGACAGACAAATATTGTAAAAAAAAATATTTTGGTGTATGTACCTACAGTATGCATGTAGTAAAAAGCAGATATTTCAATATTACAAACAGACACTCCAATTTTATTTATATGTATGTATAGATGTGATTACACTGTGATTTCATTTACTTTATCTTGACTAGCGTCTTTCTTAACATTGAAAAAGGAACTAATACCAAAACAACACTAATCAACTAAAAACATCTCACATTTTCCCATATACTATACCGCTGAATGCAAGTAGCCCTAGCAAGCGCACGTGCCAAGCGGTCCGAACGCAGCATACCTCACCGAGCTCAGTCCAATAAATACGATTTTGGATATGCATAATGAGTTCTGTCCAATGGATAACTATGGTCAATGAGAGCCTACGGTTAGTAAACGCGGAACTTTCAGAAACTAGCAAAAACACTGTTATTGTCACTTATATGGTGTTTTCGAAAGGATAGCATATAGAGGAAGCCTTGTTTTAGATCTGATTACAAAATGAAGACACGGTTGGCCCAGAGGTTGAATAATTGGCTGCTGCACTGTGTGTCGCAGGTTTGATTCCCACACGGAACAAATATTGGTCTACAGATAGTTGTTCCGTAAACCTTAAATGGGAGAACCGATGTGGATGTAGTTTTTTCTATTAAAAAATATGTATTTAATCGGTTTAGTCAGTACAAGATATGGGGGAGGGTGTAAGTGGAAATGAACAACCAAATATTTGAAAATAGGGCCAAATAGTGTATCAAATGTAAGTGGAGAAATAATCAAGGAATTAAGAATAGGTTTTTATTACATAATTGTAGACTAGAGATTTAATTATTAATTTAAGTCTTATTGCAACAATATGATGTGTAAAATAATGATATCTTGTCCATTTCATAGCAACGTCGACATTACTATGTCTGTATGCTTTTTGAAAAACAGGGAGGAAAGTTTTTTTGAGGTTCCCAGGCTTCTGGACGAAGCAAGAGGGGTAGTCAGACTTTTGCTGACAGACTTTTACTGACTAACTCACCGTGGTCTTTCGTTGCCTTTTGCGTATCAGGGTTTCAGAGGAGAGGCTTACAAAGGATAGTTGCCTTTTGCATTTCAGTGTGTGATAAAGAATGTTGATGACAATGAAATATCAGTCGCCCGTTAACAACCAAAATAGCCACGCCAGTTTATAAGCCAATTACCAACTTAATAGCTGATAAACAATTTTAATTCGTTGGTGCCTTAATGGTTGATAATTTTAAGTCAGTTGCAGCAAACTAAAGTTCAAGCCTAAATAACAGTGTTAATATTACCCTAGTGTCGAGTGCAATGCTAAAATTGTTGGCATTTATTATCTAACAGCTCGTAACTGTCAACTAACATAGGTCTATTTTGAGAGAGACATCGAACCCTTGGACGCCATTATCCCCACGATTTGATCGTACGGCGATGTTATCGACCAATGAATGCTGGTTGCCATCATGGAGATATAATCTCCAAGCTAATTATTGCTGGGGATCTGGCTATATGTTTGGTATATTATTTGGTTTTATTAGACGTAGGTTTGCAGGTGAGATTTTACTGCAGTTAAGTTTGTTTACAATCTTCACACATCGGTTTATTTGATAAGTGTTTCTGTAGTTTTGTTTTTGGTTGTAGTATCCTATGAGGTGCATCGGCCATCGTAGGCGCAGGCTTGCGGACGATGAGCGATGGGGAGCTTGCCGTCCGGTCGTTTGAGACCCGACGTGCGCCTCAAAAAGATGGCAGTAAAACTGTATGAGCTTGTTCCACGGGAATTTCTGAATGGCAACTGAAGAATATAGGTTGGTTTTAGTCAGTAAAAGTCTGACACGCCCTCTTGCTCCACACTACAGTAGGAGAATACAATGCATGATTGCTACCACAAAAAAAAGTATACTATGAGGTTAAACAAAAGATATATCTTAATTAGGTAAGCACACTCCATAATTTATTGTTGTAATGTAATTATTGTGCACATTATATCTCAGTATTACGATACTGAAAGAGGACTAGGAGCCTGAGGGATTTGAGGGAGGCATATGTCTAACAGTGGACGTCTGTCAGCTGAAATGAATGGATGGATAGATGACTATACTGAAGTAGATTTTTAACCTAAAGATTTACTGGCAGAGTAAGCCTTATTACATTTAATTAAGTCCGTCTTTGTAACACTATTGTTATAAGTTTAAGTAAATTAATATACTAACAGTCATAATCCAATTCATTGTTTCAAGTATTACGGATGTTATATTTACCAACGGCCAACTAAATGAAGTAAACACAACGGTACCAGGAAAAGCACTTCAACAAAGCATTCTTATCTTACTTTAAAACTAAATAGTTACTTAGCAAAAACGTGCTAGAGATTTTATGACTTGTTACTAAAGTTATATGACAAAATTGTTACAGTACTTCTACGAGGGAACAATATAACAACAATATTATTATTATCATTATACAAGGTGTAAGGGACAGCCTTCCACAAACTTTAAGGGCTTGCTCAGTAGACGATACTGAACAACATTCCACAAAAAAATTATTTAGGAAACGAAAAAAAAAATCCGCCTAACCATACAAAATTATAAACTTGATTGGACAGTTTGTATGGAGAGGCCAAATATTTTTTTTTCGTATCCTGAAAAAAATAATAATTGTGGAATATTGTTCAGTATCGTCTACTGAGCAAGCCCTTAAAGTTTTTGGAGGGCTGTCCCTTACACCTTGTAGGTACAGTATATCTTAGAACCCCAGGGTTCTGAAACTTTGGTAGTCGTACGAGAAGCCGAAACCAATTGTGATGAGAACGACCATTTGTTCTGTGTTTGGGTGTAAATTAATTATATCTATAATGTCTATATATTTAGAAATATACATATAGATATTATAAATCTTGCTTATATGAGCAGCAAGGATAAAATTTTATATACTATTCCACCATGGTCTGTCCATGTACTAAAATTCATATAAATCAGTTTAGTCATTTTAGCGTGATGATGTAAGAAACACATACAAGCTTTTACTTTTATAATGCTAGTGTGATGACGTCTGTGCAAACTTTTTAAGGGCTTGCTCAGTAGACGAAACTGAACAACCATCCACAACATTTTTTTTTTCCGAAAATGAAATAAGATGCGGCCTCTCCATACAAACTGTCCAATCAAGTTTATAATTTTGAAGTGGCAGAATTTTTTTCGTTTCCGGGAAAAAATCTTTTGGAAGGTGGTTGAGTTTCATCTACTGAACAAATCCTTAAAGTTTGCGGAGACCTGTTTCTACACCCTGTATATTAAACAATTGTGAAGTTCCAACCTTTTTAATTTGAGTTCAGTTATCTTTCTGTATTTTCTTACTCTGTGGTATTACATGTGAAGGCGTGTTATTCGTTCATATTTTGTATGGTTATTAGAAGTGTTTACTGTGATGTAAGCGCGCTGTCTGTTAGTTACTGTATTCGGTTAATTACTCACGACACGGTAATTAATGAGCGAGACGTTGAGAAAATATTTTTGGTATTATTACTAGGCACTACTATTTATAAGAGGTTTCTTTTTGAAAATTATAGCTCGAGATGTTTTGAATATGATTTCATATTTGTCATGTCTATACATTACAAATTTTTAATTAGTACAAATACTTAAAGAGCTTATTAGAAAAGGTCTTTTTATTATTTATGTAAAGTCTCAATAAATAATATTCATTAACAGCAAAGTTATAAGCGTTTGTGTTTATCCCAAAATGTCTCTCAATTTATGGAAATATTGTGCAGGCTATTGATTATGAATGAATAAATGACGATTAAAATGGAAAAACACGGCCCGCAGTATTTTCTACTAGCAATTGTTATGTATGATTGAATCTTTGATGAATTTACCTTTTCGTGGTCAATTTTAGGATTTCAGTTTTTTCTACTTTTGAATACAAAAATATGATCAATAACGGGTACATATACAGCCCCATTTTTTTGTATACTAATTAAAAAGTAGGGGTGTATATTTATGTATAGTTAAAAGAGTATGAATAAAGAAACACAGTTATACTAGCTAAGCTAAACCAACTTCACTGAGCTTTTGTTCCGTAATCTCTTTTTTACTTGCAAGCGTAGATTGTATCGATCTAAATCTCATACTATCGGCAGAATGAAATGTGCTAGAATCTTTTTTGTCGAGACTGTCACAATGTGTGTACGAATTATTTGGATAGTGATGTTCGATCTATCGTTTTGTCGTTAGTGAGACTAGTAAAGCGATATTTTTTTTGAAGTGTGTAAATCATCTAAATGACGTCTCCCATCTTTAACTGATTAAAAATCCACTCTTGTTTCTTCTTTACTATTGTTCCAAGGTCCCGGGGATCTCTTTCGCATCACCCATGGCTTTGCCCGAGGGATACTGTAAAGGTGACGATTTGACGAAATTAAAGCGATATTCAGACACAGATATTTAAAATCTTCGTAAAATACAACAGCAACCTCTGATTGAGTAACCTGCTGTTAAATCTTATACATCAGTTCTATGTCTACTTGTCTAGTTAAGATCTTTTCAAGTCATTAGGATAAATGGATTCAGTTTCAACCATGAGCTCCTGACCCCTCTCACACTTAACACTATTAATTATAATTATTATCACTAAAAGTACCAACATACTTCTCAGCTGTAAAGTTTTGCAATCTTTAAAAATGGAACGACCTGAAATTGCGCAAGCGCACATAAAAGAAGACCGCTATCAAATAAAAAGTAACCAAACAAGAATAAATTTTAAGTCGTCTTTAATTAAGAAGGTATCATAATTTAGACATTTGAATCAGTCATCGAATTTAACGATCGTCACATTTGATTAAAGAATTTGTTTTAATTTGCCAATAATGATTTATATATTGATCAATCACGGACTTTGTTTACAGGCATCCAATGTCTTAAATGAACATGTATTTTTAATTACTACAATCAACCGGATTATAAAAAGACTAGTCGTATTTATGGTCACATTTCTGAATAAATTAGTACACCTTGTTATAATTACTTTTTTAAGTTTATGCCATCCTGTTTGTTCTATTAAAATTCTTTGAAACAGTAATTTCCTGGATCTTGAATATACAAGCTCGCGTTTAAATGACATAATTGATAGGTTTGACAGTATAATCGAATAAATATCGATTAATTACATTCTCGCTTTACACTGGTTACAACACTGTCTTTCGTCTCGTAACTGAATGCTAATGCTTTTACTTGTTTTGTTTACAGTACCTGGTAGGCCATTGTTGTTGGGCAGCCGCAAATTTACGTGCCAAGAGTTTTGCAACTGACAACCAGTTTTTGTAGCACCGATGAAGATATGAGAATGCTAGTACTGGGCTACTTTCGCAACGTGTCGCGTAATTAAGTCTTTATCAGACGCTCAGGGTATCACAACCCTTCTATCTGACGCCCGAGATTAAGTAGGCAAGTTACAATTGCTCAATTAATTATTTCAAAGTAACTGAGTACCTACAAACGCTTTGCTAGGCTGTTTCTCTGTCGAAGTTTACTACGCACGGCAATTACTATCCATTTCGAACGGCAATTTTAATTAAACTGTTTAACTGTAATAGTATTTAATATTGTTGTACACTGAACAGTTCTAGGAAATTAATCTCGAAATTTCATAGGCATAAATACAAGTTATCACACTCGAAATCTAATGCGTGCTTGAGCATTTAATCAATACATTTCCCAAACATTTTATGATATCTTTAGTAATATAGTGTGAATTAAGATATAACTATTTTTTTATATATATTTACCACTAGCAATTCCCTGTTTTTGCTCGCGTATGTAAAATAGCCTATGTCACTCAGGAATAAAGCTGCTTTTTATCGATGAAAAAATTTTAGCAATTTGACTAGTACGTCCCGAGATTACCTCCTACAAACAAAAAAAAACATAAAAACAAAAAAAAACAATATATTAGTGTAGATGTAGATTAAAATACAGTTTGAATGACGTTAAAGAGACAGTAAAATTACCTAATAGTGGCTATAAAACTTCGTGACACCACAACACTAAACGAGCATTATCAGTCACTGACTGTATCGTGAAACGGAATAAAAACGCAACCGGCAAATTATAATGAGTCGAAAATAAAAAACACACGATTAAAAATGCAAGAATGTGAATCAATGAACTTGTCCAGACGAAGCGACCTTGTTGGAGCGTGCAAAAAGAAAACAAATGAAATATTTCTGCGCGAGTTCATTCTACGTAGTACTTCGGAACCGCGCCGAAGGTAAGCCACTTTCCGCA
The DNA here is from genome assembly GCA_929112965.1 of Mythimna albipuncta. Taxonomy (NCBI): domain Eukaryota; kingdom Metazoa; phylum Arthropoda; class Insecta; order Lepidoptera; family Noctuidae; genus Mythimna; species Mythimna albipuncta. Next base: position 21,041,526 of record OV815960.1, read on the forward strand.
CCGGTTCGGCACATTTTGAACGCCTTTTACTTACGATACGTACACATACACGTCTGTCTGTGTGGGCGGGATCCACCGATCCCTACTCTGACCAAGATATTGCCACACTGATTGTTGTTTTGGCCACATTACTGTCAGTTACGTAACAATGGTATATTTTGTAACTCGATGCATATGGAAGAAGTATTTTATTTAAAAGGACCACACTAGAAGTAGAGAAAGCTTTTATACGACTTATCTGTTCTATCTGATATACTAGCTGCTGCCAGCGGGTTTACTGGCGTGAAAGTAGACTATTGTCCAAAGGGAACTCCTAAAATTCTTATCCTATGTGCTAGAACATGGTCTACCCATGAGCCGATTTTCATCCAAATCTGTACAGCTGTTTGCACGTGAAGAAATACTAAACACACACTCACAAACTTTCGCTTTTATACTAGTAATGTGATAAAAACCTCGGGTCACAGTATTTTGTTATCGAATTCCTCCAAAACAGCTTGACTGATTTTGGTGACATTTTTTGTGTAAAGGTAGCTCTGAGAACAGGTCGTAAAATATATTTATTTATTATGCAATAAAGTGTACACAGGCGAACTTCTTGCCTTAGGCATTCTCTACCAGTCCACCTAGGATGGTAAAGAGACAATACGCTACCGTAAAACGGGGTGACAAAAAACAAAACTTTGGTTTGGTTTTTCACTTTGGTACCTCGGTCTCTAATAAAGCATCGACTTTTTAGAATAACAATTGATATTGTTAAATGCTGCAAAAAATATTCAAATAACTAGGAAATAGTTTTTGAAGTTTTGCTTCTATTTAACCTTGAGTTTCTATTCACCCCATTTTGCTCGGTATATATTAATATACCCTCAACTGACTCTTTACTATTACGCGGGCAAAGCCACTAGCAACAGCTTGTCTATACATACATACATATAAATAAAATTGGAGTGTCTGTTTGTAATATTGAAATAACTGCTTTTTACTACATGTATATGAATATACGTAAGGTACATACACCAAAATAACGTTTTTTAAAATTTTTGTCTGTCTGTCTGTTTGTCCGAGTTCTCTGAAATGGCTGGACCGATTTTGACGGGACATTTTTTGGCAGGTAGCTGATGTAATAAGGAGTAACATAGACTACGTTTATACTTTTTTACAAAATCCTGTAGTCCACGCGAACGAAGTCGCGGGCACATCTAGTATAACAATAAAAACATCTAAATTAAACGATACAAAGTACAAATCCGCCTATCGAAATGTATCACAATTGTAACACAACGTAAATTGAATTCGTATTTTAATCCCTCCCGCCGAATACACAACTGTGTATTAATTAATTTTATTATGACATTTATTGAAGCCGTAAGCTTTGAGTCGGTATATTATTATTTGATTAATATAGAGCAAGGATTGGGTTTAGATATGTAATTAAGGGAAAACTTGAACTATAAATCATAAGAGGAAATTGTAAGGCGTAAAATAGCGGTTTTACACCCGTTCATAGGGTTATCATATCTCAGGATTTGTCGTAAGATTTCAGGAAAATCTGATATCTTTGGACTCTTCTCAGAATTGCGACTGGATTTTGCAAATTTCATAAAATTTGAGGATTTTTAGATTTTTTTATAAAACACAGCTTAGGTACAAAGCTTAAAAAAAAAAAACTAAAATTTACATTACTAAGTACCTATATAATATGTACACAAAAAAAAACTTAAAATTAATTTTCTTTTGGTAAAGGGTGATTCCGCTGCCATCCCTACCACTTTGAGTACGATGTACAACGCATGAGTTAGATCAGCAGTGTGAAAACATTTTTAAACTGTTAAAAAACTCGGTATTTTTCAATGGAAATCGGGCCTTTTCTCTGGACTTTTGATTTTTTTTGTCTGGTAACCCTACCCGTTCACGAAGAAAACGAAAGTGGACAGGTAATAAGGAAGTTCTATTAAACAGGGGCCGTACTCAATGATCGAGAAGGGCCCTAAATACGATACAACGTCGATTTCCGTTGCATGGGCGTTCTGAGTCCCTTGGACATCAACAAACTCTACTGTAAGTGCGAGTGGGACTATAAACAATGACATTTACGTCAATACTTAAATTTATTGATCGGAGATATCGAAAGTGTCGACGGAGGAAACGGTATTACGACTTACGATGTGTGTACAACTATGTTGGAGTCAGACATCTAAAGGAGTTATGACATCATCGTTACTATAAACGAAAGACTTATTTATTTATTTAACCCGTTGTGTGTCCGGAACGCGGATCCACGCGAGACACAATAACTTTTTAATTGTGTCTCTAATTACGGCATACGAAAGGTTAAACTTCATGTACAGTAGTGGTACATAGGCAGACTTAATGTAACAAAGCATTCTCTCCCAGTCAACCTTTGGGTTTAAAAAGACTGTAGGACATAAGCCTCCCCAAGTGTCGCCTTAACGGCCGGTCCTCTGACTCTGGCATCCATCTGATTCCTGCAACCCACACTAAATCATCGAAGAGGCCTTCCAACACTGTATCTTCCGGAACGAGATAGCCACTCCAAAACCTTTCGTCCCTATCAACCATATGTTCGGTAAGCAATATGCCGCAGAAAAAAACATACGTAGTACGGGAAATATTTTTCCTCAAAGTAACAAGGGTGAAATCCGGTTTAACAAACCGTGAATGAAAGATCTGGAACTATTAAAACGAACAACCAGTTTCCTTAAGTACAGTCTTTAAACAACACGAAGAAGAGCGACATAAGTGGCGATGAACACAATGGATTTCCTCTTTCGTAACTCCAAAAGCGTGGGGGCACCACCATGGAGATAACTCACCAATTCCAGTCTTTACCACCAATTGTTCGTCATAAATGGAGCTTGTAATCTCAAGTGTAAAAATAGCCGTATCACACCGATTACCAAACGTTAACATTTAATTGTTCGACACAAATGGTGGTTGTAATCGTCAGCGTTTAAAATCCATTTAAGTCTTACTGTGATGTAATGACATGCCTGGATCGTATAGGTACGTAGAAAGTTTACGTAAAATCCGCATCCGCACACAATGCAACAAAAATAAAACGTCTGCCCTTTAAGGAGACGGTACGCAATACCGGCTATCGCAGCTCGCAGTCCTTTAAAGTCGCTAAGCCGCTTATGAAATGTGGGTACAGACGTTACAACTTTTCTCATCGACTGTGCTCATAGCGCTCATTCCGGCGGCCGCTAGGTGGCGCGACGCTCCCGGCGCTCAATGAATTTTTCTTTCACATCATCCTTGAGTTCCGGGTACAGTTTATTGAACACTACGACTAGTATAAATTACTTGTCTCACGCTTCGCAGTCTCCTCGCAAAAACTTTACTGACGTCGATTGGATTCAAGCTGCTTGAAAAAAGTTACAACTATTTGGCCGTGTCGGCTAAGGTGTTAAAGATTAATCGCTTTTTTATAGATTCAATAAGTATTATGTAAATATGGCCGCGTATCATTAAATTTTTACAAGGAAGCCATAAATCTATCGAATGGTTCATTAGTTCAGATTGTTGGACACGTTTGACCACATTAACATAATTTGCGTCAATCAATAGCGTGGAAGAAATGATTTATTGCATCTAGGCAAAGTAATAAACATTTGGGCTACACACAAACTTTCAGTCATATAGATACGAGTAATATAGTGATATCATAAATATTTCCTCACTTCGGCACAAAAGGGCCTTTTTAATTAAATTCGGCTTTTATGCGAAATAATCGCCCACAACAATGCATTCAGGACTACATTGTTCGAGAAAATTTATGCATAATACTATGGCAAAGTGAAATGCGGGTGTAAATAACTTCGCCAAGACTAAACTATGAGATACCGCTTAAGTTGAGCCGAAGTAAAATATTCAAGACAGCAAAAACGCCTTGGATATACGCGGCAAACTAGTAAAGTGCATGGCTTTCCTTTCATTTCGCATAGAACAACAGTTAACATGCAGTTAACGGTGGACCGTGTCCAGTTATGTAAGTACGAAAGCTGCATTTTTGACAGCACGACCTTTCTCCATGGGCCGCACTAGTTTACACCGTGAAAGCGGGCTCCGGGCGACAGGAACTAACCTTTTGCGACCGACCTTTGCCAATATTAGGTGGCCGACCCCGGCAGTGTTAGATACGTGAAATACGCTACCATTTCGCTGTTGATAACGTTTTGGTCATGGATAATTTCTATGTAAGCGTAGGCGTGATCATCGGTCACGTATTGGCCTGAGTTATAACCCGGGAACGAAATAAATCTAGCTTTTAGTCTGTGAGTTCTGCGGTTTGGTGTTGAGCACATAGACCGCCCACGCGAAGGATTTACATACGTAATACGCTGTAACTAGGGCTTTGCTGCCAATCTTTGAGTGTAAAGGTAATAAGGCCTTTATATGAGTGTCTTTGATGAAAATTAATCCGGATTTGTTAGGTGCTTTTAGCTTTTGGTGTTATAATTAAGTTAGTAGACATTTTATTTGATTTCGTCACCTAGTTTAGTGTAGTTAGGTTCAAAACTTGTATCTTAGGAAACTAATAAAGTTTTACTTAATAAAGTCAGTGTCTGTACAGGAAAATTATCTTTCTGATAGAAAATTCTAATTACCTTTGATGTGATAAATTACTAATTTTTACTATAATATTATAAAACAAATCAATCTGATAAATACGAGAGGACCATTTCGAGAAACACTTGGGGGAGGCCAAGTCCAAAAAATGTACATCTTTCAGTTGAAATTACGATGATTATGTTAATATTATAAAGCTGAATACTAAAAAGTTTATTTGTTAATCTGATCGCGCTAATCTCAGGAACTCAGTTTGATTTAAAAAATATTAAAGTGTTGGATAGATACATAATATAACAAGAAGCAGTAACTAACGACACGAATGAAACCACGGGACAGCTAGAACGTTTATAAAATTAATAAATTCTACAAAATATTATCTAACCCTATATATTCCATTTCCGTATGACACAACCGTAACCAATGAACCAATTCTGTTGTTTTATAAAATCGAGCTACTTTTAAACTGCTCGATTTTATTAAACGTTTAGAACTTGAAAGAGAACAAGACAACCAATTAAATGATTGCAAAACGAACGTAACTCACAAAATACGAAACTTTTCCTCGTATCACGGTCACAACCTCAGACGGAATTGAGTTTTTATTGGAGAAAATGAACGAATATGAAATCTTGAATGTACTACAATAGAGCTATTTCAGCTTTCGATAAATAGTTACATTACCCAGCTTCCTTCACGCATATTTTCTAATTCGATTCGCAATAACTATATTTGCGGTCACAATGTTTGTATATACGTGCGTATACAATTTCGTGAAAATCGTTTTGTTATGCAATTGGCTTTAGGAACGTCGGAGTCAAAATTTTAAGAGATCTTTTCATTTGAGTGTTATTTAGCTTTACCATTAAGAATAGGTCTATGTGTTTTGAACTTTGTAAGTTTCTTTAAGGGTTTTTTTTAATATCGTGCGGTTTTGATCACGCGCGGGTATGCCCCGTACGTGTAACCCCCGCAGACGTCCTTTTCATACAAGTATTTATTAAAATACATGAAATACGCATGCGGGACGCGCATTTGTCGTCTGTTGTACACAACCGCAATTTTCTGCCTGCGGAACAATTCCGTATGCATGATGAAATCCTCATGATATTAAAAACACCCTTGGGCTTCGTCAAACAGGCGCGATGCAACGATGGCAACAATAAATTTTCCTGATTTATTATTATGAAAATATGCTGCCAAAGCTTTTAATTTTAATTATTGAAAGGCTCGCGTTTGACCACTATCACATGATGGTAAGCGAAGATGACATGTGGTCGACCATGTTAGATGTAGCACCGCTTGCCTAGAAGTAACTTATTCACTCTAGACTTAAGCTATTAGGAAAGACTCCGGTAGAGAATTTCACTCCTTAGCTGTACGCACAATCATATCAGCCGAAAAAGTTCCACTGTTAGACATAGGCCTCCCCCAAGCGTCACCACAACGACCGGTCCTGTGCGTCGCATCCATCGGATTCCCGCGACCCTGACCAGGACATCGGACGTACGGACCATCATATTGGAGGCCTTCCGACAGTGAAAATACGCACATTGAAATGAATGTATTTTCAAAACGCTTTATACATAATAATATGTTTTTATCTACGTTTCGATATTGGGCAACACGATACCTAGGAAGATAAACTGATGGTCAGACTTTCTGGAGTCTGACTAACTGTAGCAACTCTTAGATACAACAACGTCCAGGACCTAAGGCTTGGGATTCTGATCCCGATTTCCGGCCACCGTAGGCGCGGGCCTGCGGACAGTGAGCAATGGATAGCTCGCTCTCCGGCCGTCCGGTAACTGTCCGGACTAAGCCCAAGTTGTCGACTGCACGCACTGTTCCCGCGCGCCTTAAAGAGTTGTCAGCAACAGCAGGGACACAGCCGGGTCAAAGCCTACTGGGGCCAGGGTTATCCGAAAGGGAGCTCGAGCCCCGGTATGAAGGCTAGTAGGACCAGGGTGAGTCTTTTAGTCAGTAAGAGTAGAATACTATCTCTCGCTCCGCCCAAGAGCGGGGGTTGTCATTGGATGATTTTTTCCCACCATAAAAAAAGGACAAAAAAATGTAACAGAAAAATTCACATACTTACTCGCCCGGTTACTGGAACCCTCAACATCATCGTGAAAAACGAGTGCCTTAACCTCTGGGCTGTCTTTCATCACGTGTTTCATTCACATTGTAAAAACGATAGACACTTTTGTACTTTTTGCTGCAATCTGTACACAACCAAAAACTGTGCGTACCGAATGAAAAACAATTATTGGTTTTGTAAAAACTTTTTGCTTTTCGATTGCAATAACGTTGAAAGTGATACCCGCACTACGGGTGGTCGCAGTGTATACAGATTTATTAAACATTATATAAATGGTAGAAACGATATAAATGTGGATGGACCTCAGTTCACAGAGACTGACTAGATATTTAAACTGACGGTCAGTTGTAGCATTTAAAATTGAGTATTATAATTTTTGTTACTGAATTTATTGTTGCGGAAAAACTTGTACTAGTCTCGTTTCGATTTTTCGAATAAAAGCTTATATTCAATTCGTAATTCGCATCTTCTTGTGGTAAAAAATATTGCATAACTTATTGAATTTGCTATTTTATTCATACCTTTATACCATTTTTTTTTTATTTTTTTTTTACACTTTATTGTACACCTCATAATGTCAGCTCATTTTGTTAGTTTTTTGGAGGTACGCGGAAGTGTAGAGTCCCGCAATCGCAAAATTCCGATGAAAAGGAAGGGTCCTTTGATCTTGGTGTATTATGTCCGATCCGGATAGTTACCCAGATACAGAGAGACAACAACGAAATCATCTCTTGAGCAGTTGTCCAAAAGATGATTTTGGACTGTTGTATATGTTCAATCACGCGGACAATTCTAATTGCATGATGAAAGATTTCGTACTTTAGTTCCTATTTGACGTCATAGATGTCGCTACAACTAATAGAGAATCATAATGTTCTACCTACTGAAAGATAAATCAGTAAGGGTTGTGGGAAAATTCGAAAGAGTCATCCCGGCCCTAAAACGCAAAGAGGCGTGATAACACACGAGTAGGTTTTAGTTAGTTAAATTCTATACTTTCTATTGAAAGGACCGGTCGTTGTGGCGACGTTTAGGGGAGGCGTCTTTATGATGACTCTCTTTTGCTCTACCCAAAGTGGAAGAAATTATTTGTTGATAACCACAAACAAAAAAGTTAAAAACGGAGTTTAGAAAAAAATCATGCTAAGGTTGAAATTGACACAATAATATAACCGTCCAAAAACAAATTAGGTTACCGATACCATCAGACAGATACTTACCAGATACTATCAGAAACTGGAGTCGGAAGCAAACGATCGATTTTAGATTGTATAATAGTTTCACCAGTAACAAACGACAGTCTCAAATAAACTGTCCCTGATTTGACTACAAATAACATTGGTTCTTGTCACTCGTTGACTGGTCTTTATTGCAAGTAAGATTTCAATCTGGTACTTGAAACAAGTGACTACCCACGCGGCCACTTCTTGTCTTTAAACGTGTGAACTGTCAGCCAAGTAATAACTTGATGACGGTGTTCATTAAAGATGACAGTTAAGAAGTAACGCCAAGTTCTACAGCCTCTTCGAACTTTGGCGAGCGTCTCTTATAAATAAACTGAGGGGGAGGTGCTTACAGGCACCTTGAAAGCGTAGTCGTAAATGACACATATCTAGTTGCTTCAATTGTTGAGCTTAAATACCTAACTCTTTCTTGTCTTGTGAATCTCATTAAATGATTAATTTAATATGGGTAAAAAATAAAATACTATACCAACATATAGCTCTAAGGTCACCCTTTTGGATTTTTTTTTACAATTATCGCAGTTTAAACTTTATTTGCCACGGTTAAACTGATTTATTAACAAGTGAAACAGGCTTACGACGCGAACTAAGTAACGCGCGTTGAACGCGATTATTGTGTCTCAAAAACAATGTTTCTTATTCTTTTTTAAATTGTGATGTATGATTTTGTTTTATATACATTACCTATCGATAAAAAAAAAACGTAAAGTGAAGTGTCTATAGTGGACGGGAAAAGGCCTCGCTGTCCAAAGTGGACGGTAAAAGGCCTCGCGGGCGCAGCTCAATGCGTTGGTCCGACCAGATCCGCACCGCTCTTGACTTTATGAAGTACAATGCCCTTCACACCGCCAGAGATAGGAACAGATGGAGGAATATCGTAAGGGTTAGAGTGATGAAGCAGTGAGGTCACGACTCTCAGCATTGAGGAATACGACGCAAGGAGGAGGAAGACCTATCGATAATTTGATTTTTAATTACATTACAATTTTAATTTATTTAATTTTTATAAACCTAATAACTCCTATTGTATTTATATCACTTCTTATTTTGTGAATGCCGGTTGACCGGTCATTTGCTACTGTGTGAGACTTAGGTCAATAGTTATCTTTACCTGTTAAATACTGCACGCAGTCGTAGTTTGACCTTAATAAGTTAAAAAAAAAACACGTGGCGTTCACAACGCGTATACGCACGTCGGCGGCTTAAAAAAAGAAACGCTATATATATGTATAAACCCCTAGGTTTCAATTTGTAAAGTATTTGTAAGATAGCCGCGTTGTCCGTATTGAGTTCGAATACTAAATCGCCTTTGACAGATATGATCGTTTACTTTGCACATTTTTGCATCTGTTTGTATGAGAAATACTGAATAACTTGAAAATATCCCACACAAGTCGTTACTTTGAATTGTTAGCGCGTGTTAGTACTTTGGTACTACTAAGTTATTGTAAGTAGATAGTTATTGTAAGTTGTTAGTAAAGTAAATGGGGTCAAATTCATATCCGGTCAAATGAAATACTGAGTGTTCAATAAACAAGTCTATAATTGCCTTAAAATATAAACTAGCAGCAAATTATCTAAACTTGGTAACCTAGAAGTTAAGGAGAACTTATTAAGGCCTCAATTTACCGAGAATGGAGTTGTGTCGTGAGGTCGCGGGTTCGAACTCCGATTGTGGTATGGCTACATTTAGGTAATACATTCACAAGTTCGTTGCTAACAGTAAAATTGCCGGATAACAATGTTATTTATTTTGCTGTCCTTGTTTGGTTTTAAGGAGAATTCTTGACGGAATATGGGTTAAGTTCGATGGTTTTGGAATGAGAAATGAGAGAAAAGATCATACAGGATAGTTTACTTTCAAAGAATTTAAAGTTGGTTATTCTGTTTCTGAGTATGTAAAGTATAAATAAACATTAACAAAAACAAACAAACATCCCTTCCCGTGATCGACATTTAATCGGGCCATGAATAAAATTCCAGATCAACTCTTCAGTTTCCGATAGTGAACCCTAAACCCTTGCACTAAGCTACAAAATTGCACAACACGTATTTTTAAATCAACATTAGTCAGTTTAGGGTATCGTTTACTATCAGAGTGTAATGTGACCATAAAGTCGGCTGACGCGGAGGCCCCCTAGAGCGTCGCACGCGCAGCTTTACGACGCTTCTTATGGCCACACACTAGGTAAGAAGCGCCTATTAGAGATGGGCCGACTGCCCTACTGGACGACTAGTTGGTGCTTGAATACCTGACTAGTTTGCAGACTATTTTCATCTTCCTGAGTAATTGGGTTTTTTTTTCGATTCAATTTTTTATGGGGCTGTTGTATCCCACCACAGAGCAATGTTCTTCCATTCATTCTTCCCTTGTTTGTCTGTAGCTTCATCTGGCCAATCCTTTAGGTATAAGTCCAACTTGCTTCATCATCTCCTACTGGGCCTTCTGCATCGCTGCTTCTTACTTTTTGATATTCAGGATCCAGTGAGTGGTTATCTTCGCCCAATTTTGGTCGCGTAATGCGGAGATGTAACTTGCTCAGTTCCATTTTAGTTTGGGAGCTGAGTTGTCTACGTCTGCGATTTGTATTTTAGAGCGAATTATATTTGTAAGAGTCCGAGAATAGATTCTTCATAATAGTTTAATTTTACGCTGTCTTTTTTTAAGCATGTTTTAATTGTATATATATACATATGTTATAGTCTGGGAATTTTGTATAATATTTAATCATTTAAAAAATACTTATATTCGATACTTTTCATAAGGTTCTTATGTTAGTAAACAATGATTTCTATCTCTTAATCAGCCTTGATTATTAAACCCGTGTTGACTACATCAGATTTCTTTACATCCTAATAATTACCCAAATCGTTTAACTTATTAGACAGACTCTATCGATCATATAAAACCTGGTCGATTCTATCGTCTTCCCCGACAATGCTCGCTAAGGAGGAGGCCGACCGCATCAGGCAACGGCGCTCTCGCCGCCGCCGGGATTCCGATCCCGATTTCCAGCCACCGTAGGCGCGGGCTTGCGGACAGTGAGCAATGGGTAGCTCGCTGTCCGGCCGTCCGGTAACTGTCTGGACCAAGCCCAAGTCGTCGACGGCGCGCGCTGTTCCCGCGCGCCTCAAGGATTTGTCAGCAACAGCAGGGACCCAGCCGGGTCGAAGCCTACTGGGGCCAGGGTTATCCGAAAGGGCGCTCGAGCCCCGGTATGAAGGCTTGAAGGAACGGGATGGGTTTTTTAGTCAGTAAGAGTCTGACACTATCTCCCGCTCCGCCCAAAAGCGGGGGTTGTCATAAGATGATTTTTCCCATCGAAAAAAAAAAAAAATCGTCTTCCCCGACTAGTCGCCTAGTTGGCAACTCTCTAGCAGGTACAGGTACAGGTGTGTTCGTGAATTACATTTAATGTTCTGTGATATGTTTTAATTTAAACTGTTGGGTAATATTGTGCTTAGCTAGAAGCTGTAGTGACATATTCTTAATGATAATGGCGATATATGATCGTTTATGTTACATTACTTTTGTGCATGATTTATTTGTTGTGGTTTGGTTTTGAGAAATCGTCTGTAGTGGTCAGAATGATTGGTTGAATTTTTATTGCGATCATTATCAGTTTCTCTTGTGACTTTGCAAAAGTAAAAGTTTTGTTTAAAGTAGCTTTGTTAAGAACTTTTCGTAGATATATGGTTTACTTTACTACAGTAATTATAGCATAGCATAGTCGGCCTTATAATGTTCCCATAGTTGGGACTCAAGCCTCCTCTCTAGGAAAGGGAATGGCCCGTAATCCACCACGCGGGCCCAGTGCGGGTTGATAGATGTCACATGTCTTCGAATTTTTTGGTTCTGGGACATGCCAGTTTCCTTACGATGTTTTCCGTAACCGTTTTGAGAGCAGTAAGGAGTAGAAATAAACGAAATAATTTTGATACAATTAATTATTTAGCCCAGTTCTTTGTGAAACCATTGGCGTTTATCATTTTAATTTTGAAAGTTTCGTTTCTCAAACTGAGCATGTCCATTCTTTTTTTTTTAGGCAGACAGGTGTAAGGTTTCGCATATCCTAAAAATAAGATTCTATATTCTACAGTCACGGTGACTGTTTCTAAAAATCACTTAACCTTGAATAATAATTATTATGTTAACAATTTCAATTTCATATTCCGCATACTAAACAAATGTTTACATAAAATCTCGAGGCGCCATCAATTCACAATTTACTGGTTATTATAAATTCTAAATATTTATACGTCAGTCGGCCGCAAAAGTGAAATAATTCGCTTCATGAATATGCGCGGTAAAACCAGTTAAGTGACGAAAACTGAATTACTTAATGACGCTCGTGGCTTCGGAGCGTCGTAGGCGCCGGAAAGGGAACATTGATATTTAGATGCTTATTACAGTAAATAGCATTTATTGCCTAATAATAGGACATTTTGATCTTATGATTCATAGCTGGGTAAATCTATAACGCAGACGTAAAATACCCAGAATCATTCATTGTAGCGACCCCTGGGAGAAGCTATCAGTGGCTAGCAGTGGACGTCTTTCGGCTGAAATGATGATAATGGTCAATTATAAAATACTAGCTTCTGCCAGCGACATTGGAAAGAAAGAAAGAAAACACGTTTATTTGGCATGGCCCCCGTGAAAGTAGTGATTATATAGCCTACCTATAGCAGTCAGGGATTGTGCAGCTACATTATCAAACAAAAATATATTTTTTTAAATCGGTTCAAGTGCTCCGGAAGTTACTCCCTGCATACAAAACATATTTTGCCTCTTTATTATACACTTCTAAAGCAGCTTTCTATCGGTGAAAAATTTATCGCAATCGGACCAGTACTTTCAGATATTACCATCTACATATAAAAAAGAAACAATCTTTACGTCTTTTTTATAAGTGTAGATATTAGTAACATAATCATTTCGTGGAGCTCACTGGTGGATTGACTATGAGATCTGACGCTGTTATTAATCAACCAACAATACAATACGTAAACAGGAAGTCCTCAGCAGGTAAACATAAAGTACTGAGTAGCAACAATATATTTCTAAAGATATACACATTGCACATACGAAGTAAGAACCGAACAGAACCAAAGTCACGAACCAGTGAAGAGTTCCCCGTCCTTTGTTAGTCCACCATATCAAGATGCGGGGATACTTGCGAAAGAATGCCAGGTAATTGTTAAACTATGCAAATTACTCCTAAGTCCTAACCGGCAGATAAAATGTTTTACGTTTACACCCTAACCACCGGTAAACATTGTATGTTAATTAAACAAAATGGTCTGTAGAACAAGGCTATGAAATTGATAGTGACTGGACGAGACACGTTTTGCAGCCGAAACCGAATTTCGAATTGAAGACTTTTTTTCTAGTTTCGGCCATAACCGAAGCCGAATCTGTGAAAGACTAACAAGAAATAAAAATAATATTTTGATTTAGTTATTTCTAACTATATTTCGATATAGTGATGTTAAATTGTATAATTATAACGTTAAAATAATAAATCTACACTAATATTATAATGAGGTATAGTTTATTTTTTATTGTTTGTAGGAGATAATCTCTTAAAATCCTGGTCCAATTGCTAAAATTTTTTCAATGATAGAAAGCTGCTTTGTTCCTAATTGACATAGGCTATATTTAATGTAGCTACGCGGGTAAAGCCACAGGAAAAAGTTAGTGAATTAATATATTGACTACTACCCAAAAACGATAACAAACATAGATGAACGAGATAGTCAGTTTTTAGGTCTCCAATCACAACCATCAGCTTGAAGACGTTAGAGTTTCAGTCGTTCTTAATATTCGGCCTCTTTTTGGCTGAAACCAGTTCTTTTTGCCGATACTGAAACCGGACATTGAGTCGGTCTCTAGATATTGATTACTTCTTAGTACTTGTCGGGTTCCTGGTACTTGAGTAACGACTTTTTGGTACTTGCCCAGTTCTTGCTGCTTGATCACCTTTACGAAATATGTACCTAAAATAAAACTGGTTCCACCGGATTATTAAGGGGGGTTACGTAAGTTAATGATGATGAATGGCTTTATAAATAAATCACTTATACGGTGGTAACCGGAGAGTGTTTGTGTAAGATCTACAGCAGCTGAGAAGGAAATTTAGTTTTTTTTTTGTTTTTGTTTTGTCAAGGAGATGACAATGGTAGAAGAACGAGGGCTGAGCGATTCAAAGATCGAAAGAATTACCACAACCCTGAAACGCAAAAGGGAAATTGAAGAAACACGATGGGGTTTTTAATTAGTAAAAGTTTGACACTCCCTCTTGCTCGATCGAAAGCGAGAGGAGGTATTTAATGATTGCTAACCACAAAAAAAAGAGGACGACTGAATTCACGAAGGTTTTTGTGCAAGGAAAAAAGGCAAAGTGGTACTACACCAAATAGGTGATTTTTTAGAAGAATGTCATAAAAAGAGTGTTTACAAACTCTCTGAAAGTTTAAAGTAGTAAATACTTACTCGATACCCATTAAAAAGTGGTTGAGTAGATATATACAGCTTGAAAATCGTCTAAAAAAAGTTTTGATCTGAATATGACTGTATAAATTTTAACTCTTATTATTTAAATTCATTCTAATCCTTGAAAATAATTCATAAATCAAAATTGCACCTATTTTTTGTTAGCATAATCAGCTTTTTTTTAATGTTCCCATTGCTGGGATTCAAGCCTCTCTAGGAGGAAGAATCTCTTGGTATTTTATTTAAAAAAACCTTTCGTAACTTTATACAACCCGAACCTACCTTCGAAGTTAACCCTACCAACTGTAATTGTATTTTGCAATGCGTAATAAACCATGGCAGCAATGAGCAATGATATACGTCACAAACATCAACAGTCATTAAGAAAATTAGATCAATAGCAATAGTAGCCGTGCAATCAGTAACGAGTGGCAGAGGTGTCTGATTTTGACATAAGCGATAAGCTTATGGCGATATTTGCAACAATAAAGGTAGAACTACACTGCGTACACGTGTGACACACACGCGGATCTGCCCCTAGCCGAGTTACTAATCTGCAATAGTTAACGCTAGCAGAAAGCTTCAAATGTATGGGAATGACGTCATATCAACGCTCAGTTACGTGGTCAGAACAAAAGATTTGGCGACGCGGCCGACTCGAAGCGTTCGACGCAAGCGAAACGGTTGTAACTTGGCCAGGGGGGCTGGGCGCGTCGGTCTCCATACATTTTATATGGAAACTAGACTTGTAGAGCTACACTTGATACACGCCACGCGACGTCGTTTTACGTACAAATCAGACGTCACGCGTGCGTCAATCTTATCTAATTCTAAGCTTGAACTTTTCAAATACTGTATTATAAGCCATAATAGTAATACAATGAGAAAGCGAACGCCTGCGTCTGCTTAGGGTTTAATGAATTAAGCATCAAACACAACAACTTTGTATCTGCACATATGCTTTTGGTTTTCTTCCTTATTTATGATTCTTCGAACTCTGGGTAAATATACTCTACTTATTCCGTGCGTGGAGTTCGAGTTTTTTTTTACGTTAACGCATTTCAACCGTTTACCGCGTTTGGCTCTCTAATTGGTTAAGAACTTGGATCTGGCCAATCGGAGCGCCGAACGTCATAAACGCATCGATCGTGTTAACGTAAAACTAACTTGCACTAGGCACTCTGATCTTTGGTTATTACTTAGACATGAGCTCACATAAAATGTAACAATTAGTACAGTAAAATGGGGTGAATAGAGACTTAGGGGTGAATAGGGACAAAACTTTAAAGCGCATTTTCTCGATATTTGAATATTTTTTGCAGCATTTAACTATATCAATTTTTTAATGAATTGTTATTCTGAAAAATCGATGCTTTGTTAGAGGCCGATATTATAGTATCAAAGTGAAAAAACAAACCAAAGTTTTGTCTCTATTCACCCCTAAGTCCCTATTTTCCCCGTTTTACGGTACGTATGACATATTTTGAACGTCATCTCAACGTGGAACTTCACTGCAAATGTTCTGCTCAGAAATTTCACTTTCGGCGGTTGTTATGATTACTTTAAGTCGAGTTCTTGCTCTAGTTACAGCAGCGTGATGATGATCATTCTCCTCACCTGTTCGTCATAATTGGAGCGTGACTAAGGTCGTGGCCTCACGCGCGGAGTGTCAAACTATAACACGTCGGAAATTGAAACCGCACATCGCAATAAACGTTCACGTTTATGGCGTACATGTACACTATGCCTATAATTTCGTTTGGAAATGGTATGATGGAATTGAGAACAAAACCTTAAATTATTTTACAGTGAATGTAAAACAGTCATTAAGATTCACTCAAACTATCTGGGTGTGATTAAAATATGATTGATTTAATTGATTATTATGGCATGATTCAAGTGGTATGCAAATTAATTAAATATAGGCGATGAAAGATTAAATCTTCGTTGCCACACAGTTAGGCGTGTCTTATTTTTTAAATGATAATAAATTTACTATCGTCTGATATGATAAAGCTGAACAGGTTGTTTGCCTATTTGAACGCGTTAATCTCTTTTGAATTAAAAAAAAATATTGTTTAGTTGAATAACTTTTTTATTGAAAAATATAGTCTGTAAAATATTTCGCTACGTCCCTCAGGAGTGGAGCAGTAACCAAAGCCGGGGCGGAAACTGTAGGGCCATTTATCGATTTTTCTCCTCTGTTAAATATAGTGTCAAAGTAATCACGAGAGTCATTCCACGGATTGATAGACGGTGAAAATTCAGTGAAACTTGTAAGGTTGATACTAAAGTATATTATAACTTTATTAGTATTGCGTACTGTGAGAGTGGTGGCCGAGTGTTAACGGCCCCGACTCACGAGTCGAGTTCAAACCCAACCAGGTGCATTACTTTGTGTAATTTATTTCATCACCATCCTAAAACCGTGAAGGAAAACATCGTGAGGAAACCGGAACCTAGAACCAATAATTCGAAGACATGTGACATTCACCAATCCGCACTTGGCCCACGTAGTGAATTACGGCCCATTCCTTCTCCTAAAGAGAAGGAAGGAGTCCCAGCAGTAGGAAAATTAAAAGGCTGATTATGTTATTGCGTACCGACATACTTGTAAACTACATATTTTAAAAGCCGACACTCTTTCACTCTTATTTTTGTTTTTTTTTTTTATTAATTTGGCTCTTCAACAATGAGTTCACTATTACATATGTATACCTAAAGAAAAAACAATACAATCTACGTAAGTGCCCCATCACTTAAAGGAGAGCACTACATGCATTAATTTGTACGCCTTAACAGATAATAACAATAATTAAAATACAGAATAAATAATAGTAAGAATAAACAGTTTTTTTTTTAAATTTGATCATTAAATTAAATTTGGACAAACAGAATTTGGTATTGACATTAAATATTAAATATATTTTCGTTGTTAATTGTGTAACAATATTTTTTTTTTACAGAGGGACTCTTATCAACTGTACCCCAATAAAACCGCACTCATATTTACTATACCTACCTTCAAATGATCAATTATCTATTAGTTACTCATGGCTTACAGCCGCAACTATGATTGCAGCAAGAAATTAATATCACCCACGCTAATAGTGACTCATAATCATGGCTGCGGATAGACCGGGTAATCCATTACCTATAAATAACTAATGAGAATATTGGTGTAAATGTTACTTGTCAACGATATGTGAAATTTAGCAAATATTAGATAGATGTGGTAGGGTTGGCAAAACTTGTAATACAGCCCACATTAATATTATAAAGAGGTAAAGTTTTTTTTACGTTTTTTTTTGTAGTAGGTAACATCTTAAAGTACTGGTGCGATAGCTAAAATTTTCAAAATTATCTCCGATGGAAAGCTGCTTTATTCCTGAGTGACATAGGCTGTATTTTATGCACGCGGGTGAAGCCGCGGGCAATAATTAGTGGCTTATCAATTGGAAGATCGATGTCAATATCTTTAGATTCACTCTTTTATTAACAAAACAAAAACAGACAAAACTTACAAAAAAAAATACGTGCAATTGAGTATCAAGCGCGCGCTCAACTGATACGGACGTTACATATAGGCGTGAGTTAACACTTATCACCGTAAGCACAATAACCTGAGAAAGAAGAATCCCAGCATCTGAGAAATTTCTTAGAACGCCGCGTTAACGCTCACTGACGCGCGATTTGAAAACGGGTTTCAAAAGATATCTGTAGCCCGATTCAAGTAATCAAAACCGTAACGATATCGTAGCGATTTAGTCGTTTAGACCATTTCCGTATTCACATCCATCAATCGAGTTTGAACGACACCGATTTTAAAGTCGTTTAGTCGAAGAGTCCATTTAAAAATAATAATTTGTATTTCATTATCCTGGTAGAATACTTATTAATGTAACTGGAAATAAGTCATCTATATATCGTTCAGTTTCGAGCTAGTTGAGTTGTCGTTCTGTCTAATCCCAATTAAGCAACACGTGAATACCGCTTTTGGATAGGACTTCGATCGAACGACTATAAAACTTCAACGATATTTGGCTTGTTTGATTTTACGCGAATCAGACTACTGCTCACGACCTTACCATGGCCCTGCACAACGACCACTGAAGAAACACAGGTGAGTTTTAAACACCCCCTTGCGTCACCCAGAGTAACTCTCTGAGATAATAGATGATTTTTCAATCTAAAAAGTGACGTCATCATTACGTTACACAGCTTATTTCTGTGATATCGATATCGTGAAAAGTGCATATTTTCCTTTGTGTAACTACAACTGAGAAAGTTTTTTTTGGAAAGGACTGTTCGGTTTCCTGTTTCGTAGGTAGTTGGTGAAAGCCAGGCCAGGGTTATCCGAAAGAGCGCTCGAGCCCCGGTACGAAGGCTAGAAGGAACGGGGTGGGTCTTTTAGTTGGTAAGAGTCTGACACTATCTCCCGCTCCACCCAAGAGCGGGGGATATCATTGGATGATTTTTTCCCCCCATAAAAAAGGTAGTTGGTGAAAACCCCTACAGTTGTTATAAAAGTAAAAAAAATCTTTAAATTCAATTAATTGTTTATAAGAGAATAGTGGTGGCCGACTGGTTATGGCTCCGACTTAGAGTTATAGATCGCGGGTTCAAACCCTGCCAGGCGCATTACTTTGTGTAATTTATTTCATCATCACTGCTTTTAAAACAATGAAGGAAATCTTGAGGAAACTACGAAGTCAAGATGTCTTAGAACCAAAAATACGAAGACATGTGACATTCACCAACACGCACGGGGCTTGCGTGGTGGATTACGGCCCATGCCCATTCCTTTTCCGAGAGAGGTAGGCTGAGTCTCAACAGTGGGAACACTAAAAAGGCTGATTATGATGATGATGATGAATTGTTCATAATAGGCCATGAATAGTTATTTCCATAAAGAATATAACAATGCAACAGTGTAATGACTTTAGAATATTACAGCTATTTAACAACCCTCCCAATAAGCGCTACAAAAACGTTGATTGCTTCAATGTGCTAACGACTCGTGCACTTGAATTTAATAGGTATTGCGCGGAGCTATAGATGCCTAATCACCTGATCGGTACTTACTAAATACTCCTACCCAAAGACGTATTATTTTTATAGAAAGTAACTGAGCAAGATATTGTTGAACTTCTTTCTTCATCATCGAGACACACAGGATCGTTAATTGTGGATACAATTGGGGGAGGCTTATGTCCAACACTGGATGTATATCGGCTGAAATGATGGGCACCGCGGCCGTGAAACTCAAAGAACAACTGTTGGAACACTCGTTGATGGTGAAGCGCACTAGTTTATTAAGAGCCTATTCACTCTAACTTTAAAGATGGCAGGGAATGGAGCAGGAAAATTCTTCTAGTCCTTCTATATACACACAAGTGCTGTTTGCACATCTTTATTAAAGTAAGCTGTGAAAATGATTAAGCTAGAACTACATTGCGCACACGTGTGACACACACGCCGATCCTGGGCGCGTCGGTCTCCATTAATTTTATATGGAAACTAGACTTGTAGAGCTACACTTGATCCACGCCACGCGACGTCGTACTATGTACAAATCAGGCGTGTTACACGTGTGCGTCGGTCTAATGTAAATCTAGCTTTATACCTATTAGCGTCGGAACAAAGTAGTCTAAAAGTATGTAAATACCTTTCAGCGTTCTAAAACCTATGTGCTTTGTGATATAAATACCTACCGTACAGCCCATATATGTAGGTAGATTGTAGATACCATAGCCACAAAATAGATAGTACAGAAGACAATCTCATGAAAGTACTTCACTTATACCTACGCTCGGTGGACGCACACTAATGAGCGTTTGAGCCGGAACTGTTCGACGAGCGGGCCGAGGCGCTCCGAGATATCGTGTCCGTGAGCGGTGTCTATGTGTGCGTTGCTCGAGCGCGCTTTGTATGTAGATTGACTTCTGAACGTATATATTTTGTGCCATATCTTACATTTAGTAAGAGCTAGGCAAAAAGCATTAATATTACTAAGTAGCCATTTCTCAGTGAGATTTCGTAACTGTAGTACGATAATAAGCACATGTTATACGCTAGAATTATTACAACGGTATAGTGTTACATGTAATTTTTACGGTAGTTCTATTACTGACCTTTGCCATTTGTAAATTGATATGGACCAATTATAGCGCTAGTCAGTCAACTTGATAGCTATTGCCGTTGCGTGCTACGAGTGTGCTTTATATTATCATTATTTTAATTTGTGCTTGGTAATTTTGGATGCCGGCAGTTTTTTTTTTTAATCATCAAATATCTTTATTGGCATAAATCATACGTGTAATATGTAACCAAGCATTATATATAATATGTGTTAAAAGAGTATCCATGGAGTTTCTTGCACATTCTTCTCCATAGAGATCTACGCTTTGGAACGTGCAATTTAGCTTCACTTTTCTTGGACTGACCGACATTCGACTATTCAAAAGTGCCTGCAAATGGTCTATTTGAAATAAATGCTTTGACTTTGACTTGTGCAATTTTACGAATTCCCTATATCTTGTGCTAGTGTACACTGTAATACGGGAGCTTGTGTTTTCCCCTATATTTAAAATATGTACATATAATTATGTAATTTATGACAAAGGAATGGAAATAATAAAATTAAGATTGTAATTAAAATCATATTTATAATTATCCCACTCTGTGTGGAGCGAGAGGCGGTGTCAGATTTTTATAAAATATAAATGGTTACCATTGAAATTATGTATACCAATTATATTTTATAAACGGTGGCTAGAAATTAATCTTAAATAAGTATTGTGATTAATTTTTAGCCACTTTTACTAAAGTGTTGGTTTTATTAATATTTAAAACACTGTGTGAAATGATGAAGAAAACCAAATAAATGTATAATTTGTAAAACGAAAAAAAAATTTTTTTTACCGAACTGTAACTATGGTGATTGAGTACTAATAAGTAACTACATAGTTATTCTCCATTATTATTATCATATAGGTGTATGTACTAAGCTTTTGGTTTTAAGCTAGGAAATCATCAAATAATTAAAACTCTGAATGGAGCGTCATATTTTTTACTGAATAAAATCTATCACCGCAGTAACGCAGCGGCAACTCATATTTTTAACAACCATATAATTTAATTGGCAAAGCATTTTTTAAGCTTAAAGTAACCACAAATCAATAATCATGACCTTGGTGTAACAACAGTCGTTATAACATTCATTCTAAATTACAGCTAGATAATAATCGGACATAGTTATTGAATTATTATGCCATGATTAGGTGCAATAACAATTTACACCACTGTTGATAGCGACTGTTCTATAGTTACATTTAAACTCAGTCTCATACAATATTGCGTTTTACGATTGATATAAAACAATTCCATTATAAATTGCTAGATATATGAGAATTGGTATTATTAGGTAGGTATGATATTACCTTTGCTACAATGTACGGATAGCGTCATGAATTGGTTACCCTTTTACGGGTTGTTCACGACTTCCGTCTTAGAGGCGCGGCGAGCGGTGCGGCATTGGTAAGCGGGCTCGCGGCGCTGTGAGCGATGCCTCGTGGCTTGTTTCAAACATTTTCATGGAGTTTCTTGCACGTTCTTCTCCATAGAGATCTACGCTTTAGAACGTGCAATTTAGCTTCACTTTTCTTGGACTGATCGATATTTATTTTGACTATTCAAAAGTGCCTGCAAATGGTCTATTTGAAATAAATGATTTTGATTTTGTTTGATTTTTCATACTTTTGTTCTTACTGCTTGCCGCCCCACACTTAGTTACCGCTCACACCGGTAATAAACGGGCCGTTAGAGGTGTGCGGAATAGAGTATTAAAGTCCCACACGCCTCCACTGAAAAAGAGTATTCTCCAACCAGATAGGTGTTTTGTCTGATCTGGCCAACTACCCGAGAGATGATTTCGGACTGTTGTATTGTATGTTCAAATCGTAAGGAAGAATTTAATTGCGCTTTACAGAATTTTGTAGTTTAGTTCACATGTAGCGCCATAGATGTCGCTACAAACACTTTTTTAAGGTATGGGGGTTACACAATTAATGCTGCTGTCTGTACCTGTGTTCGATTGGTTACCGTTATTGAGTAACGGTTGGTACTGTGGTTGAGTGTTTAGATGCTCTAAGTGTTGCAGGATCGATTCTCGCATATAATACAATTCTGTGTATGGTCTACAGATCAGTTCTGGATTTGGATGTCTACAGATCTGTTCTAGATTTGGCGTTTAAGACCACTGTAACTCATTAAAACGATGCTACGGCCCGTAGAAGACACGACTGTCCTAGATTAATGGATTAAATGATGTGAACACAGAAAATTATATCTGCGAAAAATAACGAGGAAAGCCGATCTTAATCACAGAATAAAAGAGAAAGAGAGATACCGTAAATAACTCACTCATATTATGTTACAATGAAAACACGTCACAACAATATCGTGTCGTTAATAACAATGTACATGAAATAAATTCCGCAGGGGCAGCAATAACTTTTGTTAAATAATTTAATATCACTTGCACATGCAGTGTAAAATATTGCATTGTAAATGTCGCTTTTTAATTACTTCACTGCTACTCAATACAATGGCAAAGTATGATGTTTTATTTATTGGATGTTTAATAAAAACTTTAATAATTCAATTAGTTCATAAGCCCAAGTCAAAAATACCCTAAAGGACTTCATTAAGTTCTTAGTTATAAAAATCATTGATCCGGCTTTGCGTTTGACTATGGTGATTGAATATAATAAAGAAAGTAATGAATAGTGAGAATGTGGGTAACCGGCACCCTTCGCAAACACTGACCGCTGTCCTTCCGTCTTTGTCGCCGAGGCTCACTGCGATGGCCTCGTCAACGTCAGTCCCGACCCTTACTCGAACTACCTCACTGTGCCTAATCAATGTTCAATGCTACCCGTTCTTTATTTCCCTCTTTCCAGCGACGTGTATTAGGTCGCTTAGTTTTAGGTTTTCAAGTCTTGCCTTTAGTTTTATTAAGGTGCCTACTCCATATACAAGTCTGGTCATCGTATTAAGCCGATAAAAGTCCACTGCTAGACATAAGTCTCTCCCTATTATCATACAACGACCGATTCTGTGCATCTCATTTATCAGATTCCCGCTATCTATATCAGATCTGATGTTAACCGTGTCGGAGAGCTTCCAACGCTGCGTATTTCTGAACGCAGTCGCCATTCCAGAACTTTGCGATCTGTCTTACGAGTTAAGGCACCTTACTAGCCCATTACTACTTAAGTTTGGCGATTTTTCAGGCTGTCGGTAACCTTGTTTCTCCTACGGATATCTTTAATGCCAGTCAAGCAGACGATAACTTCAAAGGTTAATTTGTGAGATACCATAAAAAAGAGTGAATGTGAAAGCCTTTTAAAATAGCCGTGGAACGGCCGGAACAAATTAGCGCCTTGCACGCATTATATTTATCGTAGTATCTAATAATAGGATACCTTGCAGGCAACATTACAAGTTTACGGCATCGGGGTGTTAGTATCCTGAGTGGTCGATGTTAGATGATGTTAGCGACTCTTTAACCATATTTCTGTTTATAGCTGTAATACTACGGTTGAGTGATAAAATTTGCATATGTATACCAAAAATATGCTAAGTCCCAGATAACTTTAAACGCATACCTTTCATTAGAAATATCTACTGCAAAATGAATTTAATCAAATATGACGTAGTATTGGAAGGAGGTCTTTGTTGGAGCACAAGGTGGACCGATAACCTGGTGAAGGTGGCGGGAGTCCAATGGATGTAAGACGTATAGGACTGGTGGTTGTAGCGACAGTTGAGGAAGAGCTATGTCCAACAGTGGGTGGATAAAATGATGATGATGATTATGAATTATTTAAATAACTATTTTCAATTATTTGACGACACGGTTGGTGCAATGATTGAGCGATTGGCTGTTCTCAAATCATGCATTGACATCCCTCGTTCTTCGGCAATTACATCTATGGCTGCTACACTGGGTGACACGGTTTTGATTCTTGTAAGAAATAAATTGGTATTTGTATGGGTTACTGATAGTTGTTCTGAGTTTGGTTATCTTGTGCCCTACGATACAGGAGTAAATTCTAATAATATTAATTCATAAATAACCAGTGTTTCTAAAAAAAAAGCAATGAATTATTTCATTACTACACATAATAATTATTATGTTCCGTGGTTCTTACACAGTCATGCAAAAACTAGGACATTCACCCACTACATCTATCCAAGTTTATTTTTAACAAAGCCCTAATTTCACATTCAGCTTCACACGGAAAGCATTACACAATATTAATATTGTAATAAGTTATATTATTTTAAGTTCAAACGCGAGCCGGCGGATATTTTCTAAACAAAGCAAGTTTTGCGTGTGTAACAAAAGTTTTAATTAGTCACTGTGACCTAAATTGTTAGACCAGTAACCTGTTTAGTTTACTACTTGCGTGATTTATTAACTGTTTTAATCAGAATATGTTTTGTAGTTCATGTTTTTGTTTTGGCTGAGACAGTGACTTGATTTGTTTGAAGTTCGGTTAATAGACTAAATCAAACTGGAATGCCCGCCGAGATAACGCACAAACAACACTGTCAACGTATATTGGAGGTTGCTATCACCAAGCTGGGCAATGTGATTTTATTGCTGACTGTAGCAGGCTGGTGTCCGCGATTTTAGCTGCGTTAGACTCATCAAACAGTACAATTCCATTTGGTAATATCTTCATGAAGTATTTGATTTTTTTTGCACGGAACCCTAATTCTTTTTTTCAATATAAAAGTAACTCCTTATAACACTACCTATCTATTGAGGCCATGGTCCGGAGCGAGGAGGAGTGGCAGGCGGTCGCCGACTTCTGCGAAGCAGTAATGCTCGCAAAGGAGGAGGCTGAACGCATCAGGCAACGGCGTTATCGCCGCCGCCGCCGGCGCCGCTGGCGCCGGGATACTGATCCCGATTTCCGGCCACCGTAGGCGCGGGCTTGCGGACAGTAAGCAATGGGTAGCTCGCTGTCCGGCCGTCCGGTAACTGTCCGGACCTAGCCCAAGTCGTCGACGGCGCGCGATGTTCCCGCGCGCCTCAAGGAATTGTCAGCAACAGCAGAGGCCCAGCCGGGTCGAAGCCTATTGGGGCCAGGGTTATCCGAAAGGGCGCTCGAGCCCCGGTATGAAGGCTTGAAGGAACGGGATGGGTTTTTTAGTCAGTAAGAGTCTGACACTATCTCCCGCTCCGCCCAAGAGCGGGGGTTGTCATAGGATGATTTTTCTCATCGAAAAAAAAAGACCCTTCAAAATTAGTTGGAATAAACAGACAGACAAAACAAACTGCCAGTATATAATTTTAATTGCATACTGACAGTAAAAAAATATATTTTGATTTTACAAACTGACACCTCTATTTTATTTACTGTAAATGTGTATTGATAACATATTCAATGTATTGAGGAGACCAATAACATTTTTGATAATCTGATTTCTGATCTTCCTATCAAGAATGAATACAAGCTGATCACAAAAAGTTTCTTGCATTTTTAATTATCATATGTTAAAACGACGTCGGTACCAATAACGCTTTGATCCAGTTCCTTTAATGACTGAGGATATTGCAGTAAAAATCAGTAAGCGCTTTAAGCAATAATTTTAAGTTCGCTCTATTAAACCTGTTACCTATCCAAGCGTATCGTATTACTTTTTATGCGAAATGCCAGTTTCGCACAGACATGACGTTTCATCAGTGAACGTTGACATGCGCTATTGCTTCGACTCCATCAATGCGTACGAGTGTAAAAAGTCTATGATGCGTGCAATGTTACGCCCAAGTGGGCAATGACCTTAACACAAAGAATAATGTACCCGAAGAAAGTTCATTTATCTATTTTTGAAAATGAATAATAAGTTTTGTGAAGTTTTTTATTTATAACTGTTACTAAAAAGCTTGAAGTCTCCTTTGTGAAGGAGACTGAAGATGTTTTAAAAGACTGAATACTGTAAAAGCTAAAATCTACACTCAGTAGATAGAAGCGGTATCGTTTTAATTTATTTTTCAATTTCTTCAGAAGGATTTTTTCCTTTGCTACAGCATCTTCAGTTTCCAATTTTATTTTTCATCCACTTTTAATTTCTTGGCAACTAAAAATCCCAATTTATCTAACGTCTTGTAAGACAAGTTTTGTAAAAAGAAGCCGAGGTTCTCCAGGGTCAGCGGTGGCGAAAGACAAGTACCGAATCGAATCGTCATAAAATCGTGAAAGCAATTGCGTAAAGAATTAACGTGACATACACTAGCTGTAAAAGCGTAGACAATTAAAACCATAGAGTTAACCACGGTTCCATGTTAACCGGTAAGATAAAACACAGTATGTTCTCGTTGATATTTAGAATAAATTGGTATAATTATCGCTTACGAGATCCCAAGTACTACTAAGTTCTACTTAATTGGAGAGGGATCTGATAAGAAATGAAAGTAACGGTCATGAAGTGACATTTAGGAGTGTGTGGTACTAGAGCGGGGGCGCGGCGACGTCGGCTGCTAACAATTAGCCGTGTCCATCAGTTAAGGCGAGGCGATCCGCGGTGACCGCGATAGCTTCGTTACCATAGCGACCGAGGACCACACACGACCGCCAATAAACTTGGACCCTCGTACTGAAATATGCAAATTCAGCCCTTCGGTGAATACGGCATGAATATTTTAAATGTTTTGTTTTCTTGTGAAATTAATTAAATTCGCGACGAGCTAGAGTAACTCGTAATAAGAGTTTGTTTTATATACTGGTTCTACTGCATTCCAGTTAGCGGCAGGGTCTATGTATGCGAATGGCAAAAAACAAACAATGTTCAATCATGGAAATAAATGGATTTTGTTTTTTTTTTCTGTGCTTGAAAAACTTCGACCGCGTTCCGAGGCAAAAAGTTTTGTAAACTATTGTAATATAATATCTGTTATAAAATGAATCAAGTTATTGTATGACGTTACCGTTAATCTGTTACAACAAGTGGTTTTTTTTTTGCTATTATTTAGTTTAAATGGATTTTGATATAAAGTTAAGATGGATTTAGATGACTGTTATCAGATAAACTGGCGTTAACTGAATAAAAACTTGAAACGGCTTTATGAATAACCGACCAAATTTCAGGTAGTTCAGCGCACTCAAGCCTTCTCTCTAGGAGAGAGAACGAGCCATAATCTACCATGCAGGCCAAATGCGAGTTGGTGAAATTCACATGTTAAAACCTCGTTAGTATTACAAATCAAAGTACTGGACATTTGTTAGTCAGTTATTTTTAAATATTTTTACAATTCGCTGTCACATTTTTCCCGCTGTTACATTATTTTTCTTCCAAACACTATTTATTTTTAAAATATAATTTTTGTTCCTGGTTGGCCTACTTATCTCTCCCAAATTATATAACGTGGAATTTGGGATCTAGAACATTTTGTTTTCCCCACGATTTTTTCCTTCACCGTTTTGATAGCTTCTTTTCCTTTTTTGTAGGTGGGAAATCATCCAATGCCCCATCCTATGTGACTTCTTTGCCTTGCGTTCCAGGATTCCTGGTTTTCCTTTCAGAAGCGAATTCATGGCCCTAGTAGACTTTGACCCTACTAGGCTACCGTTTAAAAAGCAGTGGCGATGAAATAAATTACATAAAGAGTAAAATCTGACCAGGTTTGAACTCATGCCATACAAGTCTTAAGTCGAGGTTATTATCTCTAGGCCACCACAGCTCTACACAAAGGACAAATCACAAAATCCTTTTAATAACGCTGTTTGATCAAGTGACAGCGTGGAGAATCACTTTAAGTCCCGCACCCACGATCCATTTCAAGTGGACGACATTTCCAAAGACAATTATCGGTAGTGAGAACGCGATAAATCGTTTTATTGACCGTTATTGTGACGTACCTGTTACGTACTTATTGAAACTATGGCAATGTCCCTTTTGGTAAGACTGTGACTCAAGTGAGATGGTACATGGAAGTTGGGGTGACTGTTATTGGACGTTTCAAGGTGATGGTGGTTTGAAAATAGAACAGCTCATTTTTTCAAATATGGCGTCAAGCTATGGCTGTGCTACGTCTGCGTGATTATTGGATACAGTCGCTGCTGCCTTGGAACGCACATAGTTCAAGAAGCTTGGGTGGGTTTTAGTCAGTAAAATTTTGGCACATCCCTCTTGCTCCGTTTATAACGGGAAAAGTGATTTTATGATTTCTCTTATGATTTTTCTTGTCTTTACATAACAACACATTATTATTTTAGAAGTGTTTAATATGATATGCAAGCTTAACTTGAAATACGAGTAAACTTCATTTCTCCTTCTGTACCTTGCTACTAATAAGGTATTTCAATATAGCTAAATTACGCCCATAAAAACACAACTTGCAATACTTCGTAGACATTACCACTCATAAAGTCATAACCGTACCGTTGCACCGCATTAAATCTAACGTCCATACTTATATACTTAACTACAACATAAATTCTAAGCTTTGGTCCCTAACCTTTCCCTATAACTTACCATTTATTTTCGTTAGTCTACATTATGTAATACAGCTGGGCAAATTAAAAAAAAGAAAAATCACAAAATTTCCAGTCTAGGCTTATATTGACACTTATATAACGTCAGAAGTTAGCACACGGTTCCAATGGTCGTTTACTGTGGAGAAAAACAAGTAAGAAACACTAAGGCGGCTATTTAAAAAAAATGATTTTACAATATTGCCTTGTAATATTAATATGTATGAGAAGACAGAATAGATCAGTCAACATCGTACCCAAAAGCATAGTAAAAAAGTGGATTGAAATAGAAATAAATCTATGAATCCGCAGAGGTAAAGACCTCCCCCTTCTTCTTCAAAACCCCATTAGTCCTAGACGATATCTGGACAAGTTTGCCCCACGAACATGATCAGATCTTCACACCATCTTTGCCACGATCGACTTCGATGGCGACTAGACTCAGACGTCCAGTGAGTGTCGATCTTCGTCCAATGGTCCAGATGCATTCATGCAACCTGACTGGCCCCACTTCAGCCTTTCTGTTTTTTTTTTACAAGACCCTATAACGTACTATTGACGAGCAAGACGGCAAAAACTATTTGTGGTGCTACGTTGCCGTACGGTTGCGCGACGTATGTCACCTATTCGCACTCAGCACTCCCCTTGAATCCAGTCCTGGATTAGATCTATTAGCTGATGAATGGAAGAAGATACACCGAGTGTCTGGCTATTGAGAAGACTGAGTGAGAGGTTTAGTTATATATCTGTGTAATCTTTTCTTTAATGTGTTTTATATAATTTATATCTAAAGTAATCAGTTTAATTGGCTTTTTGCCGTTCTGGTTGAATAAATAAATAGTTTTTATCAGTTAAACAAACCACAGATTCAATGAGCAGGTATGCTTGTAGTCTTTCACTCGACATTAACATTTTTATTCACGTCTGAATCATCGGTAATATCGTCACGCAACGTGTTGCGCAACCAGTCCCGTAACAATCAATAGTGTTTTGAATAATACATGGTTTTGTTTATAGAGTGATCCTTATTGTTTATAGACAGGAATTAGTATTGTTTTTTTTTTAAGTTTCATATAAATGTAATATAGCCTTTTTTATGGTGGGAAAAAATCATGCATTGACATCCCCCGCTCTTGGGCGGAGCGGGAGATAGTGTCAGACTCTTACTGACTAAAAGACCCACCCCGTTCCTTCTAGCCTTCATTCCGGTGCTCGAGCGCCCTTTCGGATAACCCTGGCCCCAGTAGGCTTCGACCCGGCTGAGTCCCTGCTGTTGCTGACAACTCCTTGAGGCGCGCGGGAACAGTGCGCACCCTCGACGACTTGGGCTTGGTCCGGACAGTTACCGGACGGCCGGACAGCGAGCTACCCATTGCTCACTGTCCGCAAGCCCGCGCCTACGGTGGCCGGAAATCAGGATCAGAATCCCGGCGGCATGTAATATAGCCTGTCATGTTATTTCTTCACCACCTTTAGTTGACTGGTACAGAATGCCTAAGGCATTAAGTCCGTCTTTGTATCTTTGTGTTGCATGAAGTTTTAATAAATCAATAATAGTTGTAGCCCGCGGTCAGAAAGCAAAAGGCAACTGAAATACACAGGTGTGGTTTTAGCCAGTACAAGTCTGACACGACCGGGATCGCTCCACGCTAGAGTGAAAGTAATCATTGGATGATTGTGTAAATAAAAAAAACCCACAATATATTTTCAAAACACAAAAAGAAAAAACCTCTGACTCACTCTTTGTCTGATTTATTCATGTTCCGTTCAAACCCTTGGCTTCTAGAAAAAGAGCTTTACCTATTATATGCCTAAACTAAAAAGACGGACTTGCCGAAAATCGTCGACATGGCAGGGGCACCAAATGTCACCTATACTTAATTAAAATCCATACTTCCGTAGAAGGAATTTTATCTGTCTGTTACATTTTCACGGTTAAACTACTTAACCGATTTTGATAAAATTTGGTATTGAATACGCTTTTTTAAGGAAAGACATAGTCATTTATCTGGTTTCGACTTCGACTTCGCATCCACAATAACCGATATTCACGCTGGCGAAGTCCATGGCAGAAGCTAAAAGTTTATAATTGCAAGACTATATTGAATAATTTATAGATTTCAGTTTCCTGATTGTACTGCAGACAAATGACTTTTATGTTAGCGTTCCTGGCAAACACTAGTACAAAATGTATAGTAATGACACACAAATGTACATACAGCATTACCTGCGGAGAAAGCACATGACATGCAGCGTGATAGGTAATGTCATTGCCATACATTTTGTCCTTAGCGTTTAACGGAAACGTCAACAGAAAAGATATTTGTCTAACCCTACTGTAAAGACAAGTCGTGTGTGAGGCAAAAGTAAAAAGTTCCCAGAATCAATCAAAAGTTCGTGCAGCTTTCATGGGAATCCCAAGAGCTGTAATTGGCTTACGGGTTAATTTCATAATAAACTATAATATATAAAAACATTTATAGTTATCTAAGATGATCACAATAGCAACAACAAATGATATAAAACAAAGCTTTTATAGTGTGTGAGATAAGATAAAAATAAACTATTAAACTAAAATTATTTAATATTAAAATATAAAATCTCACTTCCCTGCAACAGTGGGATTTAGTATTTTTAGAACCCTATTGTTTAAATTGCAGAGAAAAATTAAAAAGTCGTTGAAGCTTGATATAGCGTGCAAATAATTGCACAGATGAAGTTTTGCTACACGAGAATGGATTAGTAAAATGCATGCTGTTTTTCTGATGGGTGAAAAGAACAGCTAACAAGTTTTGGATGAAAATCATTTTTTCATTTTATAGCAAGCTTTTATAGCTGGGGTATACTTATATAATTAATACACGTCAAGACAAATCATACAAGCCCAAACTCGATAGGGTTGAGTTGTTTAACTACCAAGGTCCTATAGCCACCTTCCGGTTCCATCATCAGATCAGCCCTATGTCATAATAATTTTGCATTGTCATCTGATTTACACATGCATGTAAAATGCAGCTCAATTTTCTAGATTTTTTTCAAGATTTGATTACAGACTGACAGAAACCCGGGCCTTGTTTGAGACCATGGTCCGGAGCGAGGAGGAGTGGCAGGCGGTCGCCAACTTCTGCGAAGCAGTAATGCTCGCAAAGGAGGAGGCCGAACGCATCAGGCAACGGCGTTATCGCCGCCGCCGTCGCCGGGATTCTGATCCCGATTTCCGGCCAACGTAGACGCGGGCTTGCGGACAGTGAGCAATGGGTAGCTCACTGTCCGCAAGCGGTGTCCGGTGACTGTCCGGACCAAGCCCAAGTCGTCGACGGCGCGCACTGTTCCCGCGCGCCTCAAGGAGTTGTCAGCAACAGCAGGGGCCCAGCCGGGTCGAAGCCTACTGTGGCCAGGGTTATCCGAAAGGGCGCTCGAGCCCCGGTATGAAGGCTAGAAGGAACGGGGTGGGTCTTTTAGTCAGTAAGAGTCTGACACTATCTCCCGCTCCGCCCAAGGGCGGGGGATGTCAATGCATGATTTCTTCCCACCATAAAAAAAAAAAGACTGACAGAAACATTGGGACAGTTGAGACTAAATAAAACCTTGTAAAATACTGTGAATAGTATCTAGTTTGCCTTTCCGCCAAAAAACAAAGGTTGTAATATTGTTGTTTTTTTTTTGAGATGGGAAATTATTCATTTATGACTTTTCCCACTCTAAAATGGAGCGAAAGGACGTGTCAGTTTTACTGACTACCACACCTGTGTCCTTCATTTGCCCTGCGTTCTAGGACGACGTATCCAAGCGACCACGTATATATAATTGTTTTTTTTTTTATTGTTCATAGGTTTGCGCTGGACCGCTATCTCACCTGATGGAAAGCGACGATGCGGTCGACGATGGAGCGTGTTTACCTAGAAGTAACTTATTCACTCTTGACTTAAAAATTCTCGGGTTGTAGCCATCAGAAAACACAGACTTCGGCAGGGTATTCCATTCCATAGCTATTCGCACGATTATTAATTAAGTTTTAAATATGTAAGTAGTTTAAAGTATCCTTAACTAAACAAAATGCCTATTATATGCCTAAACTAACAAAGGTCTTTCACACCAACAAAGTATATTTTTAGACCCCCAACATCTCAGTAACATAAACCCAACAGCAACAACCGTAGGTGTAATCTTAAACTGCCAATTCGACCAACAGACATTTGTATAAAATTCTTGGTTCCAAATAAAGCACTGTTATGCAACGAAAGCTGTGTTGCAAATGACATTGCCTTATGAGGATGTGTGAGAGCATAGAACATGGAATCACGGCGCCGGCACCCAATAGAAATGATAGCTTTCCTTTAAAGAATCTCCCGAGGTCCGAAAATATTTTAAAGACAATTAATTAGATAATTGAAATAGCCACAAATAGAAATCTCTATCTACTTGTAGCTACTTGTAGCTATTTGCTTCTTGATAGTTATATTCTGGGCATATTTAACCTCTCGTGTGCCGTAATTAGAGACACAATTAAAAAGCCATTGTGTCTCGCGTGGATCACGTATATACACACAACGGGTTAAGTCAAGAGTAAATATGGTAGTTCTAAGCCAGACTGCTCCATCAGCGATCACATCGCTGCACAACGTCTATAATCCGGAGCAATGGCGTCCCTTCTGCGGAGCAGTGATGCGAGCGAATGAGATGGCCGTAACCGTGAGCCACCGTAGGCATGAGCTAGTTGACGCCTAGCAACGGGTAAGATGCTGTCCGAGCGTCCGGTAAAGATTGAGCCAGGGTCGAAGACACGTAGTTTTTAGATGATAGCTGGATTTTAGTTAGTAAGAGGCTGTCACACCTTCTCACACCACCCCAGAGCGAGAGAAGTCATTTGTCGATTTGCCACCAAATAAAAGGCTTCATACATAGGGTAAAGTTAAAGACAATGCTTTTTCTCTCAGTGCCCGCTATGGTGACTCCAAGTTCTGTGTATAAAGGCATGTGTCGTGCTTACGTTCACATGTTTGCACGTGCGATTCGTCAGTGATGTTTATTGATCGCATTGTTGTGGTATTCTGTTGATAGTAGCTTTTGATGAGCAGGTGTCTGTTATGAAATGGGTGGTTATGTGGTGGCTCTAACGGGAATAGAGGCTATCATGACTTGGAGTGACTCATCAACTTGGATTGAGCATATTCAATCAATGATATCTATGATTGAGTTTATGGAACTTAAAAGTCAGACAGACCAATGCTCATAGTCATAGTAGTTTCTTGGTAAGAGATTCCTACTAGTCATATACAGAATACATTACAGTCAAACGTCATACGTCGTTTAATAAAACAATGTTAAAATAAATAAAAATAACAAGAGAAAAGAAAAAAAAATAGAAGTGAAATCAGAAACATTATACAGTTGGTAAGTGAAGGCTTCTTCTCTACCTTTTTCACACAATGCTATTTTATGTAACTGCAGCCTACTGGGCTATCTATCCATATCTACCAGACTATTATAAACGTTATTTTTTAAGAGGCTTCACTGCTGAGTAAAACCCTCCCATTTGACCATCCAACCATCACTTATTAACTTAATAAAATACCCAATATGATTTTCAACACTAGTCCTCACAAGACAAATTATTTCACTCCAATCACAACACTCCCACGTCCACTATAATACCTTCTAATAACGAAATCAGTATCATAGCTAATAACAGTCGCCTGTAAGACGCTATTACACAGCACACAGCGCCCATACATCATTCACATAATGATATAGCACTCGTTTAGAACGTAACACGCATCTTTAATTCAAATACACAGTTCGAGACTTCCCTGAGTCATGTGATGGAGAGACACAGAAATACTACTTTGTATAACGTATCGTCTGGTGTCTCTTTTATATTAAAAAACCGGCCAAGTGCAAGCCGGACTCGTGCAAGAAGGGTTTCTTATCATTATCTATACAACTTTTGCTTACACAATTTTATTTTATTATGTTTTTAATATTTTTTGTTATAGCGGCAACAGAAATATGTACATCATCTGTTAAAATGTCAACTATCTGGCTATTACAGTTTATGAGATTCACCCTGGTGGTAGACAGTCGGACTTTGGAATCTTTGTAAAAGGGTTTCGTTTTTACCTTTTAGGTACGGAACCCTAAAAAAAAGAAAAGTTTCACTCAGCAGGAAGAATGTTGAGTATACATACAAAACGGTATTGCAATTAAAGGTAGCTTCTGGAGTCTCAGTTTCAAAAACCTGAGGAGTATAATTAATGAATCGAAGAGGTTAATCCTAATAATATTAATAAAAAGCACTTATAATAATTATGCTTCACTAATCTTTTTTCAAAACCACAACCCTTTTACGTGTAAGTAAATAGATGTGAGTCTTATCTTATCGTATTTTACACCACATTCTCAGTCTTAACCTTGTAGAGAGAATAACACTTCATCACTAATACGCCCTTTTAGATATGAGGTAATACAGTGATGAATAACATTGAAATAATTTATAGTAACAATTTGATAGAAACTAATTCTTTATAATTTATCAGCAAGCCGCGAAACTCATGGCGAAATGTATAGACACATTTCGCCATGCATGCAAATATTAAAATATATTTGTAAAACTCCAAAATTTTGCCTAAATTGGTTTTCAGAAAAATATTAAATCTTATGAACTCAAGATATACAGTTGACATTTTTTTTTTAAGATATAATCACATCACACACTGACATTATAAAAATTTTGGTACCAGGATAGCATAACTTACGATGAGGGAAGTATTAATTACACGCGGGTGAAGCCACTGTCAAAAGCTAGCAACAAATTAAATAAATGGGCATTCTTTATATTTGTTCTAAGCTAAGATCCGTCTATCATGTCACCTCATGGCGCCAGACGGATTACTCAACAAAATGTAATACGAGTGTCTCGAACATTTTTTGTTCAAAACGAAATTATGAAGCTTATAGTATCCGCATTTTCTAAGTGGTTCCCTTGACTGCAATCCTGCCCACCCTATAAGGGCATGTGAATGAGTTATCGGTGCGCGGCTCTCGTAATAGACAAGGAGTCAGTACCCACATGAATTGCAATTTATAACAAGAGCATAAGAAAGAATTGAGAAATGAGAATGGAAGTTTTATTGAGTGAAAGAATTTATTAAAACAATTTAATCTGAAATACTGCTTCTAGACAGGCGTGTTCAACCGTCGGCCGCATCATCGCTTTCCATCAGGTGAGTTAGTGGTCAAACTAGAGCCTACTCATCAAAAAATGGTTCTATAATCTTGAAAAATTGCTAACTAAGATTGCGTCATAAATGGGCATACCACAATCGCAGTGATAAGTCCTCTATTTGAGGAATGACTCGGTGAGGACCGTCGCCTCTCTTACCAGTACAACATTTTAACTAAACAGAGATGTTTCCGCTTGACGTAGCTCATTAGCAGACATGGTAGTTTTATGGTGCACATCGTCCGGAGGACATGGTGGAGCATACGGTGACCTCTCACGTCCAAACCTAACGTGGCCATGGTACGGAGTAGAGGGCATAGATAGCATTCACCTACTTGGACAAAGCAGTAGTACGATCATAGACAGTGGAAAAAAGCGTGCAGGAGAAGCTTCCAGCCGCCACAAGACGCACTGGCTGATTTCCGGACGATGGATAAAGGATAATCACCGTTCGATAAGGACAGCGTGCTGTGTCCCATGCGCGCCTCAAAAGGTTGTCGCCTGAGGGCAGAAGTATTGTTCGAAAGAGAAAAAATTCTACAAACCTACTTAAAACAGGAAACAACGTAATATCTGTTATGTGGAATGTTACTTATTCCGGTTTAAAGGAATATATAAATCATCAACAGTCAGTATGCATTTGCAATAGTTTTATCGACATATCCACGTAGATAAACTAATATCCTTAAAGATATGTAGATAAAACGATTAATATATTATATCTCGATTGCCCTATAATACTGGACAAATACCTTCCTTCATTCCTTACATTTATTCCGGCTCTGGGCCACTTCTTATCAATTCCTAAGGATGATATCTACGTCATTTCTTCCATGATTTGCCGCAATCCTGTTGTGTATTTCATGACATGCAGTCACCAACCTTGTGTTTTATGGGCCCACCGCAGACATGTCCAGCTTAGTGACCACGTCAACGATCTATGTTTTAAAGCGCAGTATAGTGTTTCGCTCGCGATCCGTTAGATTAAGATTATGGAACCCTCGGTGCACGAGTCTGACTCGCACTTGACCGGTTTTTCCATTAAGTACTTTCGGAATCAGACTCACAAATCATGAAGTGTTAACAAATGAAATCACTAACAGAAATTGCAAAAGTTGGCACTAACCAGAACTTTTCTTACCCCCACAAATTGCTTGGTGCATCATCATTACCAGGACTGCATGACTAGACTGCTAGTATTATCAGAGACAACGCCCCATAAATTAATCAGTTGCCAGCTAGCGGTGCATTTGCCACATACGCCTAACTGACGGTAGCTAATTGAACTGAACGAGCCTATCGACCTGGTTGGCCCACTTGTAAGGTGATGCAGAAGGTTTACTTCGTCATGACTTGGGTGAATGTGGCTTTCAAAACGGTACGGTAAGGTAATATTACATTGTGTTTTTGGAGAATTTATTGGCCGTAAAAACAGAAACAATACGTTATGATCTCACCTTCGTGACACTTTAGGTTCAGGTTTTTTTAAGTCCTTTTGGGATCAAGTGTTTCTCTGGTTTTTAGCATTGCAGATCAAAATCACTCCCTATTATTTAAAGGCTTGTAACCATTTGTCTAGTTTATCTAAACTTCGTTAAGGTCTATTTTTCCTAGGACACTGTCTATTTCACCTCTAGTACGATAATATTTGGAAACAACTTCATTATGAGAGAATCATCACCGTCGACGTTTTATGTTGGACAAAAGCTTCTCTCAAGCACGATATAGATATTATTACCGTGTCTCAAGTGTCACCACAATGTCCTATCCCTCGTCTCGCAGCCATCAGATTCCTACGACACTCACTGCGTCATCAATCTACCTTACTGAAGGCCATCTATCGCTGCATCTTCTTGTATAAGTTTGTAACTCCAGAAGCTTTTGGCCTTATCGACACCTCATTGCAAATTTTTAGCCAAATGTAAGAGAAAACTAAGACCATAGTTCCTTTTTCTGGTCCTCATCTCAATACAATACGTCACAAGAACTTAAAACTGATACTTCTACAATATTTTATAGTGTAGTCAGACGATATAAATTAATTTATACGGCGAGGCGGCGCCGGCGCACTCTAACGCTAACTCAGATAATGTCATCTTGAATTATATCGCATATTGTAAAAATGTATTAGCTAAGCTCGTGTAGGTACTGTTATTTCTCTGAATGTTGTCTAGAGTTAGACAGACCAAGACGAGCTTCTAATGGGCATTTTTTAGAGGTGGGCTTCATATAGACTTGGCTGACTGGACGACTAGGTGGCACTATTGGTTGACTAGTAGCCGAGTACAAATGTGGCCGGACAGTCTGCAACTTATTGGTCCAACTTTACCAATTATATTTTCAATAATTTGGTAGTATAGTTTTTTTTTTTAAATTGATTTAAACTAGTGGTTGACTGCAATCCCACCTGATGGTAAGCAGTGATGTAATCGTTGATGGTGAGGCTCACTAGTTCATTCAGAGCTTATTCACTCTAGCCTTTTTTTTTTTTTCGATGGGAAAGATCATCTTATGACAACCCCGCTCTTGGGCGGAGCGGGAGATAGCGATAGGTAATATTCACTCTAGCCTTGAAGACACCTAAATTATAATAGGACGGGAAGACCGCAACAGGCAAATTGTTCCAGTTCTTCAAAGTATACGGTACAAACGACGAGGTGAAACGCTTAGTCAGGACCGTAGAGGTTTAACAACGTAACGGTGGCTATTCGCCGTACGTCGGGTTGATGAAATATGACAGATATTTAACTCTTAACAATGTAAAACTATATTATGGTGGCCGGATAGTCGGCATTATGATCGTTTTCTCGACCAGTTCGACCGACAAGGATCGACCAGTCAGTCCATCTGTAGTGTTTATCAATCTAGAAAAATTATAACCGTACTTTAGAGGACTGCGCTAGATAACTATTGAATGCAATGTACGGTACTTTAACTACTGTAAAGCATTGACTGATGCTCATTGTGCGCGTTGCTTAGCCAAAAACGCAATAAAAGGATCAAATCTTTTATTCAAATATGAATGGAAGGTTGACTTGATTTTCGATTCTTTTGCCTGCCTTTTTTTGGGCCAATATTTAAGGTTCAAAATCGCCTGTCCAATAAGTTTGTATCCAATAGGTTCAAGTATTATTAGATCTCAAGTAAAGTGTGTTGATTGAATTGAAATCTAGTTAGTTTCTCTTTGAACCCACGCACCCATAAAAAGATTCATCAGTAGTTAACTAGGAAACCTAGCATACAATCCGTTGTGCAGAAGATTGAACAGCTCAGACTCTGGCTTGTCAAAGTAAATAACTACCGTAGATGGCTTAGTAATCGAAATAATGTGCAAAATACTACCCACGGGTTTGAAGACTCCCGCAGACTGGCACAAAGCGATAACGCGACAATGGTTACGGTGTGCCAAAGAGTTTATGTTATATAACTATTTTTGTTTTTATGAAAATTATAAAAAGAAATATATAATTTTTTCGAGAACTTATACATTGAATGCTATAGTAATTCTTTTTGTAGTACCTAACTGCTACAAACTAAATCAAATAAGTTTACTTGTGCACTCGAGTACAATTATTTAGATGTTACAAAATTATAAGTATCTCTGTGTTCTGCCTCAGCAAGTGGCATAGAAATATTAGTAAAATAGGTACATATGTTTAATATTACAACCTACTAAAACAATATTGGATCGGTACACATATCAGTATTCTACCAATAAATACTGATTAAAATACTTCTTAATAGTCTACTTAAATTTGATAGTCCTATGTTTGTGAATATCTATTTTTTATATGATAACATAGCTACAATTTTGCTTTACCGATAGAACAATGTTGTATAAAAAAGTAATATACTTTCGCGAACCGGTCCGATGTCACACTGTCGTGTTGTGACTGTCTGTAGCCGTCTTAATAATTATCGAACTCGTTTACCGCAATTGAGTAGTTATGGTTTATATTATTTTAGTACAGTAAAAGGTTATCATCTACCGTTCTCATCTCCTTTACAGTCATGTACAGGACTTAATCATTATTTAAATCGAATTAAGATTATTCACTACAAGATGCTTTAGCATTATATTTTTATTACAGTAAAACTTGTCGTGTAAGATTTGCAATAAAAGTTTAACGCTCTACAAGTTTATATTATTTGTATTGAAGTATCAAGATGTGCGTAGACTGGATCAGGTGCAGGCGGTCTGTCGGTGATTTAGAAAATCAAAGATGGCGGTGTGCACAGTTACTCGAGACTATGGATATTAAAATCAATTTTGATAAATAGTATTATTCACTACAAGATGCTTTAGCATTATATTTTTATTACAGGAAAGCTTGTCGTGTAAGTTTTGCAATAAAAGTTTAACGCTCTACAAGTTTATAATATTTCTATTAAAGTATCAAGATGTGCGTAGACTGAATCAGACGGGTAAGTGCAGTCTGTCAGTGACTTAGAAAATCAAAGATGGCGCTCTGCACAGTTACACGTAACACGATACTGTGGATATTAAAATCAATTTTGATAAATAGTTTTATGTGTATGAGATAAAACTGACATATTTTAGTACGAAGAAACATTACAGAAGTAGGTAAGGGAATCATGTAATTGGTTGATTACAATTATAATTAATATGCGAATAAAACCTTTAGTATTATTAGTTACAACAAACTCAAAATAAATTTTCACCAGGAATACATACAGTGCTTTACAAAATAAAATTAAATGCTGTAATTTAAATTACAGCAGCAGGAGATAGTTAAATAGTTCATTAAAGTTTGGTAATTAGACTGTTCCTTATTTGCGGACACGCAAGCTTCAAGCTAGGACTACTCTGTGCACATGTGTGCCACACACACCGATCTGGGCTCGTCGGTCTCCATACATTCGACATGGAAACTAGACTTGTAGAGCTACATGATCCACGCCACGTGACGCCGTTCTAACGTACACATAAGGCGTGTTAAACGTGTGCGCTGGTCTAATGTAGTTCTGGCTTTACAGTTCAGCAACAGTCTACTTTTTATGCAAAACCAATGCTTAAGTATACATGTAATTGGGACAGATTTGCATGTGCAATGCATTAGAGGGCCGGTCGTTGCATAGACCGAAATATGCAACTACATTGTTATTAATTAATTATCGTTTTATGCAAATGAGGTTATGAATAGTTGCGACCTAAAAATTGTTGAAATGAAATCAATGCAGAATAATAGTTTTTTGAGGTAGGATATTTTCAAATAACTTCTCTTGTTGTTGGCGAAATGAGAGTTAGTGTCAGACTTTCGCTGACTAAAACCCACCTATCTTTCCTTCCTTCAGTAACACTTTTTGACCACTGTCTTATCAGATGGTAAGCGTAAGCGAAGATGCAGTGCACCTGAAGGAGCAGAGTATGCTTCTTCAGATTCCCTTTATGTTTCAGGGCCATGGTATCTCTTTCGAACATTTCTACAGTCAACGTAGGTAGGTATGTTAATACTTGGTTGTAGAATCTAAGCTCATTAAAATTATAGCACAATTCGGTAGCAAATAATTGTAAAAAAAAAAAAAAATAGAAATGCGACTGTTATAGTTGAGTCAAGAAACAAAAGAACGCGTCTAGTTTAGAAGCGCGTTAAGATTGGCCGGAATTACAAATAGCGGAATGCCTTTTGATCAATTGATTTAAAGTATTTTTTTAATAACGTTTCTCGGTATTTGCCAACAAGGTACATGTTGGGAGGTTGTCGGCCTCAGAACATGGGAGCCCGCGCATTTTACGTCTCGGCTCCAAACAAAAATGCCATGGTCAGAAAACGCGCGTTGAATTTTAAAAGCCGGCCAAATGCCGATGGAGTGATACATTTTTTTAGCTTGGCAACCCATTGTGGCTGGAATTCTGCGGTTTATCTGTCAAATCTCTGCGTCGTGAGGGAGACGGTGTGGCTAGCATTAATTAGGTGTGGGTGGTTTTGTTTTTGCGACGTTTATTTATTTTTCTGGAAACTCAACAGCTTATCACTAGCTTTTGCCAGCGACTTCGCTCACGTGAATATAGGTTCTTTAAACTCTGTTTCCTCCCCTTAGGAGGTAAATTTTGGAAAATCCTCTCTTATAACATCATCATGTATGTACGTTTGGTTTACTACTGGCCTGTTGGTCTAGTAGTTAGTGACCACAACTGCTACGCCGGTGGTAGTAGATTTGATTTCCACCCAGACAAAAATATGGGTGTGATGAGATGTCTGGGAGTACTTTATGTATAATATGCATATTTTTAGAAATATATAAGTATGATTATTAGTTGCCTAGTACTAATAACACAAGCTCTGCTTAATATGGGACCAGTTGGCGTCGTGTGATAGTTGTGGAATATTATTATTATACTATTGCCAAATAATTTTATCAGTGAAAATGTACCGAGACACATTTAAAGGTTAATTATGTGGGTAGGTACGTACCTTAAAGGAAAACCTCTCGGTAGCGTAATGTCAATAAAATTACTTCATGTATCCGGTTCCTCTGATGTTATGTTCACACGACATGACATCAGTCAGAAATCATCCTGCAAGGTCTTCATTAATTACTTTGTGGAAATTATTAGTATCTGACATCACTAGATACCCTTATTCAGATCAATAGCCACGTAGCTTATAATGAAGGCCTTGTATGGCTACGTAATAACCTGAATTAAGAAAAAGTAAATATTTTTATAAAAGTGTGGTCCAAGACATGCAGCCATTAAGTTATTATAAAATTATTGGCACAAGACTTAAAAGGCTTGTTAAATAGATATAAAAGGCGAGTCTTTCTCGCACACGAAGGATTCCGTACCTATTATCTATGTATAAACCCTTTTTTCACAATTTATTTTATTCTGTTTTTAGTATTTGTTGCTATAGCGGTAACAAAAATACCTCATCTGTGATTATTTTAACTGTCTAGATATCACTGTATACGGGTCTAAACAGACTGACCGCATTTCAACTGCAATCCAACTGCAAATTGAAGTTTAAGTGCAGTTTGAATGCAGTTGACCGGACTGCAATAGAACTGCAAACACGACTGCATTGCACTATGCGCGTGAGTGCGGGTGGGTATGATGCAGTTCGGATACAGTCGGTGTGCATTTCACACGACTTCAATCAGACCGCACGTTTGGTTTGCAGTTCTATTGCAGTCGTGTTTGCAGTCCGTCTGTTTAGACCCTAAGAGATACAGTCTGGTTATAGACAGACGGACAGCGGAGTCTTTACAATAGGTTTCCGTTTTTACCTTTTGGGTACGTAACCCTAAAAAGCTAGGAATATAAAGGTAATATGTATCTAGTAATCAATAAAATTAGTCCATTCATTCTATGGATACATTGTATCCATTCAGACAAAACACAATAGTTTGTATATATGTGGGTATATAAATAGGTATTATGATTATTTAAATAGTTACATGACTATTACATTTCCAATATCTACCAAAAACTGTAATATTATTTTAATCACTCACAAACGATTCATTTCATAGAATTCAAATGACGATAAAATGGATTATAAATCCATGACGTCACTTCCAAGTAGAATAACATAAAGGTCATTTCATTATACAAGAATTATTATGACGTCAAAATGTTCATGTATAATGGAATACGGTTATGATTCAGACTTTAATGACGGACCATAGGGCATTTCTACAAAGCGTTAAGTGCCTAGACTACCTAAGGGTAATAATGCCTCCCACGCAACGTTGACATTTGACGACCCCTGCAAATCCTAAAGGTAGGTCTACGCTAGAGGAATCGAGTACGAGTTGAGCATAAGCCGAGCCGCTCTGCTCGCGGTATCAAGTATGGAAGTATAGCAAGCTTCCAATGATCGCTGTCCTCGAACGTGATGCCAAACTCAATGTATTCGTCAAAAAATCGACAATAGGCGAAGCACAGTCGAGCACGAATCAAACGCTTGAAGCGCGCTTGTTCGGATTAGGCCTACAATACCACACATATTTATTGACTATTGAGGCAAAATGTTTTTTTCAGAATGCCACACTAGCAAAATGCCACCTTATAGAAAAAAATCTGTTCCCGAAGTGGAAGTTC
The DNA here is from genome assembly GCA_929112965.1 of Mythimna albipuncta. Classification (NCBI taxonomy): domain Eukaryota; kingdom Metazoa; phylum Arthropoda; class Insecta; order Lepidoptera; family Noctuidae; genus Mythimna; species Mythimna albipuncta. The sequence goes on from OV815960.1 coordinate 21,085,799, forward strand.
GGATATTCATTTTTGGAAGTCATTTTGCGAAATTTGCATTTTGTTAATGTGACGTTTGTGAAAATCAAATGTGACATTTTGCGTCTAATCCACTCGTTCAAGGCTTGTAAGTCTGTCCACACTACACTAATTTGTGCTCGGCTCGTGCTCGATTCCTCTAGCGTAGACCCACCTTAAAGTTATTAATACAATGATTACATGGCATGAAGTACAATTGTGCCATTGAGGACATTTTGCCATTGGGGCGTTGAGTCGCTGAGGACCTTTCTTCTCTTTCAAATTAATGGAATATTTAAAGAGCGTTAGCGTTATGAATTTAAATCATACTACTAATTTGAATTAGATCATTATTTACAGGAACTTTTGAGCTGTCAAGAAGTCAGAAAATTATAGGTTATCTTTGTTATTCATTAGAACTATTTTTTCACAAAGTTTATATTTCACAGAAGGACGTGGCGATATGACGTCACTTCTGAGAACTAGCCATTGGAGCAAAGTCACTGGAAATGGTTGAAGGTTAGTAAGTTCAATGTCAATGAGAGTTGAGTGTTAGACAGGGTGGCAAAAATTTATTTTATTTTATTAATAATACTGTTTTTTAAGATTTTTTCTTCAAGGTCCTTTGGAGGTAGGCGGAACAGAATATAAAGTCCCGTAAACCTGTGTTAAAAAAAGGAGAATTTTTCGACCAGACGAATATTGTGTCTGGTCCAGGCAACTGTCCAGTAGTTTTTTTTTTATCTGATATAAACTAGTACTTGACTGCGATCCCACCTGATGATAAGCAGTGATGCAATCGTTGATTATTGACTATTGTAAGTATATTATGTTCTAATCGAGGAGAATTCTAATACTGCGATGCAGGATTTTGAATCTTAATTTCTATGTGGAGATAATATCGCAACAGTCCTTAAGTCAGGAATGAATAGATTGCTTCTGGACAAGCTGTCCATCACCAACAACATCATTGTTTATCATCAGGTGAGATAGTAATCACACGCTCGCTTAATATAATAATAAAAAATTCTTATCGCAAAATCACAAGATTCGTTCACTCAGATCCTAATCACCGTCGAACCTGTATCTACGATTTTAGGTCTTGCGATGACTTCCAAAGACTACAGCTGCAACCAGGGTTTTTTTGGTAGGTAAAAAAAACATCCAAAAGACATCCCCTGCCCTTGGGCGGAGCGTGAGGTAGTGTCAGACTTTTACTGACTAAAAAACCCACCCCGTTCCTTCTTGCCTTTCATACCGGGGCCGAGCTTCCCTTTCGGAGCTAAACCCTGTCCCCAGTAGGCTTCGAACCAGCCAGGCTCATGCTGTTGCTAACAACTCCTTAAGGCGCGCGGGAACAGTGCGCGCCGTCGACGACTTGGGCACTTTACCGGACGGTCGGACAGCGAGATATCCATTGCTCGCCGTCCGCTTCAACCGAGGTATGTTAAAGTCAAGCCATCTCATTTCTACCATCAGACAAACCGACATACGGCGAGTATCCATCCTTACGTTGTTGAAACCTCTACGATCCCGACTAAGCGTTTCGCCTCGTCATTTATACCGCGTACATCGAAGGACTGGAACAATTTGCTTGCAGCGGTCTTCCCGTCCGATTCTAAATTAGGTATCTTCAAGGCTAGAGTGAATAGGCTCTTAATAAACTAGTGTGCCTCACCATCAACTATTGCATCACTGCTTGCCATCAGGTGGGATCGCAGTGAAGTACTACTTTATACCAAACAAAAAAAAAGTCACTGGCAGAAGCTAGTCAACAATAATAGAAAAAAAGATTTCAGATTAAAATAATAGAAGTTATGAAGGAAGATAAGGATAAAGATTAAAAAAAAAAATAGAAAGAAACTATAAAAGTGATAGTAAATCTAAAAACCGATTCTTGTATCACCATCAACTTGAATGAAATGTCTTCTAAAGTACTTTAGTTTATTAGTTACCTGCAATATTAAATTATAGTCATTCCAATTCGTGTCTGATATCGAACTATTGACACGGCATGTCAGTTCTCTCACTAGATTATATCTGAATCGGGATAATGAAGTAATCGGGGCTGACAATCAGTGGCTGCCAAAATGTTGATTGTTGAAATTATTGGCATTATTAAGTCTTAGAGTTTGATTGATCAGAAGCATAGAAAAACACTAAAATACTGATTGGCGAATTAAAAAGATGACTGAAAAAAATCAATACAGGGTCAATTTAAACCGACACGTAGTATTTCACGCTTGCTTTAAAGTTTTGCCGAAATCTCAGCAAAACCGTAGGGGCCCAGCAGGGTCGAAGCCAACTAGGGTTATAAGTTGTACGAAAGAGAATCCCGGGATTCTGGATTGAAGGCAAAGAAGTAACATAGTAGTGGGTGTGTCAGTAAAAGTCTGACACCATAGAGTAGGAGAAGTGATTGGATGATTTTCCAGCTAAAAAAGAGAAATATAGTAAAATATTGATTGAGGAATGAGGAACTGAAAAGTATGGCATACAGGGTCAACTGAAATGAACTGGCGGAACTCCGAATAATTGATGGTTATCAAATAGTAATGATGAGTGGAGTAAGGCGGTGACCGAGTGGCTTCCAAGAACCGGAAGCAGAAAGTTGACTGTCCGGCAACAAGAGGGGTAGACGACATCGTTGCCATCGATCATCGAAAAGTGAGGATTGGCACTGGAAAAGAGAGAGGTGTACTCAGCAGTGAACGAAGTTGGGCTGTGGATGATGATGATGAAATAATGATAAATAGCTAATTAGCTGGCCGACGAATATATGAATAGTTGATAATTGTAAACCTGAACGGGCTACGTTTTAAAATACAAATTTTCCAACATAAATTATAATGTATTTTTGAAACAACCGACTCAGTGTGGGTAAATAAAGATATTATTATATTATATATTTGTATATTTTTTGTCGAAATTACTCATTGATACCCATAACGTCTGTAAAGATTCATTAATTAACAATTTTTTAACAATCTTGTGATGTTATTTCACGTTTATGTTTAATTTATGATTCAACGAATTCAACGTATAGACTTAGATTATAATTTATTGGCATATTATCTCTTCGACTTTTGTTTATAAATATAATATAAATTTTCGGGTTATTTGTTTATTTACATGGTGTAGCAGATTTCGTTGTAAAAAAATTGTATTTCAATTTTACATGGCGTTTAGCAAAGCTGCATCATACATAGATTTTGTAATTAAATTTCCTAAATATAGTTTTTATTACCGTCAATTTTTTATTACCTGTCGGATTTAAATTGTTATCAGTCGATATGAAACTATGAGTAATGACTAGCCTTTCCTGGAAATAATTACTTTTTCCTATTCCGACTAAAATAAAACTTATTCAAGGCCACTACACAGCTGATGGTGTGACGGTGAACAGTATAAGATGAAAACAGTTTAACCAGTAAAATATCATTTTTTTTTAATACTAATGTATTCAAAAACTTATCACCGAACACTACTTTAACAAATTTTCAAGATAAAAAAGAAAATCTGAAATTATAAATTAACGTTCCAATAATATAGTTCCATTTAATCGATTTAGTTATGTTATTGAGTTGTACTATTAATAAGAAAGAGTCTCCTATCAACAACAATGTAGTTGCTAACTGCAGATGTAAGTATAGGTAGATTTAGCACTCTGAAGAACCTAAAAGATGTCACTGACGCCGCTATAAACGTGGCAATCTAATGGGCCCAAAAACTTTGATGGAAACAAAAACCATTGATTTGAGAAGAAGAAAAAATACATATATATATAATAATAATACTCCACAACTATCACACAACGCCGTCTAGTCTCAAGCTAAGCAGAGCTTTTGTTATGAGCACTAGACAACTGATAAACATACTTATATATTTCTAAATACATATATATATAGATAAATTACACCCAGACACAGAAAAAATGATCATGCTCATCACACAAACATTTTCCTGGGTGGGAATCGAACCCATGACCTCCGGTATAGCAGTCAGGGTTACTAACCATTAGACCAACAGTCCAGTAGACCAATATGAGCACTATATAATTATAATAATAAAACCTTTGTGATAAGCCAAATAATTAACTATCCAATCAACTGTCACTTTAGTCCATCTAATCAAATATTTGAGTTTAAGGTAAATTGTACTACAAATCGGTACAGTAATACAATAATATTTAATACGAACAACAATGAGAAATTTTAAGTTTCACCAGAAACCTTGAGAACTTAACATACCAGTCAAGCTTAAAATGTGACCCGAGTAAGAACTTTCCATGGCCATGGAACTTAGCAGGCATAAGTACTACACACTGGCTTCAGACTTCCGCACTTAACAGTAACTATTTGTTCAGAAAATCGTAACATAGGTACTATGTTGACACTGTGTTTGTAAAAAGAACATATAAAACTACTTATGAGTAAACGGCGGTAGTGACATGCACTGTCACAAGGTTATGTTATATATATCTTGTTTCATGTGCAGTGATTTAAGTCAAAAATTGATCACACTAATAGTATAAAGTCGAAAGTTTGTGAGTGTATGTATTTGTGATTTCTCAAACTTGGTATATTGGTAGACTATATCCTGGAATATGTTCCCCTAGGATTTTTTCATCATCATCAGCCTTTTTAATGTTCCCACTGCTGGGACTCAGGCCTCCTTTCTAGGAGAGGGAATGGGCCGCAATCCACCACGCGGGCCCAGTGCGGGTTGGTAAATGTCACATGTCTTCGAATTTTTGGTTCTAGGACATGCCGGTTTCCTCACGATGTTTTCCTTCACCGTTTTGAGAGCAATAGTGATGAAATAAATCACACAAAGTAATGTGCCTGTCTGGATTCGAACCCGCGACCTATTATAAAAAGTAAGATGCATATTAAATAGGGCATGAAAAAGTTCAAATGGATGTAGGCCGGATATATTTATCTTTGAAGCAAATAACCCTTGCTCTCGTACACCAAGCAAGTATTATTTTTATATTTTTGACAGACTTACAACTGATTTTCTTTTGAGTTGAATTTAAATTCTCAATCATCAAATAACTTCTACCACTCAGGATGGAGTCGGAGAGCGTGTCAGACTTATACTGCCACCGGCGCACACTGTTCCCGCGCGCCTTAAGGAGTTGTCAGCAACAGCAGGGGCCCAGCCTGGTCGAAAGCTACTGGGGCCAGGGTTATTTGAAAGGGCGCTCGAGCCCTGGTATGAAGGAATGGGATGGGTTTTTTAGTTAGTAAGAGTCTGACACTATCTCCCGTTCCCCCCAAGAGCGGAAGTTTTCATTGGATGATTTTTACCATCGAAAAAAAAACCGCTATATTACCTGATAGTAATTTAAGCGACGAAATTGTTGAGGTTGAGTGCGAATCGAATTAGATTATTTTATTCAGCAGGCAATTTCAGAACAAATCACTTTCTGGGATTGCGTTTATTACTACTTGCACACGATATACGTAAGTTAAAGTCGTGACAAAGGGCCTGAAGTTAACCCGTCACCATCGCGTGATAACCCTCACTCGCTGCGAAGGTTACAAAATCATTTCGATGCTATCAGAGGCGACCAATAACGTTCAAATCGTAAGCATAACACTTGTAACGTAACCTTGGATATTCACTAAATTAAATATCACGCGTTGTTTAAGGGTTTATGTTTGACAGTGTTGAGGTTTGTTTGAAGGGTTAATATTGTCATTAGTGGTTGTAAGTTACTAAATTACAGTGTTTTTCTATTACATTCTCCAATCTTTTCTAACATTGTAAAGCTGTAGAGTTTGTTTGTTGGCTTGAAGGAACTACTAGTTCGAATTGAAAAAATCTAGTGTTAAGTAGCCCATTTATTGAGTAAGGTTATTTGTTATATAACATTACGCTTCGATTAATAGCAGTGGAGTAGGAACCAAAGATGCAAGTGAAATCGTAGAAGAGTGCTAGTAAATTATATGGACCATCAGATGTTGTTCAGCTGAAATATTATTGTTGAACGAGTGTTCATTTTTTGAGAAATTTTCTATCATCATTATTATATTGTTTTCTCACCAACCTAGGTTGATTGGCACAAAATGCCTAAAACATTAAGTCCACCTTTGTACTTAAATACTTTGTAGTATTTAATAAATAAATAAGTAAAAAAAATATTGGTACCTAGAGCAAGAGTCTCTAAAAATTCAAACGACTTGGGTAATTATTATGGTAAAATGAAATCTGATGTAGTCAACACTGGTTCAATAATCAAGTTTGTGTAACAGATCTTGATCATTGTTTACTAATAGAAGAACCTTAAATGATTAAATATTATACAAAATTCTCAAGTGGCTTGACTTTTTTTTTATTATTATTGATAGTCTCGCGTTTGACCACTATCTCACCTAATGGTAAGTGATGATGTGGCCGACGATGGAGCACGCTTGCCTAGAAGTAACCTATTCACTCTCGACTTAAAAACCCCTAGATTGTAGCTATGAGGAAACACAGACTCCGGCAGGGAATTTGGACAGACTATAAATACACGAAGTAGATCTTTATGGGCTCGGCTGAGTGATATACAAATCTTATAAACCAAGTTTTTATTTCGCATTTATACATTTTCCAATCCACCTACTGAAAACGATGTCCTCGATTGCAAGTACTTACCATAAATAATTAAAATTTCCGTTCTACATCGACCGGTCAATTCAACGACAAATTCTTGGTTATCGATCGCCCAGAGGTCAATGTTTGAATGAATGGTAATATTATACACACGTGCATGTGTGTGTTTCTGTTTATTTGAAAACTTCTGTTAGTCAAGGACGTACTTTTTAGGATTCCTTACCTAAAGGATAACACGGGACTCTAATACTAAGACTCCGCCGTCCGTCCGTTTGTCACCAGGCTGTATCTCATGAAATTTTCAAAGGTCATGTACTTTTTTGCCACTATAGCAACAAATACTAACAACAGAATAAAACAAATATTTAAGTGGAGCTCGAAAAAAGGAAACGAGTTATTTTTGCCGCTTTTTGCTACGAACTACGGAACCCATCATACGCGAGTCCGACTCGCACTTGACCAGTTTTTAGTTTATACGTGACTAAATTGACAATAGATTTGAAGCCTGGTTTTGAATTTAGAATGTAATAGTTGAAAAGCTTCATGACATGTGTTTATTGATTTCAAATTCTATTACTTATCATTCGATTGTAGAAATAATGAATTGTATAACGTAATAAACAAAGTAGGTTGATGGTACGATGTCCATATTAGGTCAATTTGTCTACTAAAGAGTTCCTTGAACTGTCTGTGTGGTCATTGTGATTAAAATTGAACATGAAAGTAGAGCAAAGATAGATAGCATAAGTAATCAGCCTCATAGTTCCCACTGCTGGGACTCAGGCTTAGTTTCTAGTGGAGAGAATGGGCTAAAATAAAAGCGGGCCCAGTGTAGATTGGAGGATATCATATCACATGTTTTCGATTTTTTGGTTCTAGGATACGCCAGTTTCTTAACGATGTTTTCCTTCACCGTTTTAAAAGTATTGGAGATAGATAGATGTACTCTGTATTTTTCTTTCTTTCTTTTATAAAAATTAAAGCAACATTTTTAATTCACATTTAAGTGTACAAGTTCCCACGCTATTCTCCACCGGAGATTTAACGCCTTATAGAGCCAAAATAATCTAGTTTACGATCCTAACTTCCAAACATAATTAAAATGACATGAACATGATGCGTAACAGACTTCACAAAGGCGCCGCAAAATACCGAACAATAAAGACCGATTTATATCAATACACAAAATATTATTCAAATCGGAATTCCTTTGCAATCGATATACTGCAAACAGCGCTATCGTGAACCAGGATCTCGAGACCGGTCGAATTTCTTTAATGAGTCACCGCTAACGATTTTCCGTCAGAACTTAGAACAATCGGACAATCATGAATAATGGAAAACACAGTTTACCTTCGACCTACATCTGGGTGAACGATTAGGTTTGTTTTGTAGCCAAAAAACTGGTCGGCTGGCCATAAGGCGAAACGATTTATTAAAACATAGGGTATTACGTCAAAATTATATAACTCAACCTTCAGTTAAAAATAAACTGATGACCTTTAGGAATTAGTGACAAGGGTATGATTTTGATGACTCACAAAAAAGAGCAATTATAACTAAAAATGTCTGCTAAATTCTATCAGACCTATATCAAGCATTTGCATATTACATGGCCGTAGGAACCTAAATTTGCGACCACTAAACCTAAAAAAGGTGTTGCCAAGAACCCTCCTTTACCAACAATTGGATTACGATACGCCATTCAGATATAAAAACAACACATACAATTTATATCCCCGACCTACATCAGATCGACCGATAAATTTCTTTCTGTGGTCGCCAAAAAAACAGGGCGTACTGACCATATCGAGCTGTTTTATTACGTCAAATCACGTACTTCCTGAAAGCAGCTTATGTAGGGTAGTCGTTAAAGATTACCTATATTAACTTATGTTATTATGTTTATAATATAATGTTTAGTTAGTACGTTAATGTAGGTTGGAAATTGACCTAAGGGTAGCGAGGTCAGACGGCGGCCGGTTGAAAAATATAACCGATTAGATGACGGAACTGGTCGTATGCTTGATTATAAGAGTGACTTACTTGAAGGTAACCTAGATTAAATCTGTATAACCACCTGGAAAAAATCTTCTTCAAAAAGTCTGTAATATAAAATTCTACCTACGACTATCAATCTACTCTAATTTTAAACATATATTTGAAAGCTTAAGGTTTTATTTAAATGGTAATTTAATCTTGATTTAGCGGATTTATAAATGATCTTGTGTTGATTAAGACGACGCATTTGCATAATCTTATTGGACACGTGAATGAAGTTAATATAAAGTTCAATTTATTTTAATAGACTCTATCAAGAAAAACATTTAGAGTTTTTTTTTTTAAGAAAAATGCTTTGACTTTGCAAAAACTTAATGCGCAAAAATTGCAATCTATCTCTTTTCTATCAGTCAATGCAAAGGTGTCAGTTAAATATATTCATATGTGATAAGAGCTTCTAGATAAATTGTCATTCAATCACTGATAACGATAATCGACAAGTCAAAAATGTATACGATTGACAAGCGCCATTGACATGTCATAACATGTCATTTCCAAACGTCTTGTCATTTTGGCACTCCTTATCATCAATACAATGTCACTGCGTATAGAGCCCAAAATCGCCAGTGTACACATGTTTTTATAAATTCTTGACCTGTACTTATGTACACTAGTGGACTATACAAGTAAATATCAATGCCACATATTTGATGGAGCATCACTTCAGAACAGTTTGTCTGAGTTGGCTGATTTTTTCTAATATGTTTTTAGTTGTATGTTTTTAAATCAAGAAATAAATTTGGGAAATTTACTAGACACTGAAGTGAATCCATGCGAAGCCGGGATGAGTTGTTAGTAAACTATCTAAATATATGTATAAAAGGAAAAATTGACTGAATAACATATAGCACAGCCGAAAGTACTGGAACTAGAAGCGTGAAATTTTGCACAAGGTTTTCAAGATCATTGACCTGGTGGTCGAGAATTGAGAGAAAGAGAAAGAGTTAGCCCATTTCTTAAAATCGACAACCCGGGTTAGAATTTCTTAGCGCCGATTAGTGAGGGGAACCAACCACAAATCATGGAAATTGGAGAAGACAAAGAAGTAGGCAAGCATTAAGACAAGGGTTTCCGAAATTCATCTCCCAAGGGCATGAAACGGGGATCCAAAATTTGTTTGGAAAAAACGACTTTCACGTGAGTAAAGCCGCTGGCAGAAGCTAGTGAACAAATAAGCAGTGACTTTAATCGATAACTGTGAATCGATATAACATAACATTGCATCATGCATTGACAGGCAGACGGCTAGACTAAGTAGAGTAACACATATTTTATACATGTGTTAGCAGTGACCTTCGGCTGATTCAGCGTTGATAGACAGTTAGAGCCACTAATTAGTTTAATCACTATTAAATTACAATATCGATTACTGTAGTGTTTGTTTGGTACAATGTGTTCGTCACTTCAAATATTTTTAATTGAAGCAAGGCAAGTATTTTTAATTGAACTTGGTTGAAAAAATATATCAGTAAAAAACAATTATGAAGGTTACTAATAGGTATTTGTTACTAGTGTATTTTATTTTTATCAAATCAAATATTTGATGGGCACATACAGTTACATTATTTTACGCAACACAGTTTGGTGAAGAGCAAGGAGAGCAGTTGTGGCCGAGTGGTAACGGCCCCGACTTATGAGTTGTAGGTCGCGAGTTCAAACCCAGCCAGGCACTTCCAAGACATGTGATATTCACCAATCCGCACTGGGCCCGCACTGGATCCCATTCCCTCTTCTAGAGAGGAGGCCTGAGTTCCAGCAGTGAGGATATTGAAAAGGCTGCTTATGCTTACACAACAAAGTTTGAAACCCTGTCTACTGAGCTGAATAAAAACCTGTATTGCAACATTCAGGGTTTTTTCCCATAAGTGTCGCTTAAATATAGTAGAAGAGACTCTACCTTAAATATAATCAAACTAATATTATAAAGTTGAAAGTTTGTCAACACGTGTCTATTTGTTACTCCTTCACGCTCGAACGACTTAACAGATTTAGATGAGATTTGGCACACAGGTAGACCACGTCTTGGTATAAATAGTAATACACTGAATACTTTTTATCCCGTGAGTCGGTTTTCTTGAGGTAATTTACTATTTTCACAGAGGAACTCTGCTGGCAGCAAAAAGTAAAAAAAAATAATGTTCGTGAATATATTTAATTCTTTACAAGGCTGTTATGATACTACACAAGCGTATTTCATACCCAATAAATAATTTTACAGCTATTATATACAATATCTACTTCTTACCACAAACCGAAAAGGATAAATAAAGTAAGCAGGTCATAAAACACTTGAAACCAACTCATTACTACACCAATACAAATACTAAATTAAACACAGAAAACTGAACAACTAACATAAATAATAATAGACTTATTGTTAATAAAAACAGGCCATTCTAGTTTATGACTTATGTAATTAAATATAAGGATAAAACTCACTTGAACAATACTGAATGTAATTGACTATTTAAAAGGCTTATAACTCGTCCGTAATAGGATGATATCCTCTTTGTTTATATAATTCGCGTAGGCTTTGGTATGCACTCACGCGCAGGACCTCTTACAATAAATTGAGACACAATAAGCTCTAAATTTAGGAAAACATATAAGGTGGGCTTAATATTAAAATGACTGATTCGTAAGCTTGACACATAAAATACATGTTTTGTGTAAAATATTCATGTTTGTAAAGGAAAAGTATGACACTTTGCACCTACACAGGAGGCGCAAGGTTTGGTCAGTGCATGCCATTTGCAGTTAATATGCGTGTTTATGTGTAAACTTGCATATAGCGGAATGCATATTTTGTAGGAGTACAACCATAAAATGTAAAATAATTTGGAGACTTGATGCAAATATTTTCCATTTACTACCGACATTCAAGAAACTTGTTATGGAATTGATATAATCTACAGTATCATGCAATCTACTGTACATGATGAAGGTTTTAATTAAAAAACATAATGAAAACTGTAAGAAGTCGGAAATGAACACGGCTGCCCGGGCGCAGCTTCCTCTTCTATACAAAAGACATCAACGCGTTGCGCAAACGCAGGTTAGTTGATTAGCAATCTATTTTTTGCTTGTAAACGTCTAAATCTTCGCACTAAGAGCTCTTGATTGAATTTTATGCGTTAGATATAAAACGAAAAGGATGGAATTTATTGCCACTAAACATTTTCATGATTTTATGTTTACACAGTTGCAGCAAGCTGAACGAGTAGCTATTAAATATTGATAGGTATTAATCATGTTTAGAATTCTTGTTGTGAGTTCATTCGTTGTCTGTTACAGTAGTATTTAATGTTAGCTTTTGTTGTTAAAAATTGCATAACCTTATAATTTTGGTCAGAATTCAAATCTCTACCAGTAAGCTCTGTAAGGTCTGTGCTGTTTAAATAAAATGTTAACAGTTTTTTTTTTTAATTTTGTTTACAAATTGAGTTAGTTTTAGACCCTATTACTAAGAGCCCACTGTCCATCTTGTATCGCCATCTCATGAATCGTGATAGCTAGTCAGTTGAAATTTTCATTGATGTTGAACGAGTATTTCTATTGCCACTATAAAAACAAATACTAAAAACAGAATAAAAGATTGTGTGATTTTTTTTTTTATAAATATGCTTTGTCGCGAGTCTCGCACTTGGCCTTTTTTTTTTAGTACATTGAGATATGAACCAAACATCATTACATTGCAGTCAATGAACGCTCATTTTAATAAAGGTTTGTACGAAACAATGAAACTGACCATAACGACAACCCTTAAGTATTGCCATTAAAGAAAACACATTTAAACTAATGCGTGCCAACGCCTGCTGGTCGTGAAAGAGCCTTAAGCCAAGAATTGGCAGCACGACGCCACGACGCGCCATTAGACGCTGCAGCCACAGTCGCGCCTAACGAGAGGACGCCATTGTGATAACTAGAGATGGGACGCTTTACTCGATTCTGTAATCGTTAACAATCGATTTATTTTATCGGAAAGACTATTCGCCTGGTTTGGTTTTTGTTTTTATTGGAATTTAATGTCTTTGGCAATGTTTTGTTTTATTTGCGGCCTATTAAGTTGATCGTTACAAATAACGATACAAACACAAATGATTGTAGATAAAAAGAAATCTCACTATTATATAATTATGAGAACAAAAGTTGTGTGTAGGTTTGTGCATGTATGTTTGGTACTAGCTCACGCTCGAATATCTACACGGATTTGGATGAATTTTTGCACACTGGTAAATCATGACCTAGAATAATACATAGAATATTAAGGAGTAATTTCCTTGAGACAATTTTTTACTCACACCCAGGCGAAGACGCTGGCATCAGCTAGTTGTTTTATAAAAAAAAAAGATTTTTTTTTACCAAAATAGAATTCAGAAATCGTCGCAGATACACGTTTTGACTAAGATAGGGCAGACTTACTTTTTTTTTCGATGGGAAAATCATCCAATGACAACCCCCGTTTTTGGGCGGAGCGGGAGATAGTGTCAGACTCTGACTGACTAAAAAACCCATTCCGTTCCTTTCTAGAATAATGGTATACTACTCCTTTAGCGGTCATCCAAGGGGTTGTGAGGCTCTTTGGAACGGGATCGCGGTCCCAACTTCCACGTACAAAAATTGAAAGTAAAAGGTTCCAAAATACTACTGAAAAAAAATTGTAGGTGCAAGTTGGGATCCGCGTCCCAGTTCAAAAAGCCCCACGCCTTATCCAAGTGTGGTTCACATAGGAAAATTTTCGAAGTCAAATTAAAATCATAAATAACATGTTCACTTGAATACCTAATCAAGCTAAACTCCAAAAACAAACCCATTTAACGTTCAACTACGTAAGAGGTATCAATAACAGCCAGCTAAAGTCTGTACCGCCATTTAAGTAACGACCGTATTATGTTACGTGACGATTGATTTGGTATCATTTGGTATTAACCACTACTCAGCTGTCAAGACCAAGTAGACGAAGACAGAGAGTATAGATTCGGGTCAAACAGAGACACGATCTCGGCGTCTTATGACCGGGTTTACAACATTAGTGGAGATATCTATTACATTCTATCCGTTTGTTTGGCTTTCTGTTTAATATGACTGGCCTGTTGGTCTAGTGGTTTGTAGCCCTGACTACTATGCCGGAGGTCGTGGGTTCGATTCCCACCCTGGACAAATGAATATGTGATAAGCGTGATCATAAATCTTATATTTCTTTTCTCTTATATCTTTTATTTGACAGGCCTGTTGGTCTACTGGTTAGTGGCCCTGACTGCTATGCCGGAGGTCGTGAATTTGATTCCCACCCAGGACCAGAATCATTTGTTCTGTATCTGGATGTAATTTATCTATAATATGTATGTATTTAAAAATATATAAGTATGATTATCAGCTGTCTAGTACTCATAACACAAGCTCTGCTTAGCTTAGGACTAGACGGTGTTGTGTGATAGTTGTGGAATAAAAAAAAAAACTAAGTTTCCAGAGCAATCTGAAATAACTTATTTCCACAGGGATAAAAACTTAGATTCTCAGTAGCGTCTCATGTGCTTTGAATACCTGTGTGCTTGTGAAGCTTCTCCTTGGGGCTCCTGCTCAGGTGAGAAAAGAAACTAAATATAAGAGTTCCTAATTTATTTTTTTATGGCTGATTTTTAATTATGTTTTGTAGAATATTATTCTAAAGTAGTCTCATATGTGTCAGACAGTTTTCAGAGACACGGTATTTTGTTAAGAAAAATCCTATAGCCCATTAATTAGGTCTGGGATTCATTTTCCGGGTCGAGGTTATTGGATTTTTCTTATTAGCACTTAGGAGTTCGGATTTGTGTCGGATGATGGCAATGGGCTTGCCCCTCATTATATGGGACTTAAGTATAATTTGCGGATATTTAATGGATGCCAGATGCTTAAGACCGGTCGTTTGTGGCAACACTTGGGGGAGGCCTATGTCCAGCAGTGGACATCTTTCGGTTTAAATGGTGATGATACTATAGTTGCACTTGCACCTTAATTTCATCCAATGGAGAATAAATTATGTAATGTTATGTTGTTGTATTGGTTATTACTTATATATATATACTTATATTTATTTATCAGTTTATAGCCAAATATGAAAAGTTCCCTAATAGAAATATTTAGCACTTTTTAGCGAGCAAGAGTTCTGGTCATTGGGTTTTAGTTAGTAAAAGTCTGACTTACCTTCTCCCCCCTAGAGTGGGAGTTTTTGGATTTTAATCGTAATTTATAAAGTTCTATTTGTTTTGCCTACATTCCACAATCAAAAATTCTATGACTTATTTTCCGACTATCGACCAGTCGTTGTGGCGACGCTTGGGGAGACCTATGTCCAATAGTGGACGTCTTTCGGCTGATATAATGTTGATGAAATAGTTGGTCAACACATGACCACAGATGGGCTCTCTTCGTATTTAAAACATAATTAGACTTTTACGACTATTATTTTAAAATTGTTTTTGCTGAGCACAGGGCTAAATGAGAATTTTCTTCTCGAGTTAAAGTCTTTAAGTCAGTCAGTACATCACTAGTGAAGTGGACACAGATAAAGAGTATAGATTGGCCGCGTGTCCGCCACGATCTCGACATCTCGTGATTTGCTCGGCGAGATGGCCGGGGGCTAACATATTGCTTTATATCATTCATTCCTATCGGTTCTCTGCAAGACGGTGGCCAAGGCTGCACAAAAAAAATAGTATTTCTTCATCGTTTACGTAGAGCGGATTTATTTCCATTGCTACAGTTTATAATTGGGCACTTGAATTAGGCGTTAATCATAAATAAAACAGTGACTTTCTGAAGCCTCGGTAACGGCCAGGTTAATAGGTTTAAAAAAAAACATGTTTACTATAGATTCATGAAAAACATTATCAACATTTGATTTTTTCGTGCGATTATTACTTTTGTCTAAAAAAATATTTAACTAGCAATTTCGCAACTTTTACCTACTTCTTCGAAACGGCTTGGATCTTTAGAAACATTTTTACACATAAAAATTGTTAGTTAAATATTCTTCAAAGTGAAAATAGCATATTTCAATCAATCAATATTTTGCAAAGAAAATGGATTTAAAGGTCAGCCGGGCGCAGCCAGTAGCAATTAAATGCACAGATACGCGTTCTGCCGCCTAGGCGGGTTCGAGATTTGTATCCATTTAATTTCGGCCAGATGGTTCAAGGGACTATACGCCTTAAGTCCGGATCAGTATCTATAATTGATTATAATATCAGTCGATAAAATCCAAGATTTCTTGGGTTTATTTCTACGCATATTATACGACTAAAACCAGACCTGCTAATTTTAAAACTTACTACTTACTTAAAAATTCATCCTTGCAACTGTTGACTATATCTGTCAAGTATCAACTCACTACGACTTTGTCGGCCCATCACTAGTAGCAGATAGAGATAAAAACTATTGATAGCTAGGTGTCGCATGATCTTATGATCCGATCACGAGATCGCTTTGCGCATCACTATCACATTGATGATTTAGTCATAGAACATTTCTATTAATTGTATGATTTAATTTTTCTTTTATTTATTTAAAATTCCT
This sequence comes from Mythimna albipuncta, assembly GCA_929112965.1. NCBI lineage: Eukaryota > Metazoa > Arthropoda > Insecta > Lepidoptera > Noctuidae > Mythimna > Mythimna albipuncta. The sequence continues at coordinate 21,102,017 of OV815960.1, forward strand.
GTACTTGACATTGTATTAATTTTTTCTTGAGGTCATACTTCCAGATCTAGCTCTAGATTTTGAGGTATTGCGTGCCGAAATACAGGTTAGAGGCCTGTTCGGCAGTAATGGCAAAATTAGGCACAATTTTGACTGTTTCTTGAGTAAAAAATTGTTTAAAGACAAATTGTTAACTTGTATTTTTCTAGTGTAGGTAATAAATTATTATTATTATTAATTATTTATCTAAAAAAATGTCAATTACCTAAATAAAAGCGTAATTAGCGTAGGGTTTTATTATTACTATTTTTTATAACTTAAATTGATTTAAATAAACAACTGAATTGTAAGCGAGTGTTTAATTTAGAACTAGTTCTTGTCAGCGACTTCCCATTGCACCCTCTTTGGGGGTGAATTTTGGAAAAACCTTCATCATAAAAGGAAACCTACTCCTAGGCCCAATAGTTTCGTCTATGGGTTGATATTTCAGTCAATTAGTTTCTTCTTTTATATAAAGATAAAGATAATTTAATTAATATGAACTTTTTTTAAGATGCGCAAGCGCATGTTAAGCATGAAATTCTACCGGTTTCTTATTTAAAATTCAAAATGTCGTAACTCGCAAAAAACATTATAGGCTGTATTAAGGATTAGTCGCACCGTCAATGGTGATAAGTGGCCGATACTGGCGTGTTTCAATTGCGGCAGTGGGCCACGATCTGGCCATCAAACGTGATTGCTTTTGCGCCGAGCATCCCCGTTGGCTTATTGGGTTTAGTTTATCTTATTTTTGTACTTAGGTTTACTTTGTAAATAGTTGTAAAACAAGAAAAAAAAAATTCATAACTATCACACAACGCCGTCTAGTCTCAAGCTAAGTAGAGCTTGTGTTACGAGTACTAGACAACTGAGAAACATACTTATAAAAATATATATTTAAGTACATACATATATTAAAGATACCTAAATTACACCCAGACAAAGAACAAATAATCATGGTCCTGGGTGGGAATCAAACTCACGACCTCCGGCATAGCAGTCAGGGCCACTAACCACTAGGCCAACAGGCCTGACAAATAAAAGATATAAGAGAAAAGGAATATAAGATTTCATTATAGGTTCAATGAACTATGAAGAATTGAAAGCTATAATTAAAGTACTTCGGAAATTGAAACGGAAAGTAAAATTGAACGTTGAATTGAAATATAATGCATCTAAAATGAAACTGTTGGTTACAGCTCCAGTTAACTGTACGTAACAACATACTTCTTTTTTTGTGGCTGGAATTCATGAAATAACTTCTTCCGCTCTTGGTAGAGTGGGAGGGAGTGTCAGAAAGTAACTGCCTAAAATTCACCTGTACTTTTTAAGCCGTGGTAATGGCTCCCACACAACACTACGATGCGACGCGATAATTACGACGCCGCATCGCAGAAAGCTGCGTTATGGTGACGTGAATTCGCAAGTCCTTGCGATACATCGTGCGTGCTTGCAAACTTTAAAGGTAGAACTACACTGCGCACACGTGTGCCACACACGCTGATTTGTAGCCTGATTCACGTAAAATCAAACAAGCCAAATATCGTTGAAGGTTTATAGTCGTTCGATCGAAGTCCTATCCAAAAGCGGTATTCACGATCTATCGACTTATTTCCACTTACATTAATAAGTTTTCTACCAGGATAATGTAATACAGATTTTTTTTTTAAATTGTCGAATTTCAAACGACTTTAAAATCGGTGTCGTTCAAACTCGATTGATGGATGTGAATAAGGAAATAGTCTAAATGACTAAATCGCTACGATATCGTTACAGTTTTCATTACGTGAATCGGGCTACTGGTCGCTCTGGACGCGTCGATCTCCATACATTTTATATGGCAACTAAACTTGTAGAGCTACACTTGATCCACGCCACGCGACGTCATGCGACGTCGTTCTACGTACAAATCAGGCGTGTTACTTATGTGCGTCAGTCTAATTTAGTACTAGCTTAATGATCTGACGTTTCATCGTAGTTTTACGTTTGGGCTCTAACCTCAATTGAAGATCCTGCAGCCCAAGAACACACCTCTAGTCAAAAGACCACTTCTTGTCAAAGTACCTACATAATAGTTGCATATACTAAGGAAACGTTACTTAACTAACGCCTTTACCAGTCGAGGTAGTAACTCTATCTATATCACCTTCCTTATTCAGGCCTAGATGCAAGTTTACTTACTGCAGGCTTGTTCGAAAGGTTTACCGAGTCCGTGGTTCTGGAACGCTTAGGGTAACTGAAGGAACAGAACCCACTTGTGTTCCTGTGTAGGTCTATAAAACTTTGGCAATCCCTCTCGCTCCACCCAGAGCGAAATTATTGGATGATTTTTATCATAAAAAAGTAAGTTCACTTATATTACCTAATACTACACGATTCAACAGTAATTAATATTTGTATATTATGTACTGTTGAATCGTGTGAGTTAAAAAAATACTGCCACAATGTTGCCTAGACCAAAGAATCGAACCTTGAACCCCGTATACATACTAAAAACTGGGAAGTTAAGGTTCATTGAAGGTGCCAAATTCTTTTACTCCAACAAGCAAGACTCATAACGGATCTTAGATAAATAACATGATCTATAAATAAAACATGAACAAACCAAAATATACAAAATCAATCTCATTATTTCCCGGAGGCTATAGAAAACCACAACAAATCATAAAACTGCAAATTTATGGAATTAAAAATTGATATGGAATAATAAAATTTAACTGCGGACCTTCATTGTAAAACCAACCCTAACTTGGGAAACGAAAAGTTCATAACAGCTTAAACATAATAAATTCCATTCCAATACTACGTAAACTACATAACGTAAAAAGGTCGTATCTACACAACTAACTTCATGATTGAGTTCAAAGCAAACCATTTCGTTCAAATAAGAAGGTATGTAAGCCGCCCTACAAAAATTCAAATTAGGAACTAAAATATTCAAATAACTCTTTGCTTACTTATATCTATGTTTATTTACAAAAGCCCCGGACGCGACACGAGACACAGTTTTAAGTTAAAGCATTACTTAAAGCACAGATAAGAGGATTACGTCTATCAACTTAAGATAACTTTATATCAACATTAACTTGACATGCGTACTGCTAATAGAATAAAAAACTTAGGCAATAATATCTACTTATGGAAAGATTAAAGTGTTGTGTTTTAATACATAAGATTTAACGGTGAACAAAAACATAAACAATATAAGAAAACATACGACATTCTTCTTCTAAGACACTCAAAAGTTTCTTAAACTACTATGACTAAAACGTACTTACTGTTATCACGCAACAATTACGAAAGCTCCAGTTATCAATGATTATGTAAAAGAGGGCGCGCTCGCGCCTCCGTCCAACCACTTTCCCCAACTCCCGCCAAATCCCAGTCACGTCCCCAAACTGCACTCAATCCTCGTATGAAACAGTCAAACACAGTCAGTAAACACAACGGTGGTGCGAGTAAAAAGTTTGTATGAACAAATGTTATTTAAGTTCGTGTGTGCATGCGCGCGACGGGTTGTGGCGGCGCGCGTCCGTTGCGTGAGTCCGCCCGTGCCGTACTAGAGTGGCGAGCCGCCAGAACCGGCCGCGGCTACCGAGTTGAGGACAAGTCGCCGGCCCGGACGCCGCCCGACGGCCTGCCGACCCGCCAAGCCTAGCGAACCAACATCAAAAACCTACTACCTATAACCAACCACAATTCTTATTGCACGTTTTATCGTAGTGTCGACTTTTTGTAACGACTGGATTATGCGCCTCTAAAACCCTCAGAGTGGACTTTATTCTGACGCTAATATCAACTTTCGTACATAAAGTCCACTCGCCACACAAAGAGTTCCTTTATCGACTGACATAAATTTTATGTCTGGTAGGTACATCGATAAAGATCGAACTAGAGTATAATTTTGTAAGATACGGTATAATGGAGTAAACAAATCGAGCGCCTTGCTCGAAGTTTCATCTGAAAGTTAAATAAGGAGTTCTGTAACTCAACTGCCGGCCGAAGTTCGGCGAGTATTTGAAGATTCGATTCCGAAAGTTTATTCGTTGAACAAAGCTACTGGTTTTAAAACACCTTGTAGTTCTGCGAAGGCTTCACATCGCGTGATGTAAGCACAGGGGTGAACCCTTCGCGTCCGTCGACTTGCATGTAATTACCAACAGAAGGAGGTTCGCTACTTTTCGGGGCCAGCGCGTGACTTATAGCAACCCTCCACCTTAAAAATGTCATTATAAGGTAATAAAGGGCACGTAGCATAAATTTCCTTGAAAACAAATCACCAGACCATATTGCGCGATATAAATCTTACCATCAAAACTGTGAATAATCGCCTCAGAATTATCTCACCAGCAACGATAAAAATTAGCTGTTAATATGTCATTTGAATTGTAATTTAGACACAAATAAAATATTAATCAATTTTCCGTATCTAATAAATATTATAATGACTACGAGAAAAGACGAGATTAAAAAAATTGAAATATACATAATATATGCTAATGAAGGCAACCGGTTAGATCATTGAGAGCGGGGACGCGCTTAGAAAAATGTATCTTCTTTATTGCGAATGGAAGAATGCAATAAATATAAAGACGTAAATAAAGTTGTGGCAGTGTTGTGGGGCGACTCCACGGGTCGGCTGGCCGACAATGGTTAATCAAAAGGCCGTATCTCATTCCCCGAGACCTTGCCAGGACTGGACGTTACGTTATTTCGATTTCATTTGCGACTTGCGTTCTCGTGCGCGCGGTTTTTTACAACTTGTTGCCGAGCGCGCCCACAGGTCATGCCTTGATCCCGGAGCCTTTGTTATTCCCGGAGAAATATGAGGCGAAGTCGGCAGGTACCTACGAATAAATGGGATTCTTTTGAGGTATATTGAAATATCTCTAGGCGATGCCGAGAAACGGGGAGATTAATTCTCGAATGATGAATGGTAAACGTAAATCTTGTTCGTAATTTACTCCTTGCTAGTTATCGCCTTTGTTTCGTATGTTATTATTATAAATGGAGTAGAGTGCTGCAGTAACAAGATATGCCTTTTACTGGGGAGTTTTTCGAGGAGAGCTTGGTGGCACCGTTCATTGTTTTGTTGGTCCGTTAGTCGGTTAGAATTTCTTTTTATTTTCGTAAACAAGCGGGTGAGTATAGAATGGATTTGTTTTCTTTTTGTTACAAAAAGTAATTACTAGTCACGAATCTCGTGGCCAGTGAAGCGGGTGCGCGTCGAGATTAATTGAATTCTTAGGTGTGAAGAGATGGAGCCGAGGGGGCGGACGACTCACACTTTTTAGATAAGGAGATGTAAGATAGGAGCGGCAGCGACATAATGTATGATCTGTGAGATAACGCTCCAAGTGATGGTGACAAACGTGACGTTTCTACAGAAATTATTTGTGTTTTTGAGTCATAAGATTATCAAATTTTATTCTCATTATAGACCTGTTAAGTGAGGAATTATTACTAATTGGTGATCCTTCACGTTATCTTTCTTGCTGGCCTACCGTGGGATCTGGAGGCTACAGCAGGGGCCCAGTTGGGTCGAAGCCTACTGGGGCCAGGGTTATCCGAAAGGGAGCTCGAGAGTGAAGGCTAGAAGGAACGGCGTGGGTTTTTACTCAGTAAGAGTTTCCCCACTAAAAACACACATGTTATCTATACACACAACCGAACTACTGGAACTAAAAGCTTGAAATTTTACACAAAATTTTCTATATGATGTCTAGCACTAAAAGGGAATTTTCTAAAATTCACCTTTAATAGGATGAAATGGGGTTTCAAAGTTTGTGTGGAGAAACCTACTTCCACGAGTGAAGCCCGGTAGCAGAAGATAGTCAGTAAGTATTTTCTGACAACTTCTTTGCAAGCAACCATAAGAGAAAGTAATTTCGTTGTATACACAACGACAATTTTCTTTACTTCTCTGATCGATTTTCCCAAATGTCTATTTAGAAGTTTAACTCGATGTCTTTGGTCCGCTAACGTTTCTTTGGTCCCAGATTTGAACTCCAGTTCAAGCTATAGGTTAATTGGACTTTACTAATAGGAATCTCAGTTATTGCCGGAGATTAGAACTGTATCCGATAAATTGCAACAAGCTTGCTGTTCGGTACATATACGAATCACATTGGGACGCTAGAAAGGTCCGTTAATGGCTATCTGTATGTCTACAATGATACGAACTTCGTCTACTGTTTTGTTAGTTTATTTGTTGGAGCAATGAGTGTAGATTTATATCGGAAATGTAAGTAGAACGTGGTCGTAGTTTCCTGGAGTTTCGGCTCATTATGAGACCACGTTGAAGCAAGATTATTATGAACGACACTAATGCGACTAAAAATGAATCTCTAAGGCTTACATAACTTTCCGTTACAATAAGCGCATGGGTATTGACGTGAGTGCTAGTAATGAGTACTAGTTACCTACTTTGCTTAAATTTTGAAAGTAGATTATTATTATATATATTATTACAGGATAAAATAGTAGATTATGTGATTTGGAGATAAAGCAGTCTCTTGAAGTCACAGGCAGCATGTCGAAATCTAAACGAAATGAAGGTTGGTGAGTTTTAATCCCGAAGGCAGTAAGGGATTCACATAATTTACGCCCGAGCACTGCGAGGGAGTTAATAAAGAAACCTGAGCGAAGTGAGTAATTCAGGCCGCCCAAGAAAAATACAGCTTTATCACCGTGTTAGAAATGTACTTTTTACTATTAGTGTTACTGTGTTAGTTACTATACCATTAGTGTGATTATCAATTAAGTAGCGAGTAGCAGTGAGGAAAACTCGCGTTCGCTTCTAACTTAAACGATCATTATCATGTTCCGTCTAAAAGGTCCATCATCACTTCGATGTACAACGCCCGCGCAGTCGATGGAATCGTAAAATATATACTTTATCACATATATTAAACGACCAGATTATAATTACATGCCAGGGACTTGAGACAGGCCGGCCGATGGGACGTATGGGCTATGCGCTTTTGCCATAGATTAGAGATTGCATAAACGTTTTATAGCGGTCATAATAATGAGTTTCATAATTACAATCATTTCGACTAGTAATAAAATTCCAGACATACAATGAAATGTAATATCGATAGCAGTTATCAAGATGTAGATAGATATATATCCATTTTACCAACCTGATACAATAGATGGGGCTTGTCACCACACTTTTTCGTTCTAGTGCAAAATATTCTAAATTGTGTGCGTAAAAGTAGTAGCTATTTTTTTGTGCAGCAAGAGCAGGACGTGTTTTACTGCTTTTAAAGCCTATCGGAGCTCCTACAATTGTCCTTTGTGATTCAGGGTCTCGGTAACTCTTTCGAATAATCTCGCAGGTCTAGCAGGCAACTTAGCTAGTCCCATCATTAGACGACTCTACCTTAAAAAGAGTTCAGCATAATTGTTCTTAGCTTATGGGGTGCGACAAAGTAATCGGTCGACACCACTTTCAGTTAGATATTGGGCTCTATTTTTGAGCAGTTAATAGGGAATAAAGTGAGAATAGTTTTCTTCTTATTTATATACTGGCCACTGCAAGCGGATTCAGCTGTGTGATAGTAGAAAATTATCCCAAGATTCCAGGATATAGTTTGCCCGTTTACAAGGTTTCATTGAAAACCTTTCAGCTGTTCAAGCGTTAAGAATAACAAACATACACACTCACTAACTGTCTCCTTTATAATATTAGTCTTATCTTGTCAGGGTCCAACTGCAAAAAAAGCCTCTCAACATGCTTTTCAGTCCTATTTAAAGCAGCTAAGGGCCAGTACTTAGGCTAGGTTTGAGCGTGTTCAGTTCGTTCCCTCTCTGTCTCATCTCCGTCTTTTTTAATGGTGGGAATAATCATCCAATGGCAACCCCTCTCTTGGGCGGAGCGGGAGATAGTGTCAGACTCTTACTGACTAAACGACCCACCCTGTTCCTTCTAGGGCTCGAGTTCCCTTTCGGATAACCCTGGCCCCAGTTGGCTTTGACCCGTCGCTATCTCCATCTGTCGTTCAGTTTACCTTTAAGAAGAAGCCATGGTGAAGTGAGTAAAGCCTACTGGGATCATGAGTCGAGTTCTGAAAAGAGAACTCGTGGCCCTAGAGGTGTGTTTTTAGTCAGTAAAAATCTGACAAGATCTCTTACTCCTCTCAAATAAAAAATAAATACAGATTCGTAAGTAAGATCTATTCAACGACTTTTCCACCTTGAAAAATAAAATAATAAATTGAGCATGTTATTCTCTACTTTTTCTATGAAACAGACGACTATATCATGACGACACAAGTAATACATCTACATCTTAAGAAGATAAATAACATAGATACAGTTTTAATCTTCAGCTCACTTATCTTTACAAACGACACTTAGCAATTTTATATGTTAATGGTTCGCGTGGGTACAGAAAGGATTCAAATGTCGATTATTTATTATTTATTGATGTCTATCATTTATCAAACGATATGATAAATGTGATCAATCAGATGAAACGGGCGGATTTTGCGTTACATGTGCAAAAAAATGATCTTGGTACACAAATACTGTTACTACATTGTACTTAATAGATAAAAGAGTTTTGATACTCTGAGTAGTGGTTGTAAAACCCTCCTACAAGGTGGACCGATGACCTGGTAAAGGTTGCGGGAATCCGATGGATGCGCACTGTACCGTTCAGTATGGCGACACTTGGGGGAGGTCTATGTCCAACAGTGGACGTTTTTCAACTAAAATGATGATGATGATAATGATGCCATAAAGTAATACTTAATATATACTTGTGTTGCGCCGACCCCAAGTAATATCACACTAATATAATACAAGAAAAAGGTATGCATATTTAGGCATGTATATTTTTGTTATGATCTAAGATCCGTAAAAGAAATGTCTTCCCTCATCTGTAGCTTAATCGATTTTTTTTTCATGTTAATTAGTGTTTTTTAGTCTAATAGAAGCTCTTAGTAATGATAGTACTCACTTTGGAAGTATTTTGATTAAGTTGAAAATATCAAAATTTGTCTGAGATCGCGCATCTCAGACATTGTTTAACATTTGCACATTGGCACCTGATTTAGCTAGGCAACATATTTGGAATATCTTAATAAAACGTATTATCTAGCACATATTATTTATCATAATTGAATAATAGATGAGGAAAGACATTTCTTCTACTCTTGCAAGCTTAAACAACTAAACTGGACGTAATAGAAGAATGCCTTATTAAAGAAATATACTACCGGGATAAAAAGCAGAAGAACTGTAAAAGTCATCTAATGGTTAAATAAACGACAAACGAGGAAGTAAAACCGCAATCACCATCTAACCATTAAACTAAGTTACATTTAAAAGCATAAATCCACAATCAACCAAAAAATCAACATAAACCTTAAACACGATTACATAATTCTTAAGTTTCCGCAAAAATTACACAATACACTTAACTCTCCGCAATCGATTATTTCACTGTTCAAGATCGTTGTAAGTGAAAAAAATCTATGTCAAGCGCTCGTTTGTCTGTCGGTAAAACATGATCTATAGTTAAAACGATCGACGCATCGAATTAACTGTTTTGTTATGTCGCTATTGTGGCCCAGATATTTGATTAAATCGTGATTTAGACGGCCGATGATTATGTATGTGAGAAGGGGATTACCTACTACGCACAGATTTATATTATATTGTGCAACAAATTGCTCTGCAAATGACATTCATAATTATATTACTGTCCATAAATTGAGTGGTATTGTCTAAACACATTTGTATGTTATGATTCTCTAAATACGGTGAAGAAAAACATCGTGAGGAAACCGGCATGTCCTAGAACCAAAAATTCGAAAACATGTGACCTCCACCAACCTGCACTGGGCCTGCGTGGTGAATTATAGCCCATTCCCTCTCCAACAGAGGAGGCCTGGGTCCCAACAGTGGGGACATTATAAGGTCGACTATACTATGCTATGTTATAATGACTAATTGTACAAATCACCTCCCTGTCCTACCTCTCTATCCTAAATCTCATTAGTCCAAATCATGTCATCCAATTTGAATCCATCTCAAATCATCAAATTGACTACTTTAGCATTCTAATTATTTACATTAATTAGGGGTTTTTCCGTTGTTGTGATGACTGCGCGGAGGCGTTCCAAATTGGCAATAAGCGATTTGAAAGGTAGCCCTTCTTACGTGATTTTTGATGAAAATCAGAAGCATTTACTAGTACGAGAGAATAGGGAGAATCAGTCCGAAGGCAACCCACACTTAAAATGTACTACTATTGTTTAACAACTACAGACCTGCTTAAATTTTATTGTGAAACTTACTAAACGATTTCTATCTTTATGTACCTACCTATGTTATTAAGTTATTATGTATGATTGTCTCATATTTGTGAATAAAGTTTTTGGAGGTATGCGGAACAGAGAGTAAAGTCCCACATGCCTCCATTGAAAAGAGAGGATCCTCCGACCAGACAGGGTGTTATGGTCTGGTGGGCGACTGCCCGATAGATGATTTCAGGCTGTCGTATATGTTCAAATCGCGCGGAGAACTTTGATTGCGCGATGCAGGATTTCGTACTTTCTTCGTAGTGCTTATGTGGCGCCATAGATGTCGCTACAAGTTATTATTATTATTTATCAGTTTTGTTTTACAATGATAATTATAGATTAAAATAATTATAATTTCAAGGAAAATGTTGTTCTTTACTTGAGTGTTTTGTAAGTCATCGTTCCTGAAAAGGTAGCATTTTTTAACACGCTTATTTTCACTATGTCGTAAAATTGTAATCTACCCCCCTGTATCATATTCTTTATTAAACAACAAACCCATCAAAATCCTAAACGTGCTTCGACGACCAATAAGATCAATCAAATCTAAACAGCCGAACATTCCCGAACATTTACGAGTCCGCATATCCATATACAGGGTGCAACATCGACTAAGTTTCAATCATGTGCCCGATCCAATAGCGTTGATAGAAAGGCGTGTGCCCACGCATGAAATCAGTGGCGGCTCGGTGAAACCTGATTATGTAGAACGAAAGCGTGTAAGTGCAGTGTCAAACGTTACATTACACGTTACAGATACGTGTTACTGTAACTGACAATTGTGAAATTGGTTTATTAGTAGTTGTAGTATTCTATAATTGGACAAAGTTATGGTTTCTAGTGCAGATTGGATTAGAAACTGTACCGTAAATACCTATGAAAAACCAAAACCCTGCTTAGAAAAAATCAAGTTCATAAATATCTTCATGAATTAACACAAACAATATTAAAAAATAAATATACTTATAGGTAAAAATTCAATTTAAAAATTAAAATATATTTAAATGAATTAAGTAGTTATTTAAAATAACAATAAAATAATTGATCTTTGAAAATTCATCATTCGAATGGAATTAAAATAAAATAAAACACATGATAGATGATAATAATAAATTGATCTAATAGTCATCTTAAACTATCTTAACTGATAATCTTTGTTAAATTAATAAAATAAATCTAAGCTATCTAGTTTTTATATGATTAATTAAGTAGTAGTAAAGTTAGTGAAAACCAGATTGAATATTGCAAATTAATTGAGGCATAACATTGTTAAAAAAGCCGCTCATCGCATCGATCATTTGCAATTCCATTTTAATAGTTGCTTTTTATAGTTTAAATTCTGTTTGCGTTACATTTTAATGGTGTTATAAAACCTTCACGCTCGCAGTTTTGTTTTTACGGTTTTTTTTTAAATCAATCAAAATTAATTGACTGAGGCAAGCTTTATTCTAACATGCATGAGGGTGTCTACGTCCCCTTGTTTTGATTGCCTAACAAAATTAGTTTTTTTTTCTCTTCGTGCCTTACTGGGGTTAACCAATACTCATTATATGTATTCAAGTCAGTTCTGCCAGCGACTTCGCTTGCGTTAAAGGAAAAAAAAGAAAGAAAAAAAAAATTAATCAATTAATTATTAAAGTTGAAAATGATCCCAGTGGAACTTAATCTACGTTGCGCTCCAAAATGCAAATCGTTTATGAGGCTCAAAGAGTTGCACAACCTAAATGACACTTGGCTAGGTCCGTGAAATACGGAACTGATGACCAGACACAGTGACACGGAGCCGTGGCGACCACTGAAGAAATGGTGGGAGGACCTGGACGTCTCCCTCAGGAATTAGAGAGAAGAAGCAAAAAATCGAGATCGTTGGAAGGAGCGGAGGGAGGCCTTTGCCCAGCAGTAGAACAATACAGGCAAATAACACAACTCTACAGAAAAAAAATTGTCTTTGTCCTAAAGTTTATTTTGTGATTTTTCTATTCACTATGGTCTATTATGAAGGAAAAATAAAAATATTCCTTAAAAAGTTTGCTTTTGTGGTGATTATGACAATAAATATTTTTTCTTGAGTTAGTATAATAAAAAAAGTATTCAATAGTCATCATGATGTTTTTAAAAATACCGCGAAAAAATTAAGATGCCGTAACTGTCACACAGCATCTACTGATGTTACTTAAGTGATAAAAAAGAACTAACAGTGTTTTTTAGAAGACTCAAAGAGGTTAAAATATCATCTAGAAAGTGTAAATATGAAGCTCATGCATTGAGTTATATAGGTGGTACAGTTATTTAAAGTAAGAGAGATAACATTTTATTTAATTACGTGTGAAAACTTTGTGAAGCCTACGAAGCTTATATTAAATGCCCTGTTCGTAATTTAGATATACCGTGGGCTCCACATGTTGCTTGCAGAAATTGCAAAAGATATTTAGAAGGCAGGTAAAGAAATGTTTAGTAAAAAAAAACATTTCTTTTAAATAAACAATTTTGTATTGTTATCTTTATTTAATTTAGGTTGATATCGAGACGAAAAACGGAGTATGAAATTCGCAATACCAAGAATTTGGCGATAGCCAAAAGACCACGTCGGTGACTGTTATTTTTGCGTAGTTAATCCTGCTGAAAAATGCAAAATCTATTGAATATCCTGATTTTGCTTAGTCTTTGGCTCCAATCTCTCATAGCCCACAAATTCCAGCACCTGAACCTCCTACAAAATTGTCTCATTCAAGCTTATCTTAGAGTTCAAATATTGAAGAAGAAGAATTCTCTTACTATCACAGACTGTTATCGAGAGCTAGTTGAAAACATAGTTGAAAATTAAAACTATGGGCTGCAGAATGTCTTTAAGAGTGTACCCTTAAATACATTCTGCAGCCCATATTATATGCATATGCTACATGCAAATGCTACCTATATGCATATATAGTATATGCATATAACAAGGAGAACGTTTTCATCTAGACATCATGGACTTCGAAAGCTGTTATCAGAGCCAATACAACGATAATATGATTTGGGACTACATTTGGAGTTTAGTGAGACCAAATTCTTATAAACATGAAAGAAAATGTAAAAGAGTCAACTTTTAAACCTTTTCTACTATTTTTTAAATTGATATGATATATTAAGCTGATAAAAATTATACCTACAAAAATTAACTGGTTTAAACATTTTTATAAAAAAAATTAAACTGTGAATTTTCTAAAATATTGATCAACCATTCTCCTGGATACAAAAGCAAACTTTTTCAGGCTATATATATTTTTTTGGTTAAATTATCAATAAATCTATCGATATTTCATACTCTCTTATCAAAGACAAAATTGTGTTGTCTTGTTGTAATAGGTAATAATATTCCAGAACAACAGGTCTGCGCGTTTAACTATTTTAATCAAAATTATTTCAGCCGTTTGATCCTGAAGGAAGAAAAAGACATTAATCTTTCATTTTTAGGGTTGCGTACCTCAAAAGGAAAAAACGGATCCCATATAGAATCATGTTGTCCGTCCGTCTGTCTGTCTGTCTGTCTGTCAAGACCCTTTATCTCGAGTTGAAATTAAAACCATATACCCAAGTCTGCGGTTAAGCTGTGAAAAAATCAAACTTCTAACTAACGAATAAATAAAAAAGATACGCCCGTTTATGTCGCTAAAAACGTATATTTTGATAGTCTCAAAGATCTAAATTAATTGGGTACCTACTTCCCGTTGACCCAGAATCCTGAAGTTTGGCACAAAGCAAGGTCTTATAGCACAGGTAGCTATAGGACAAAATCTGAAAACATTTTGTTGTTATCTACGTCACAAAAAAAAATGCAATTCGAATAAAATTTCGAGATTCCGTTCGGGAATTGTAGTTTGCACAGAACCTTCAGTGCGCGAGTGCGACTCGCACTTACCCAGTTTTCTATGATAATGGTAACGTCAACCATCTGCAACACTTAGATAGTTTCATTACCACCATATACCACCATCTACCATCATCAACCACCATTTACCACCATCTACTACCACCTACCACTATCTACCACTATCCACCATAATCATCCGAAACCTCCGTCATTTTAAAATAACTTGATTGACTCAGAATGGTATTTACACGGAACTGGGGACAACTGACTTTTTACATAAAATAAAAACATGGCGTATTATTGCTGCTCTATTGTGACAAATAGCCTTGCACTTTGCAATGTCCGCGCCGGTTTTATCTTTGTACACAAGTGGTTTTTCACTCTTCATGGAATTATAATATATTAGTTTATAGTTGTGTCGTTTGTTGTTGAAAAAGTTTAATTTCTAGGCTGGGAACAGATGGCGACATTGTGAAAATTAGTATCTTGATTACACGTTTTAAATTAGCGCATTGGCAAATTTGTGACAATAAAAAAAAAAAACTTAATTATGGTCTGATATCTACGAAATAGAAACATTTGATTCATATTAGATCTTTAAAAGTCCAAAATCCATTAATAAAATATACCTAATAAGAAAGAACCGTAATCGCAAATTAATTAATTGCATAATTAACAGTACAAATTACTCATATGCAGGTCACTACACTACTACGCCTTCCATTTAAAGTCAATCATTAAGCAAGGCCGAATCGTAAAAGGATTAAACATGCGTAATCCAATCGCCATTTTGCTTTTGTCCTCGTACACTCAAATCGTCCTTGTCAATGCTACAAATAAAGGGTTCCCACGCGACTTCTCAAATGAATAAAGCTTCTAACCTTTATTACTGTGACTGTGATTGGCTATCCGCGGACTCACGATACCATAGGATTTATCGCGAGGACTCACTAATGCGTGGAACACACGAGGTTAGTTTTTCAAACCGGGATAGCAAGGCCACTAATCAGCACGATACTTTTTTTTGTGAGAAAACAAGAAACTTTTCTCTTTCTAGATGGATTTGCTTTCAGATTTTTATCAAATCAAATGCATTTATTTCAAATAAACCGTTTACTTTTGAATTATCCAAATGTGTGTCAGTCAAAAAAAATTGAAGGTAACTTGCACATTCCAAAGTGTAGATCTCTAAAGAGAAGAACGTGCAAGAAACACCATGGACACTCTTTTAACTAAAACTCATCGTATTCCTTCATTTTATCCATTCCAGGACCCTGGTAACTCTTTTGAATAATCCTATAAACTTGTCAACCAGCCGTCAAGTGGGCCCCATCACTCATCCATCCTTGCTTGCTGTCCGGGCTTGGAACATGCCAATATTCTTTACATGATACCAAAAAAACTTTATTAGACCGGAACCTTTGCAGTGAAATTCGCCGAAACAGTAAAATCTGTGGTTATATTGGCTCAAAAATAAAACCTTAGAGTCTATTAAATTGGGCTACGGAATTGGACAAATATGTAGTTACCGCGACTTTGGAACGCAAAGGCCAACTAATTGCAGGAACACAGGGTTTTATTGAATAAAAGTCTGCTCTAGCTTAGTTCGCTCGGTAATAAAAATCCCATTAAACTATTCTAGTTTGCAACAAACCTAGAAATGAGTTCTGTATACATGAAGCTAAGACTAGTTAGCTTATATTGGCTTAAGAAACAAGTCTCGTGTAACCCAGGCTTAAGGTCCAGCCATAAACCGATATGCGCTTCTAGGCCAACCCTATTCACAAATTTATGACTATACAAGATGTTCTCTTTTTTTTTGGTGAGGATTTTTCAAATTTGGATTTTATTACTTTTTAATGGCGAGCATCCTTGTAAAAGATCCTGGTTGAAGTTCTGGTTTTGGTTTCCAGCGGCTGTAGCGCTGTTAAAGCTTTGTTTGATTTAATCATGGGTATAATATTTTTTTATTTCTTGAAAAAATATATTTTTGTGGCTTATATTAGACTAGCTGACCCGCGAACTTCGTACTGTCTAACAGTCAATGAATGTAGTATATCTTTCGATATAGTCAACCCTTTGTGATGAAACCGAGCCTAAATAATATATCAAGTAACACACAAATTTAAAAAGTTATCTATATTGAGTTTGTACGTTTTTCGTGAGGTGCGCACAACTTAAAACTTCTACTGATTTATTATATGTCTAGTTAGACATGTAATAAATCTATACTATGTATTATATGTCTAGTAGGTACTAGAATCAGTAAACATTTAAGAGATTTACGATGATTTGTATTATTTCGGCCAGCTCATTTATTTAACTACAAACAACACCACCTAATATATACAACGAGACATCACGTCCAAACTTTTTACTCTAAATCTTCCAAATAAATTAAATCTACAGCAGGAAAAAAATCTCAACTAAGAATGAAGCGCTTTATCGCTGGACGTTCATTTGTTCCTTATCCTTGAGTTTTTTGGTGCCTAAAGCGAAGTGGGATCCATTAAGATAGGTCAAACGATACGCCTTCGGAATGCCATACTCCTCACTTTTCACTCAAATGGTTCCGTCGAAATGGACTGAGTAGCGGCAAATAGTTCCACGATGATATTTTCTTGATTGCTTTCAATTTCCTTTTCGTATATTTTTTTGGGAATTCTTTTGATTTATTTTTGTTTTCTTTCTTTTTAAATTGGAATTTTAAAATATTCTGGCAGCAGGCAGCAATTGATTGATCGTACGAATTGTACTATAAAATGTTAAAATATCAGGCGTGCGAGCGAGAGAGAGTCTTTAACAGTTCAGTTTAGGTCGTAAAATGGATCGCGTTTAGAGCTAGTGGTAGAGCGTCAGGGCTCACTATAACATCTTCGTTTTTGTAAGAACTTATCAACTTAAACAAAGTCTCTCAACTTAACTTTCTATCCCATCCTTGGACGAAATTAAACCCAACCATCGTCGGGTATCAAATGGAAAAAGTCAATAAGCTGTCAGCTCACCTGACGATAATCCGTTACATTTGACGCCTCCGACGGACAGCCGAAGAACACAAAGCATTGACCTTGTAGAATGGGACAGGCCCACCTACGCAACTCCAGAACACATCAACATCAACCAGATATCTTCAGCATTCCCCGTCACTTTACCACCGACACCGGTCCGATTAAAAACATCCCACATTACGAACAATCCAAAATAACTTGGAAGAAAAACGTCAAACAACTTTGTCGGCACTTTTATTACAAGTTTTGCAAGCGGCATCTTACGAAACATTTTTATCTAATAACAAATCAGCGGGCCCCTATAAAGGATTTATTTAACCTGTCTAGTTTACTGCACAAACATGAAGTTCATACAAATTTACTGGCTCAGCCATAAGCGGGCGCATTATATTATATGTAACACATTAAAACTCAACAAATCCTTCCTTATTCTGCTTACACACGAACAGTTACTTTGCTGTAACGATCTATTAAATTATTATTATCGAGAGCAACAAAGCCGTGAGCATATTGTTTTCCCGTATCAATTTCTACATTAACTTCAGTCCTCGGTTTATCAAAAACTAGAATCTTAATAACATAAAAAACTTTGTCAACGACCATTACTGGAAACTTTAGTGAACTTTAGAGTACCGTTTCAACGCTTTTAAGACAACTTAGTAACAATTTAGAGTGAAGTAAAACGATCTTTTACCTCCCTCTCGTCTCCGCATCAAGCGAGTCGGGTAAATCACCACTTTAGGGTAATATTTATAGTGGTGTGTATTACCCGTCTTCAAAATTTATGGGACGTATTACGGTGTCATTACGACGTAAAATAGATGTCGATGCTTACGAAGGGTAACTGCCTCGTATTGTAATAAATATATCAAATACGTAAGCTATGTTTGTTTGCGGAATGCCTGAGGAACATCTGAATGTTTAAAATATATATGAGGTACGCGTGGTTGACCGGTTATGCCAATATCTCAATTTGCGGTTGAAGATGCGGTGACGAGCGCACTGATGCAACCAGCCGATGAACGCAACAGATCAATAATGTCGGACGTGACTTATAATCGATTCTGTTATGTTTAAAAAGATAAAATATGAAGGTTTATGAGGGGTCTTTGAACTGGCGTTTATAATAGCATTGACATTGCATTGGAATTTTAATATGATGAGATATTATTGTAAGATTGGTGATTGTAAAATACCATCGATGTCTAATAAATCGAACTTTATAATGACAGTATTAAACGTAATGTATGTTATTTTTTCACCGGGATGAGCTCAATTCCGATGGGTCTTACGTGAATGGGTTTCACGTTACAGCCATTTCATAATGTTGGGATTACAATAGAGTATGTCAACCAGAAGTTACGTCTATAACAATATTTCGTATGATTACGCTGTCACTTATAAAAGTACACATCATTATTAATACATAATATTAGCCTGTTTAAAGTTCACTACTGAATGTTGAAATGAGTCAAAGTTTACTCATAAGGACTTGTTTTGTCTCAACGGCACGTTTGTAAAATTGAAAGTGAATTGAATTGGTGCGAAATTGTTGAACGCAATATAAAAGTGGCCCACTTAATAATATTTAAATTTATTGTAAGACACTAAGCACGCATAGCTAAAAATGGGTCTTTTCCACCCTTGGCAACCTGATTGAAGATGACTAGAAAAAATAAATTTTAATTACATTATAATTAGAGTGTACTACCAATTTAAATGATTTTTTCCACTCTTAGGTAGGGCAAGAAGGCAAGTCATAGTTTTGCTGACTGAAACCTCATTCTGAAAAAAAAATGGTAATACCTTGAGATAGGTATTTCAAAAGTCACACATAAATAACAACCGAAGAACATAAATAGTTATCTATCACTTTTAAATAACCAAACAGCCAGTAGCGATGCCAAGTGCTGATAAGCCGCTAACATTAATTCTTTACCAGACATCTTCACACTTTTGTTTGTAAAAAAATCTATTACATAAAACAAATCGTCACTTAAAATTCAAAATAGGAATTCCTACTTCCAATAAATTGGATACAAATTATTCTAAGTAAATCTAAATTAAGTCCGGACTATCTTGGCGAGGTACCAGGGTCTCATAGGTAGTGTAGTGTCTCGTTATCTATTGGCGACTAGTTGCGGTCGTTTACAAATGTGAAAAGTCACGCGACGAGTCAGCAACCGACCAGCAAGCGGCAACAGTAGCTTGTTGTGTTGTTGTGCTGTTGTTTCCAAGTAATTTATAGTGGTAGTATCGATCGTATGAATAAGAAGGCATGCTGGTTCTTGAACAATGGGTGCAAGAGGGAATTTGAATCCTTTATTGTGTATCGAATCGTTTTATTTTCGAATAGTATCTTATATTAATGTCATTTAAAGGCTTTTAATATTAGCTCAATTCAATTTGTCTCACAATAGAGTGGTTAGAGTTCACTACATTATGACATGAATCAACGATTTATTATTAAAATCCTTTTAGTTTTTTTTTTGTGATGTTTGGAATTTAGATCGGTGCCAGCGACCTCTCGTGTGCGGCTCTAGTTCAGATCATAGTCCAGAACAAAAGGAAACGGGAAGTGGCCATCTCCTTACATTCTACTCCAGAAGCAGCAAGCTAGCATTAACTAGCAATCACCGGCCATCGTAAGCGCAGGTTACGGACGACGAGAACTGGGTAGTGCGCAGTCCGGTAAGGACCGAAACCGAACCTTTTTTCGATGGGAAAAATCATCTTATGACAACCCCCGCTCTTGGGCGGAGCGGGAGATAGTGTCAGACTCTTACTGACTAAAAAACCCATCCCGTTCCTTCAAGCCTTCATACCGGGGCTCGAGCGCCCTTTCGGATAACCCTGGCCCCAGTAGGCTTCGACCCGGCTGGGCCCCTGCTGTTGCTGACAACTCCTTGAGGCGCGCGGGAACAGCGCGCGCCGTCGACGACTTGGGCTTGGTCCGGACTGTTACCGGACGGCCGCGACGGAGCGTAATGTTCCACGCGCGCCTCTAAGTGATATCAGCAAAACCATAAAGGCCCATGAGGGCCGATGCTCGTTAAATCTACGGGACTTTTTGAAAGAGCTACCATGGTCTAGGAAATATGGAAATACCCCTCTACCCTAGACCAGGAAAAGTCATTAAATTATTTCACAACCTCAAAAAACAAAACTTCAATAAAGTTGTTTATGCCTACTGAAGAGGAGATTTGGAAGGACTTTGGGGATTCCTTTGGCCAGCAGTGGAACAGTAATGGCTATTTAAAAAAATTGCCTACTGAAGTCACTCATTGTAAACACTGCATAGAAAAATATCTTCACATTTCCTAGATCCATGTGTTGTCGCCTCGGTTATTCGAAAACAGTTCATGGAAGCCTTAAAGAGGAATAAATTTTCTGTCAATTCATTTTTAATTAGTAGGCTGTAAAGTTACAATAAGAATTTCATAATTTTATTAGACCATTTATGGTAGGCTATGGTCTATCGGCAAGGCAATAATAATACCAGTTATTAGTCATTCAATTGATTTGAGACTTTCACTATCGAAAGGTTTATTGATTGTCATTGGATTTATAACGCCCGCACGGCTAGGAAGATCGCTAATGCTGTTGTAAATTATATCGGATGCAATACAGTAGGTGTACGTAAGTACTGTACTTGAGACAGTCGTGATCGTGTACAAAGTAAATAGAATATTGTGTCAAAACTTTTGTAATTCATTTCTTAATTCTAAAGCATTGTTGGAACCGAAAGGTTCTGGAGTAGAGACCGTTGGAAGGCCGGTTAAAAGATAGACCGTTGACCTAGTGAGGGTCGTGGAAATCCGATGGATATCCTTAATCAGGTTATAGGATAACATATGTTCCAAGAATAAGTTCCCTTGGGATAATTTTCTACTTTCACGTGATAAAGCAAGCGAGACTTATGTCTACAGCACGGACAGCCATAAAAATGTTCAATCCGTAGACGTAAGTCTTCATTAAATTGTTGAGGCCTAGTTCACAATTTTGAAAGCAAATAAAACTTAAGGTTTTTTTATTCAAAACTAACTGAAAGATTAAAATAGCCATAGCACAATGAACCGAGAAGAAGATCGATGGGGCAAGGTTGAAAGCTGTACAGCTCTTTAAGGAACCCAACAAAAGCCGATGAAGATGAACGATGGCTATGAATAACTTTACGAAAGTTGACCAATTTAACTAAATAATTTGTGGTATAATGATAGTCTAGCAAACAGCACGCTGTGAACTTGTGAGTTTATGTTAGCAGCACATGTAAAGAAAGTGTCTAGCGCAAGTTTTTTTAAAAATAATATTCCACAAGCATCACACAACGCCGTCTATTCTCAAGCTAAGCAGATCTTGTGTTATGAGTACTAGACAACTGATAAACATACTTATATATTTCTAAATACATACATATATAGATAGATAAATTGCACCCAGACACAGAACAAATGATCATGCTCATCACACAAACATTTGTCCTGGGTGGTAATCGAACCCACGACCTCCAGCATAGCAGTCAGGCTCACTAACCACTAGACCAACAGGCCAGTCAACAGTTTTACATTAAGAGCTCGTTGTAATCACTGAGCATTTTGTATGAACTTCGCACAGGTTTTATTAAAAAAAAAAAAACAATAACTATTCAAGATTTTTGTTTTATTTATTTATTTTTTTATTCATTTATTTATTTTTAAAGAAAGCTTACAGACTAATGACATAATTGTTTTTTTTTTTTATAAAGTTATGGAAAATTATTAATTATACAGCGTTGACGTATTTGCGAGGCTCTCTAAAAAAATAAGCTTTTTATTATTTTTTGTAACTTTCAAATATTTCAGTGACATAATCAAGTTAGAGTCAGATTCACGATTTGTTTTTAACAAGCCAACTAATTAATCTTGATTTTTTCCCGACGGTTGGTTATATCGTCGCCCTCCCCGCTAACTGTCCTGTCTCACAAACTGGCGTATCTGCACTGATTTTACCTTCGTGTTCATAACATTATTTCGAATAAGTTCTCTCTAATCGTCGTATCTGTGTCGTTTACCGTTTAGAAGATAATCACGTAAGTGCAAAAAAGGGAAAAAATACCCTTACTACCTTCGTACCTTAGGGCTTTAGGGCCACTACTAACTTAAAGAATAAGCCAAGAGCAATATAAAATACTTATTGGTTCAGCTAAAGCTACAGCTAACGAAAATACAGGCACATGATTGTAACGCCCGAACGAAAAACGGTCGCCCTGGAAAAATATCAATTGCTAGTTACGACAGTTAGCAGGTAGGGTGACGATATAGTCAATTTTTATCAAATATTTTTTCATGATGTTTTCTTTTTATATTTGTGGATTTCCAGAGATTTAATAAAGTTCTAAATGAATGGAACCTGCCCCCCTAGCCAAGTTACAACCAGTTTGTGTCGAATTCCGTTCTCTAATCGATAACGCCTCGGTGACAGCAATTGTAGAAAACGATAAGTTGGTAGCCATGTTGACGAGCCTGAGTCGGCCGCTCGTTCTACAATGTAGCGTTTGTATAATAAAGGATGTAGCGTTAAACATTGTAGTAACGATTTTGAACGATGTGAAGTTGGCTACGAATTGTCTATTCGTTTGTTCTGACCACGCGACTTTACGTTGAGATGACATCATTCCCATACGTTTCATCACTTTTCGACAGCGTTTACGATTGCAGAATAACAACTTGGCTAAGCGTGCTGATCATAACGTGATCGAAACGCTTATGACGTCCAGCGCTGCGATTGTTCCACTCCAAGTTCTTAACTAATCAGAGAGCCGAGCGCTGTAAACGTTGTCATTAAGGTAAAAACAGCTCGCACTTTGCAGAAAACACGGAGCTTTTGTGCAGCACAACGCTTAATGAAGGGAATTTATGTTGTGGCTCATTAGATGTACATTACGTTCTGGATTGTACGGTAACTTCCTAAGTAAAGGTTTCGTAGTGTAGGAAGCATAAAATTATGATCACTTAGGATATTTATATGTGTAGGTAGGTATGTATAAATATTATTTGTTATTGATAGACTTACGCTTGACCACTATCTCACCTGATGGTAAGCGTTGATATGGTTGACAATAGAACACGCAGAATTTTGCATGCAGTAAGGCAAAATGTATCGGGTCTCTCCATAAATTAACACCGTATCTGTTACATACCTAAATTATTGGCAAATAAATGATTTCTATTTCTAGAAGAAACATACTACTCAGTCTTGATATATACCCCCTGTGGGTAAGTACCCCCAGGTGGTAGCTGCCAGGAAACAGAATTTCGCTGAGTAAATGTATGAAATGTTATTACAATGTTTTCCTTCAATGTTTTGAGAGCATAGGCGATAAAATAAAATATATTATACAGATTACTTAGAGCACCAGCCTAGATTTAAACCCACGACATACGATTTGTAAATAGAGGCCGTTACCGCTGGGTCACCACTGACAGCATTTTTTTTTAATATAATGGATAGGCTCGCGTTTGACCACAATCTCACCTGATGGTAAGCGATGATGTGGTCGACGATGGAAAACGCTTGCCTAGAAGCAATCTATTCACTCTTGACTTAAAGACCCTTATGTTATAGCTATCAGGAAACACAGACTCCGGCAGGGAATTCAATTCCTTAATTTAATTCTTATTTAAAACTTTACATTTTTCGTTGATGTTACACTTATTTTTTATATATTTATTATACTATACTCCCGGTATAATAAATATATAATTTATTATTAATATATATATAATAATAATTATATAATATTTATAATTTGTATTTATTAATCCCTTGAAATAATATTCTATTTCCACGCAGGCGAGGCCGCCAGCTAGTTTAATCATAATACTAAAAAACCGGCCAAGTGCGAGTCGGACTCGCCCATGAAGGGTTCCGTAGCAGCAAGTAACATAATATTAAAGTTCTTGTAATGTGTTGTAACTTTGATCGATGTTTTAATAATAGTGTATTTTTTTCGATTTATGACGCATTAAAAAAAAACTACTTACTAGATTTCGTTCAAACCAATTTTCGTTGGTAGTTTTTATAGTAATGTATATCATATATTTTTTTTAGTTTTATCATTCTCTTATCTTAGAAGTTAGAGGGGGGGGGACACACAATTTACCACTTTGGAAGTGTCTCTCGCGCAAACTATTCAGTTTAGAAAAAAATGATATTAGAAACCTCAATATCATTTTTAAAGACCTATCCAAAGATACCCCACACGTATGGGTTTGATGAAAAAAAATTTTTCAAGTTTCAGTTTTAAGTATGGGGACCCCCAAAATTTATTGCTTTTTTTATATTTTTATGTGATAATCTTAATGCGGTTCACAGAATACATCTACTTACTATGTTTCAACAGTATAGCTCTTATAGTTTCGGAAAAAAGTGGCTGTGACATACGGACGGACAGACAGACAGACAGACAGACAGACAGACAGACAGACAGACAGACAGACAGACATGACGAATCTATAAGGGTTTCGTTTTTTGCCATTTGGCTACGGAACCCTAAAAAATATCCGAGCCGAAGAGCAGTAAATATCTACCAGCCAGCTCGGAAGCAAGCAGGTAAAGCCAGTCCCATCAAACCGGTGAGATGTACCGGCAGTATTTACAAGATGGTTATCTTTTCATGTCTCAATTCGCACAGCCAGAGTTCACATCATACCGGTTGGTGGTAACCCGTGACGGATTTATCATCTGGCTAGCTGTCCTTCATAGTTTCAGCCGCGTCTTTGGCTATTGCTCCACTGTCGTCAGTTGTTACGTAATCTTATATAACTTGTAGCCTTTTTCGATAAATGAATAAATGTTTGAGTCAAGAGTTTCTTCTAGATAAGCGCGTTCCATCGTCGACTGCATCGTCGCTTTCCATCAGGTGAGATAGCGGTCAAGAGAAAATCTATCAAAAAAATAAATTCTGGGTAAGTGCGAGTTGGACTCGTGCACTGAGGGTTCAAACTAAAATTCCCAAATGGAATCTCGAAGATTTTTCCGAATTGCATTTGTGACCTAAGTAACAACAAATTTACTGGGGTTCCGTTTTTTCGTTTTGAGGTACGGAAGCCTAAAAATTACCTATCCAAAAGTCGATGGCACGGTTGGTGCAATTGACTGCTACGCTGCGTGTCACGGGTTCAATTTTCATACAGAACAAATATTTGGTCTACAGGTAAGCGTTCCAGGTTTGGGTGTTTGTGTATGTGAGTTCCAAGAGTAATACCTAGTGTAGGTCAACATATTAAAAAAAAAGACCACAAAAATTTAAAGATTTTTCAGTTCGAACCAGTAAGTTCCTGTGAGTTGATATTAGTGGCGTTGAAACAAACAAACCCTTCAGTTCTACAATAGTTAACTATATTTAAATAAATGGAGAAACTGAATGACTGACATATCAACACACAGCCAAAACTACTGCGACAAGACGGGAGAGAGCGAGAGCTAAGAAGGGATTTTATAAAATGGCGTGATGGAGAGGCAGACCCTCTGTACTTTTATGTGCATATTCACGCGGGCGAAGCCGCTGGCATAAGCTAGTGTAGTATGGTATAAGTATTCCGGGATTCTAAAACAATGGGTGCCTTCTGCAGATTCAAATGTTAAAAGAGAATTCATGATTGAAAATTTTGGGTCCTTAAATCAAAGTTTCTCTGTTCTAAGATGCACAGACTCCGTAATTATCTGTCTAAATTGAGTTATGTTCAAAAGATCTCGTAAACCTTTCTTCATAAACTTTATGCGAGACTTTGTAACTTCCTGTACCAAGTTTTTAATAGCAACCTATTTGATTCGTTCCCCCGTATATTATAAGGCATTGTTTAGTTACTAGGGGTCACCTCTGAGCTCTGACTCCGTAAGGAGTCGTGGTATGTCTGTCCGTTTGTTGATGTTTATGCAATTGTTTTATATTTTTCTATTACTCTGTCGAGGGCTGTATTTATCCTTCTTCAAGAGCGTAATATCTCACACGTTTAACTCAAAATGAACTGTATTTCTATCTTATTAAATTTCGAATTCCCTTGCAGTCAATAGTGTTGATAAGACTATTGGTTTTGTAGTATCAAAGCATTCGGATCCGTCGTACTCGCCGGTTCTCTGTGGGCGATGGTACTGGACATGCAATATGAATTGTACTGCGGCTAGTGCAGTCCCCAGTGATGTCGATGTAAGTACGTTACCCGGCGCATCCCTATTCATATATCATAATTTTCTTATGGGAATTGTTTAGCTACTTCGCTGCCTGCCTGATTGTTTCGAAAAGATACTTCAAACTTTACTAGTCGGCGTCTGTTTTAAGAGAGGCATCGTAAAATTGAACGAGGTGGGAGTTCTTTTCCTATTGTTTTTAAGATTTACTTATGTGTTTCTAATGATCAGTTTTTTATGGGCCATTAAAGATTTCATTATCAGTTCAGATAAGATTCGATATTCAAAAGAGATAAGTGATAAAAGCGCAAGAGTAAATTAAAATTTATGGAGACTGTAAAAATAAGATTTACGAATTTTGCAGTCGGTTTTGCTTTTAGGAAAATACATTAATATAATAGTGTTGTTCTTTTTTAGCTTGGTAAGTAGATGTTAATTTGGTTATTAATCTTACCGGAGTAATAACTTTGCTGACAGTTGCATGACTATTGACCGGTTGAAACCGGATATTATGTATGGATCTATGATAATTGTTTTAGAAAATATATTTAGTGTCTTTTTGTCTACAAGTTAGACATTTTTGAAGATCGAATTGAATATTACTAATTATTTTGAAGTATTTTTCCAATGGATGCGAGACGCATAGGAACGTTTGTTGTGGCGAACTGGCGACGCTTGATGAAGGCCTATGTCCAACAGTGGACGTATATCGGCTGAAATGATGATGCTGATGATTTTACTTGCGGCTCTGCTCCCATGTTCTATTTCACTGAAATTGCTCGATAAATAACTCAAAAAATCCTTAAAAGAAATTAAAGCAATCAATTTATTTAAAACACAGTGAAAGAGTTTTTTGCGCAAAGTACATAATTGAATTGGCCTAATTCGTAATTCGCTATTACTAATGTTATTATTTATTTTTCAATGTATTTCATATTATTTGACATTTATACTTATTTTTGACATTTATTCTTATTGTTGACATTTATATTTATTTTAACATGTATTTAATTGATTTGACGTTATCTTATTATTTATTTATTTTAATACTTGTAATATCAATAATTTTTGCCTTGATTGAAACTGAATTTTAAAATGTATGCCCTTACAGGGTGCATGTTTGAAACTCCAACCACTGTACAACATGTTTGCAATAAACTGATTTGATTTGATTTGATTTGACTTAGTTTTCTCCTTCTCTGTAAAATCCATCCAAAGATTATCTGTAAAAAACGATTTTAGCGATAAGACCGCCCATCCTATTAATTTTAAGCACTCACTGTATTTTTATCGTATACTATTAAGTGCAACTATCTCTTTCAACATTTTCAGAAAATACCTCGATTAATATCATATAAGTATCTAATTATATTAGGTACTTCCAAAACACTTGCATGCACGACCATGTCAGTAAACAGCAGTCAATATTATAATAAGACAAAATTAAATAATAAATATTCAATTAACACCCATAGTGGGCACATCACTAGTCGTATCTAAACCGGCACGTGATGCGCTAGGACAACCATATTGTGCTCACAATAACGGGACTGGTATCCCTACATGTATCTGTCAACTTCACACGTCACATTAACCCCCGAATACACGTGACTACAAAAAAAAACTATGAAGATATTTTCCGGTTGTTATTGTATTTATTTGTTTTTTTCCTTCTAAGTAACTGATCTATTCTTATCCTTATACACAATATATGTGTGATATTTGCGCAGATATTTGCTACCTATTCAATTGTGGGGACAATTCAATTGATATTGTTGTGCTTCTTTAGTTAGTTTAGTAGATTGGTATTGTAGAGCCTCTTTCATAAGTAGGTACCTCTTCAGATGGTTTAGGATGTCAGAAATATGAACAAACTACTTCTCTGTACTCTTTATATATGTCTTTAATGTATGTCATAGAATTATCACTGTGAATGTGTGAGTCCAATGAATATTTGTTTCTTTAACTGTTCGAAATATAAATCTAAATTCAACCTGATCTAATCCTATCATTAACAAATCCACTGCACTCCAAAACCTAACGTAGTAATCTATGATCCGTAGAAGAAAGCTCATCCCTTATCTGTTATTCGATTATGATAAATATTATTTGCTAGATAATGCGTTTATTAAGACATTCCAAATAGGTTGCCTAGCTTAATCTGGTGCCAATGATGTTAGTGTGCGTGTTATAGAACTGGCACATTATAAATAAAAGAGTTTTAAACAGCAATTCGATTTTTAAAAGAAAGAATATTGTCAGATGAGTAGGACGGATATCAGTGAGATAGTTTGAAAGAGATACCGCGACCCTGGAACCCATAGGACAACTCGAAGAACATTTGTTTTAGTCAGTAAAAGTCTGACACAACCCCTTGCACCATTCTAGGTAGGAAAAAACATTCAACAACTTCACACCTCCAAAAAAGGCGTGGTGAATAATTTTAAATAATAAAAAGAAAATAATAATTTGATAGGTATAAATACAAAGCGCGTAAACTTTTTATGATCTCCGATCCTTACAGTATCTGTTGTGTTTAAATAAATGCCCCTTTCATCTTCATAAGTACAAGAAACTTTTACCAAGACGTGCATAAAACCACTGTACTAAAAAAAGTAATATTTCCCATTTATGAACACACATTAATTTATATGTAGCCATTTTCACTTTAACAACGTTCAAGTTTTTCTTATAATTATTAGAAACTAGGTGACCTGACCGACTTTTTACTGTCTGCCGCTGTACGACGTCCTAATATTGACAGCCTGGAACCAATTTAATGTTAATATATAAAGAAAAATGTCTTGTTTACTGTTTTTGAGTATTTTTTATTTTATTTTCTCTCTATAAAATCTTTTTGAGAAAAAAATAATATAGTTTAAAAATTGTTCATTCAAATTAATCCAGTCATTCTTTAGTTTTACGCTTAGTAACATATTTAGTCATTTATTTTTATTTTTATAGTCAGACGAACCGCCCTAGCTTTACACAAATGTTAGAAATTTACGAAATTCTCGACTTTTCTGTATTATAATAATTATGCAGGTTTTATTTTATAGTTTTATTTTATAGGTACCTATCTCATAAATTACGCTGTAAAATGCACTCTGTAGTTTTTGTGTTTATCGCGAACAGTTAGGTATACCAACCACGCGGGGACTTTATAATAAGGAAGCATAAGATTAAGAACATAAGGATAATAAACACAAATGTTAAACTATTCAACAGATACGGAAATACGTATTAGTGGCATTTAGCGAATAAGTGCATATCCAAGACATTAATATGCAGCAAAACAATGTTTAAGTTCTGTTAGAAAGCCTGCTAATAATTATCTTACTACTAATTTAAACTACCCTATTAAGTAATGGTTAAGAGCCGGTTGTTGTCACTGAGTATTTTGTATGAACTCCGTTTGGGTCTTATTTTTTAAAGAAAAACAACAAACAATAACAATAATATTCCACAACTATCACACAACGTCGTTTAGTCCCACGCTAAGCAGAGCTTGTGTTATGTATTCTAGACAACTGATAAACATACTTATATATTTCTAAATACATACATATATAACAGATAAATAACAGCCAGACACAGAACAAATGATCGTGCTCAATACAGAAACATTTGTTCTGGGTGGGAATCGAACCCACGACCTCCGGCATAGCAGTCAGGGCCACTGACCACTAGACCAACAGGCCAGTCAACTACTTAAGATTTTTATTTTCGCGAAGCCCTTTTAAAAAACTGGGCAAGTGCGAGTCGGACTCGCGCACTGAGGGTTCCGTGCAAACTATAATTCCCTAATGGAGTCTCGAAAATTTTTCCGAATAGCAAATTTTGATTTTTTTTTTTCTGACCAATGTAACAACAGATTTACTGTTTTCAGATTTTTGCCTACAACCTATACCTGTGCTATAAGACCTTGCTTTGTGCCAAATTTCAGAATTCTGAGTCAACGGGAAGTATCTACCCTATCAATTTTAATCTTTGAGAGTATCAAAATGTTCGTTTTTTGCGACATAAACGGCCGTATCTTGTCTATTCGTTAACTTAGAAGTTTGATTTTTTCACAGCTTGAAGGGACCGTAGACTTAGGTATATGGTAATAATTTCAGTTCACGCGTTCTTGAGATAAAGGGTCTTGACAGACAGACAGACGGACAACAAAGTGATCCTATAAGGGTTCCGTTTTTTCCTTTTGAGGTACGGAACCCTATTTTTTGTAACTTTCAAATATTTTGGTGACGAAATCTCGTACGTTAGAAATCGTAAGTTAGATGTGCGATTTTTTTTTTTTTATCAAGCCATCTAATTTAAATCATGTTTTGATTTATGCCCGGAGGTTATTCATATAGCCAATTTTAATAAAATCATTTTTCATAGCGTTCTCCTGAATATTTGTGGATTTCCAGGCTTTATAAAGTTCAAAATGAGTAGAACCTGGCCTTAAGATAAGTTAACCTGAACATTTCCTAGTAAGTAAACTATTGAATTATACGTTTGTGTAACTCACGATTTTTCCCTTCCAAGATATATGGTCAGTATGTACTAGTTATCTATATCTTCACGATTTAGACTGTGCAGTAAACAGAAATTCAATTAGTGGCCATACTAATTATGTTCTCACCAATCAGAACCACGTTTTGCTTTAAATCCGAGTAACGATCTGAGTGAGAATGGATGGTGGGCTAATGTTTTAGGTTTCACGGTGGGATGGGAGCTTATGTGGCAATTTATTTGCTTTTTATCCGCTGGTCAATCTGGGTGTTAATTGAGCAAGCTTTAAGTGGCATAAACCTAAGCTGTTTTGTTTTATTTAAAGAAAATCTAGCTTTTTCTTACGAAATCAAATAACTACTCCCGCTCCGAATGGAGCGATACAGTGTCAGAGTGGGAACTCGTGGCCATTTTCTTTTTGAGGTGGATAAGTTGGCGCGACAAGAAGGGTCAGTCTTTTACAGAAGCCAGTTTTTTTGAGGTGGGAGATCATCCAATTACTTTTGGCACTCTAGGGTGGAGCGGGAGAGTGTACAACTTTTTCTGACTTAAAACCATACCTGTCTCTTTCAGTTGCCCTCTGAGTTCTAGGACATCAGGATTTCTTTTTTTGAAATTCCCCGTAGTCTTAGCGGGCACCGGCCCTTATGGTTTTGTTGAAACACTCTTTCAGGCGTGCGTGTGACACTAGATGGTCCTGATCAGGACGACCGAACAGCAAGCTAGTGCTGCTCGTCGTCCCAAAAGTCACGCTCTTTGATTCCTTAGTTGCCATTACGTTCCAATCGCGGTAACTCTTTCAAACAATATCACAGCTTTACAGTAGCTACGATTTACATCATAACTGTTTAAGGGCCAAGTGCCCGAAAAGTGCCATAAAACAGTGATTTTCTGAGGCCTACTCCTCCGTAACGGCTAAGTCAATTGGTTTGAAAAAAATATATGTTTATTATAGATTCATGAACAATAACATCAACATTTGATTTTTTCGTGCAATTAATACTTTTGTCAAAAAAAATAATATTCAGCAATTTCGCAACTTTTCCCTACTCCTTCGAAACGGCTTGGACCTTTAGAAACATTTTTACACATAAAAATTGGTGGTTAAATATTCTTCAAAGTGAACATTGCATATGTAAATCAATCAATATCTCGCCGAGAAAATGGATTTAAAGCGCTTTCCGGGCGCTGCTGGCCGCAAATAAATGCACAGATTTGCGTACTGACGCCTAGGCGAGTGCGAGAGTTGCGTTCACATAATTTCGGTCAGATGGTTCAAGGGACTATACGCCTTAACTAGACATACAGATACAGCAGTAACTATAAACGTAATCATTTGTCTTAACTGCTGGAGATTTCACAAGAATTAGCATCACATTTTCAAAGCTTTACCGTTCGAACCCATCAAAACATCGTATTAGACTTACATTAAAACAAATTATTTCGTACTCAAACGACAATTTTCCAAATTTATGGTTACTCTAGTGATATCCAAAGCGTTAATGGTTTTGTCTCGACACTTGGCGCCAAACGGTTTTGACTATTTATCAGTAACAATCCTTTTTAGCATTCCTTAGGATTTGCTTCGTACCCTTAATGTGCTTCGAGACATTATTTTATGTCTGCGATTAAATTACGGGAAGACAAATGGAAGGACATCGAATCTTCGAGCCGGGAGAGGTCGAGCTGAGATTGTGTTTCGTCCGACTATTGTAGTCGAGTCATCGCCATTAATTTCTAAACTGAACACTCATAATGTGTTCGCTTGAAGGCTAGGGCTAGATTTAAGAAGAAATATAGTTTGAAGTAGGACGGTGCTAGGCTATTCAAAGATGAATGTTGTTGTTAAATATAAAATTTTAAAAGTTGGTAAGAAAGTGTTTCTTTCTGCCATCCTACGAACTCAAATGCTTTCTATTAATTTTAAATGTAAACCATAAATAAAGATATCATTAAAAAAAAATTTTAATTGAGATAAACTAACTACTGCCACCTACCCAACCTACCTACTACTAACTACTTCTTT
This sequence comes from Mythimna albipuncta, assembly GCA_929112965.1. Lineage (NCBI taxonomy): Eukaryota > Metazoa > Arthropoda > Insecta > Lepidoptera > Noctuidae > Mythimna > Mythimna albipuncta. Next base: position 21,134,906 of record OV815960.1, read on the forward strand.
ATTTACCCTAAAAATAGATGCTTATTATTGGTGTAGTTTTGCATCTGAAGTGTCTGACAGACAACCAGACAATATCTCAATCGTTGAAACAGATGCGATCTTGGTAAATTGAAGCGGAGAATTTTATTCTAGTGTTAATCTCAGCACAGTTTACCGAGAAAATTGACTTGATACATTTGCTGCTAAATACTACTTAAACATTAGAATGTATATACAGTGAAACCTGGTTAAGTGAGACATCAAAGGACCTGCAATGTCGTTTCACTTATAGAGGTATTCCACTTACCCAGTGTCTCAGATATACAGGTATAAATAAATATCTGTCTCATTTACAGAAGGTTACGTATTTGGAATTACGTGTGGAATTTGTGGGTAGAATAAGAATGAGTAAACAAACAATGTTATCTCAGTTACAGAGGTTTATGCATATAAAATTTACTCGCTGTCTCAGTTATAGAGGTAACTATGATGATAAATCGAAAGAACAAATCCCAGATATAGAGGCTTACCTCGTCCCACTAACAGAGGTAATTCAGTGCCAAGGTGTTGGGACCTCAGCATGAGTTCCAGTTATGGAGGTTTCTCACTTATCCAGGTCCCACTTAACCAAGTTTCACTGTATCTACATTTTAACAGTAAACCAATCAGCTATTCATACAAAGACATGACTTAAAGGACTTAGTATCTGAACGAAAGAAATTAACAAAAATAAAACATTTTTCTTAAAGGAAACGGGTGTTATTTTTGGTTTAAGGTAACAACTCGTTATCTCATGGGGAATTCGCTTTCCCAGAAGCAGGAAAACTACTCACAAACGTCTGTTTCTGTCAATGTTTTTTTTTCGTAAGATGAGGTTTGCTGTGGGAACCTGATATACGCCAACAATGTTACCATACATTTAATGTACGTTTTCTCTTTTGGCATTTAGATTTAATAGTCTCCGATATCATACATCGACTTTTTCTCACAATTGTAAAATGATTGCCCTCACGTAAGCTCTACGTCATTCACCTACTCTAGTATTTTTTTATTAGGTAACATTTTGAACTAGATATTTACGAAATCAACGGAACTAAAATTACAGTTTTACCAGTTTCATAAGAAAAAATCGTATCTTAGTTCTCGATAAGCCCAAAACGGTTCCTAAGTGCCAAAAAAATACTAGTTGCAATATAATAATTTTTGTTGTATGGGAACAATGGTCCGTTAAAATGATCTCATACGCCCATTAGCCCGCTTGTTAACATCAGATAAGCAAAAACAGAGATTTGTTATACAATCTTCATACAAAACGGTGACAGATAACGGTAAACGGTTATTGAATGGGACAGTTTCTTACTTTATAATGTTGAGTTAGGAATATGGAGCAGAATAAAACAGTAGTTTTTGAAATTGTTACTTTTGACATAATATAAAAACCAGGTATTAAAAATAAACACACTATATGCATATATTTAATATAATATATGAAAAGATACGATCTAAAGCATATATCAAGAAAGAAAGAGCGATGTAGATAAATGACAATGTAAAAGCAACCAAGTCTTTTATTAACAAGAAATAGACGAATGGTATTTTGCAAGTCGCAGGGGTCGGGCTCATGCTTCGAGGTGTCATGGCGATCAACTACAAAACGTAACACACAAACAAGATAGGCAAACAGATTGAAAGGCATTGAAATTGAGACCCTATTCTGTACGTCGCTCGTTGAAAACTAGTCGAACCTATTTTCTTTTACAGGCTTATTCCAACTTGCATGTTGGCTTGGCACCTAAATCGTGTAGTTCAATTTTCCGGGTTCACACTTTTAAATTCGTTCAGTTTCTAAAAAAAAAAATTCAAAATAAATACGAGCCTACCAGATGCCATGGCTTGACTAATAAACGTAGATATATTAGTTAAAAGATTCTATATTATCATATCATAATAAATACAAAAGATTTAAATTAAAAAAAAATATGCAACTAAATGAAAGTCAATTGTCAATAAATAACCCGTCCTTGATCGTTCCCGGTGCAAAAAATCTACATTTTTTTTTATCGATATAAACTAGTGCTTGACTGCGATCGCACTCGATGGTAAGCAGTGATGCAATCGTTGATGGTAAGGCGCACTAGTTTATTAACCCCTCGAGCGCCAAAGGGTTAATGACCAATAAAATTGCCGTTTTTACGTAAATCACCAAAAAATAAATAATAAAAAAAACTGGATTTTTGTAGGAAAAACGAACATCTAGAAATCAAAATTTTCGGCCAAATAAAATTCGTACAAACTTAAACGTGTGCATGAAACGAAAATTAAGTTTTTTTCAAAGTCATTCAAGTTGCACAGACGTATGTACTCGTACAATCAGCGCTTAAGGGTTAACTAAACTATTCAGCTTATAATTATTATAATAAAGCTAAAAATATTTAAAAACCAAAAGAGATTTTTAAATATCACAGTGTTTATTGACCGATTTTTATTAAACTTTTGGTGTTTATTTCTTTGGTCTGAAAATACGTCGTAGGCGGTATTTTTTACCATCTTACCCCTACTCCCCATATATTTCTTTGAGAATTGATATGGCTACAACATTTGCCGAGTCAGCCAGTAATAAGTATAATGTAGTGCAATTTTCTGGGTTCACCGTTTTGAATTTTTACAGTTTTTTGGTTAGTTTTCTAACAAAAAACTGAAAAAAACATCATCATATATTGGCTAATAAAGAAACTATAATTATATTATTATAATTTAGGTTTCTTCAAGGCAATAGTGAATAGTAATTAAACCTCGTTAATTATAGGAACTATTGCAAAAATATTTTAGTGCTGGACAGACCATAATTATATCGAAGAAGAATATGCTTAAGTTATATAACATCACGCTACAACCAAAAGGAGCGGGGCAGTAACCAAAGAAGCAGATGAAACCGCGGGGAACAACTATGTTAAAGGACCTCAAATTAAAAGCAAATATCTCTTTACATGACTGTTACGACAAGTTTCATGATAGTGAGTTTATTTGTGTTTGAAAATGATATGAGAAATTGTTGGCTTTTGAAACGTGAAGTTTAATATTTTCATATGAAAGTTGCAGAAGAGAATGTAATATGGAGCTGAATACGGGACACATAGAATAACACAACATAGTACCTATGTCATAAAAGTAAGAAGTTGGTTTAAAAAATATTCATAACATTGGTTGGTTTGCTGCTTTAAATAAAAAAAAAAAAAAAAAAACATTAGTAAAATGCCTATACTTTATCACAGAGTGTCATGCCCCGCTTGAGCGGAGCGCCACCGTGTCCTGTCTCGTGGGTGCCATCGGACCTGGTACAGACCATGGTAAGAAGCGAGGAAGAATGTCAGGTGGACGACGTAGCAGTAGGTAATGCTAGCTAAGAGGGCGGCTGCAAGCGTAAGGCAGCGGAAGTCCTTTCGCCCTAGCCACCGGGACCCCGACCCCGATTTCCAGCCACCGAAAACGTGGGCTTGCGGACGACGAGTGATGGGTAGTTCACCGTCCGGCCGTCCGGTAATCCTCCGGACTAGCGGCCCAGTAAGGCCGAAGCCTACTGGGGCATTGTTTGCTATAAATTATTTTTTTATTAAAAAAAGCTGGGGGAAAAGCTGATATCTATTAAATGTAAGCACAATCAACTTCATAATGTGGAACTTAGGTCTCTTCACTAGGCAATGGTGACAAGTGACATAGTGGATGTCACACATTGTCGAATTTAGGTTCTAGAACATACCAGTTTCCTAATAATGTTTTCCTTCAACGTTTTGACAGCAGTAGTTGTGAAAAAAAATACTTTAAGTAAAGGCTGTCTGAGTTTAAACCAATCACCATCATCATATAATAAGTCCAGGCCATTACTATTAAACCAGCACTGCTCGTCAAAAAACTAGTAGGAATTTAAAATTAGTTTCCCAAAGATCTACTATTTTCTTTACTTAACGTGTTTATTCTATTCGGACTCTCTTCCAATAAATTAATTCAATAGAATCGCTTTCTCTAGCATCTCTTGAAACATTCATAGTGCAAAACCGTTTACCTTAATTTAAGCCCTTTGTTCGCGAAATCAGCAAGTCCTTTCAAACCCATAGTAAACCCATAGTATTACTGAAATAGTAACTGATTGTTTATAGTGGAAATATAACAAATCATGTATTTTGTTCATAGCAGAAATTATAGTTTTTTTTTTAGTGAGAATACATCAAATAATTTCTTCCGGTGTGTGTAGAGCAAGAAGTGCGAGACTTTAAAGACCAAAACACACCTTTTTTTTTTCGGCCTATGTATTCCTACGTCACAGTAATTCTTGGAAGAGGCCTATGTCCAACAGTGGACGTCTTTCGGCTGTAATTTACAATCTAATAAACCGCAACAAAATCTGTTGCGTGCTTTAATTTAAGTCAAACGATAAACTTAAGAACATGCAAAGCGATTTTGTTTTAAATTATGCCAGACTTGACCAGAAGTGCACGCACGAGCTCTTAACACGATCTATTTTACGACCTAAACTGAATTGTTGTTAAAAAAGGAATAGAGCGTATCAGCACTCTATAGGGTTTATAGCGGCATCCTTCTTTCTCGCTCGAATGACGGTCATTTAAATTTAAATACCTCATGATAAGTTCCCAAATGTACCAGACAACATATCTACATGTGGCAAGAGACAAAATGACCTAACCCACTCGAAAAGACCAAACTTCATAGTGCAATATCGACTGTTTCCCTATTAAAGTCCTTATGTCCACGAGCTGTCGACGTCAGACGAGGCGCCTCAACAACAACAAACTAATGCTATTGAAACGACAACACGATACTACGTAGTTAGACTAAGGCTTACAGTAAGTGCATCTACGAGCTTTCGACACGATCCATTTTACAACCTAAACTGAACGGTTAAAGGAATAGAGCACATCAGCACCCTATAGGGTGTATACCATCTCTCTTTCTCGCTCAAACGCCTGATATTTAAATACGTCATGCAAAGTTCCCAAATATACCAGACAACATATCTACATGTGGCAAGAGACAAAATGAACTAACCCACTCGAAAAGCCCAAACTTCATTTTGCAATATCGACTCTTTCCCTATTAAAGTCTATATGTCCGCGGGCTGTTTACATCAGACGAGGCGCCTCAAAAACAACAAACTAATGCTATTGTAACGACAACACGATACTACGTATTTTGACTAAGGCCCACAGTAAGTCATCCACGAGCTTTCGACACGATCCATTTTACAACCTAAACTGAACGGTTAAAAGAATAGAGCGCATCAGCACCTAGGGTGTACAGCTGCGTCCTTCTTTCTCGCTCGAACGACTGATATTTTAATATGTCATGATAAATTCCCAAATGTACTAGACCACATTTCCATTACATGTGGTATGAGACAAAATGACCTAACCCACTCGAAAAGCCCAAACTTTATAGTGCAATATCGACTGTTTCCCTATTAAAGTCCTTATGCCCGCGGGCTGTCGACGTCAGACGAGGCGCCTTAACAACAACAAACTAATGCTATTTAAACGACGACACGATACTACGTATTTAGACTAAAGCCCACAGTAAGTGCATCTACGAGCTTTCGACACGATCCATTTTACAACCTAAACTGAACGGTTAAAGGAATAGAGCGCATCAGCACCCTATAGGGTGTACAGCTGCATCCTTCATTCTCGCTCGAACATTGATATTTTAATATGCCATGATAAATTCCCAAATGAACCAGACCACATATCTATTACATGTAGTATGAGACAAAATGACCTAACCCACTCGAAAAGCCCAAACATCATAGTGCAATATCGACTGTTTCCCTATTAAAGTCCTTATGTCCGCGGGCTGTCGACGTCAGACGAGGCGCCTCAACAACAACAAACTAATGCCATTGAAACGACAACACGATACTCCGTATTTAGACTTGACGGTTTTAGTTGGGGGGACGTTAGTTCTGTGTTGCACAGTTCGGAGGCTAATGGTTCACTGTGTTTACTTAGATGTTTTGAGATTAAAGCGTTCTGTTGGAGAATGTACCTAGTAGTTGTGTAGTAGGAGAGGTCTCTTTGGCTACACATCTCTCTTAAGCTGCTACATTTCATATAAATCACTCATTGTAAATGCAAAATTTTGATTGTGTGTGTTTTTAGTTGCTTACGCTCGAACAGGTCAATGAATTTCGATGAAACTTGATTCATTGGTAGACCATATCTTAAAATAATATATGGGATATGGGTAGCTTTTTATCCCAGGCGTATATTCCTTTGGGATATTTTTTTTACCATAGTGCAGGGTAAGTCAGTGGCTACAGCTAAGCTAGTAAAGAAATAAATTTAAGCTCGATAGCAGTAAAAGTTTAGGCAAACAGTGTACTGGTCATGTTCTAAAAAAATATACTTATCAAATCAAGTGTAACGTGTATGTAGAGTGTGAGATCCCATTATAATTACCTTACCTCATGTATATTTAAACCACCTAGCTAAGATTTTTTGCATCAGTCTATCATCAGTCATGGACGACATAGCAGTAATTATATGTAACATGAATAATCATAGCAAGAGTAATTTATATTTTCCCACGAGGACGCAATATAACTAGTTAAAAGCCAAGTTAGAACTAGTTCTCGTGTAATGGCTCCCTGTCATTGTCACTTCAGTCAGTGCATCCAGTTTCCTGACTCCATGTCCTGTGCCATCAAAGTTTGTAACAAGTTTAGACTCTGTATAATTAAGCATAAAGGTTAAATTCCAACGAATGTCAATTTGGATTTCTCGCATCGTTTTAGATGCAGTAAGTACAGTCGTCACAGTGTCTGCAACATATGTTTGGCGGTGGCCTCTAAGATAGTGACAAGATAAAGGCGGGACACTGTGGCATTCAAAAATATGGCAATTAGTAACCTAAATTGGAATAAAGAATCGGTGTCCTACTTGATTCAAGGTCCATTAAAAGTGCTGATCGATATTAGTTTTGATATTAACGTCCGACTCACATCGATTTCATATTACATAGAGGTCGAAGTTAGGATGGATAAATCAAGCTGTTTGGAACTTTAGAACTTAGAGATGAAGTTTGTCTGTTGCAGCGCATGGCTACAGTACTCATCAAAGAGCTATTGTTGAGAGTGTTTGCCTATATCTTCAGACAGTGAAGCAAACACTTAGATAGTAGTGCTAAGAATATCGTTGAGAAACACTGACCGTTAGAAATTCCACTTCAAGATGTTGTTTTATATTCAGCAAACATTACAGCTGTGTATTTGTAATATATAGATTTCATCTAAAAAAATTGTTTTATATTTTAATTTTGTTCTATACATTGCAGGTTTATACAATTTATTTACTTGGTTTATCAAATTCGTCTAAAAAAATTTGTGAAGTTTCATGGAGTTTGATAGCGCATCTCCTTTTCAAGAATATTTCTCAGCGACTGATCGAAAATTTACGTAATTGGAGGACTGGCTCTTTCCAACAGCCAGACTTCTGAGCACATTTCTGGATTACAGCCGTGTTGAGAAATGCTTCGACGCTTGATTGTATTTTTTTAACCGACTTCCAAAAAAGGAAGAGGTTCTCAATTCGGTTGTATTTTTTTATATCTTTATGGATCGATATGCAATTTTTTTTAAACAAACAATAGCGAGAAACACTGACTTCTGAAATTAAAGTTATTTTGATCGTTTTAGTGTATTTTGTAGTGAAGTCTTATTTTGAAGGTTATTTTTAATTATTTTTTTAGTAAAAAGTTTTTGTATATACATTTATATTATACGGAGTTAGATTTAGTATAAGTATTTAATTGATATTGCATCTAAATTGATTGTGATTATTTTCTTATCACCGCTGACTTCAAAGCCGTGATTTCTTTACTCCACACGCTCGTGCATGTAAAGAACAAATGTGTGATGCGTGCACATGAATACCGTGTCAGGATGCATCTCGTATTCACGTCCCGGGCAAATCGTTTGTTTGCAATTTTCTACGTCCACAACAATCTCAGTAACAGCGAGATGAGGAAACGAGATGGCTTGTTGGTGTTTACATGTTAATTTTAGGCATTATTGAAATTGTTATTTAGAGGGGTCTTGCTTTATTAATTTTACGATCCATCGAAAATATATATATTTTTTTTTTGTAATAACAAGATTAATTTTGATTATGTAAATTTCTAAATAAAAACACAATGAGTTTAATTTTGCATATTTAACTTAAGCTTCTGTCAGAGGTTTTGCCTCGTAAAAGTAGAAAATTATATTAGAATTATGATTAATCAGAGTTATATATTTTCAAAGTGGTCCCAACAGACGTTGTCCTATCCGAAACCTGGATTTTCGTCAGAAAAAAATTGAGAACCTGTTTGCAGCGCCAGCTACTGGATCTAATTGTATTTTCAAACTATCTATTTCAAATCAACTATAAAATTTCATCTACAGTTTAGATGAAATTTTCAAGCCGCTTATGAGGAGTTAGGTGACAAACACACGAAACGTAACAGAAGAATTTATTGTAAAGATTTCTACAAGTTTGAGGGTTCACAGCACATTCGATAACAAGAAAATTGGGAAAATCATCAAAACAGCTGACGTATAGAGCGTTATTGCAACAGTAGACAGACACTAAAACGATAAAATTATAGAACATAAAATGCGGTAGTAAACTGCAGACAATCTTCAATTTAGTTTTAATGGCTATTGTTCTAGACGAAAAAAATAAAATAATTACGTGAACTAGCCACCGCTAGTGTTACGACATATGAAACAAAACTTTCGTTCAAGAAAGAAAAATGCGGAATCGATCAAAAGAACAGTTATTTTGAGAGAACTCTTACTTTATCTGTCTTTGCGTGTAAATTGCTTTTCGTTTTTTTTTTCTTATATTTTTTGGGGCACGTCGTGGTTAATAGAATTGTCGTTTAAAAGCGGTCAATGTTTCACGTCTCGTTTAGGAATTTTAATAACTTTCTATTACATTCTTTTTCATCGTCTTTATTCAGAATTTAATTTTTATTAAGTTACCGTACATAAAGGGTTAAAACGGGTCCCAATTGCTTTCACCCCGTTGTCCGTCGGTCTGTACGTATCTCATAACCAAGATAGGTAGCTAGATAGTTGACATTTTCACCAATGGCAATGATAATTTTTACTTTTTGATGTTATATAATAATAACTGTTGCCGTTATAACATCAAAAACTAAAAATTGAATAAAACCAATATTTAAGTGGGATTCCCATAATAACCGTCGTCCATAAATGGGAAAGGGATCCATAATGAAAAAAAAAAAACTAAAAGAATTTTTAAAAAATAAGTCTTCTCTCCACTCACTCCACGACTGAATTTATAGAGGATTATAGGTGACCATTTTACTATTTGACATTATTTACAATTTTTATTTTTAATCAAGTGCTTGACATTTTAATTATATAGTTATTAACATTTAAATTATCATCACAAAGCTTATTGGATTTATATGTTTGCGAGTAAGATAGAATGCAGCGTACTTATATTTTGAATAAATAAGTGTTACTGTTCCACGACTGGATTTATGGTGGATTATAATTGACCATTTTAATATTTAACATTGTTACTTAATTTTATTTCATTGAATTAATTGACATTTTAATTATATACTACTTATTGACATTAGAATTATCATCACTGCTCCATCCAAATAAGTGTTATTGCTCCGCGTCTGGATTTAAAGTAAATTATGAATGACCTTTTTATATTTGACATTGTTTATTAATTTTACTTCATTCAAGTGCTTGACATTTTAATTATATACTTATTTATTCATATTAGAATCATCATCACAAAATTTACATATTTATTTTGTATGCTTGCGAGTAGAATGCAGTGCACTTTTAATATTCTGTAATACCTTTTGTATATTATTTACCTGCATTGAGACAAATGAAATGATTTGATTTGGATTGTTTTTGCCATTTTTTGCTATGACGATACGGAACCCTTCGTGCACGAGTCGGACTCGCAATTAGCCGATTTTTATTCTTGGTCTCTTCCACTCATAATATAGCATTCTTTTAACCTTAATCGTCTGTATTTCTTTTTCATATATTCTTCATTTAATTAATTTCTATAAATTCCAACTCGTGTGCATCGCCTCTATCTAACTTTTGACTCACTATTTCTTTAGCCACTTTGACCATGTGTAGCTCCACTAATAACGTCGGAAAATAATCATTAAAGCTACCGATCCCCAGGGTGTTGGCCTCACGCCGCTGCGATTTTCGTGCAGGACTCCAACCATTTCCTTATTGCCCCGGGATCGGTTCCCAGAGTCCATTTGTGTCTTGGCTTTGTTGCGTTCACGCAATCCACATACTGGTTTCTGTTTAAGATATGCCTGCTTATGTGTTATACTGGTTCTCTTGTTATTCAAATTTATTTTGAAATTTTGTGTTGTTAGAGAATAAAGCATTGTTTTGTTCAGTGTGGTCGCTGTTGCTTGTAGATATTATTCATGTTTCCTTGAGTGTCGTAAAGGGGTTTAGGGATTATATTTGACTAATGAACAGCGGTACCTAATTTTCCTTTACCTGTGTCAGGAAACAAGATTTTAGATAGAGAACAGTTTGTAGTGCTTTATTTATTATTTATCATGTACACAAAGGGAAACAGTTATAGATATTATCATCATTTAGGTAATACAACCATGAAATTTCTTCCATCAGACCTGCGAAAGGAGAATTTTTTATTTTATTTTTTATAATTCTTAAGTTTCTACAAGCCAGTTTAATTGATTCTTATATCATCCAAATTAAAGTCCTGCACGACTTTTTATTTCAAGTTTATTGTTGGCGCAGTAACTATAACACATAAGTTTTAAGTTTAGGCAGATGAGCAGAATCTTAATCAAAACTCCAGAAATTGAATCCATCTGTTTAACAAGAATGGCAGCAATATTTACTTTTTTATTTTGAAGTAAATATATACGATCATTTTTCGGTCAAATGGAACGCCCATGGAACTTCCGCGCAATATTGCGATGCGATGCAATACGACAACTTATCGCCAAAATCTGCGGTGCGATTTTATACGGTAAAGCTGTGCTTCAAGTGACCATACACCATGACTGGAATGTTGGTGTAGTATTTAGTGGCCCTGACTGCTATGCTGGAGGTCGTTATTTCGATTCCCACCTAGGAAAAATGTTTATGTGATGAGCATGATCACTTGTCTGTGTCTGGGTATAATTTATCTATAATATGTATGTATTTAAAAATATATAAGTATGTTTATCAGTTGTCTAGTACTCATAACACAAGTTTTGCTTAGCTTGAGACTAGACGGCGTTGTGTGATAGTTGTGGAATATTATATTATTATACAATATGCGATGCGAATCAATTCGCAAGTTCTTACGATGCAGCGTGCGAGCTCGCGGACTTTTACGACGCGATGTCGCATCGCAGTTTTATGTCTGGGCCCATATTGGGTATTAGATTTTAGCCGTAACGAGAACGTTATGTAAATATAGAGCGTGAAAGTGGTTGTTCCTGCTCAATTAGTAGAAGTCGATTAATTAAAGCTTATCTAATTGGTCCTTACTAATAGCTGTGTTTTATGACAGTAGCAATTTATCTCATGTTACATACGATAGTAGGGTTACAGAAGACCTAATTTTGGATGATATTAAATTCAAACGAATTTATAACAACACCTACGTTTGTTTCCTAAAAGGGTAGGCAGACCTTTTGGTAGTATTATCGCTTACGACAGTGAGGAATTGTTTGAAGCCAATTGTAGCGATGTAACTTTAAACCATCAGCTACCCACTATGAAACATAAGAGCCCTGATTGCGTAAGGCACCACCTCCAATTTGTAAAAGAAAATAAACCTGAAAAGTTGGTATGTAGTATTTTCGACTGGCTCAAGACAATGATTTTCTTTAAATCGTTCAAGTGAAAGTAATTGGCCAGTACAACTGTTACGCAATTGGGCTACAAATGTGTGAAGTCATGGAAATATTGAGCTTTCTCAGCAAACTAGATATTGTGGTGATCTGGAACGATCTTGGGGCGTAGATTCTTGGGATGCGGTGCTAATAATAATATAGCCTTTTATTCAGATCCATAATGAATAGAAAACTTAAAAAATGTAAACCTAGTCTTTTATTCGTTTTTTAGGGTTCCGTAGTCAACTAGGAACCCTTATAGTTTCGCCATGTCTGTCTGTCCGTCTGTCTGTCCGTCCTCGCTTAATCTCTGTGACCGTTAGCACTAGAAAGCTGAAATTTGGTACCAATATGTATATCAATCACGCCGACAAAGTGGTAAAATAAAAATTCGATAAAAATGTTTTATTAGGGTAGCCCCCCTATATGTAAAGTCGAAAGTATGTTTTTTTTAATTTCAACCCTAACGTGTGATATATTGTTGGATTGGTATTTAAAAATGAATAGGGGTTTACTAAAATAATTTTTTGATAATGTCAATAATTTCGGAAATATCGCACCAAAAGTAAAAAAACAATGTGTGTGTGTCCCCCCTCTAACTTTTGAACCATAAGTTTAGAAAATATAAAATAAAAATGAAAAGTAGAACTTTATAAGGACTTTCTAGGAAAATTATTTTGAACTTGATGGAAAGAACATTTTTTGTACAAAAAAGACCAAAGGGTTCTACAAAATAATTTCTGGACTAAGTTTGTAGTATAATCGTATATGCAAGCATTTTTTTAAACTCATAAGTGGGTACACTTATTGTGACGGACGGGAAACTACGGAACCCTACACTGAACGTGGCCCGACACGCTCTTGGCCGGTTTTTCTTATTTTTTGTAGATCTGTTTGCCAGTCGGCAAAGACCTCCTCCAATTTTTTCCACTCATGTCATTCTTGAGCCACTCTGTTCCATGTGACGCCTGCTATGGCCGCCTGGATGTGGTGCAATCAAAGTCAGGGTACACTGCTTTAATGTAATTTTCTATATTAATATTACAAAAAAGTAAAGTTTTGCAGGTTGTTTATTGATTTTTAAAACGTCTTTGAAGCCTTTTTGTAGATAGTTACATTATTTTTGAGTGACATCGCCATATTTGATTACGTGCAATAATATCATTTAATGTGAAATAACAGTTCATACCCAGCGATGTGGGCATTGATAAGCTAGTCCTTTATATATATTTTCGGCTTATCAGTTACATTATAATAATTCATTGGTTTTTTCAATCAAAAATCAAGAAATCAAAATTTATTCTGCTTTTTGCTTAACCCTTTAAAAGTATATTTGTCTAATCTATCCCTATGTTAATGAGGGTTATCAATTTTCTTCAACAGTATAATAATATCGACATAAATATTTCTATCTCTCTTCACACATACACACTAAGAAAACGATGGATCTATACAAGAGTTCCTTAATCTCTTTTCACAGTAAGCGTTAGTATATTAAATAACTTTTCGTGACTTCAAATACAAAATAAGCCCTTAGAAAAAGATAGTGGTCAAACGCGAGCCTATCAATAATAAAAAAAAAATAAAAAAATTCAGCTTAAGGAAAGCCCGGTGCGTTAATAATATCGTACTGGGATCACTAATATGCCTGCCAAGTATAGTGATTATGGTATTACTCCCGCCACGATCCCACTGTCGGCTGTACCCCTAGGCTGACTGTTGGAGAATGCTTATTTTGTATGCAATATATGTACACGTTTTGCAACAAACATTTGTGTTCGTGTAAATTGATTTGGCTTGTAAACTTGGGTAGGAACACGCACGCAAACTTAACTGTAATCAGGATGTATTTGATTTATTTTCTTTTCAAACGAGCAATCAAAAATTGCAGTTAATAATGCCTTAGGGTATAAAACACTTCGTGAACATGACTCCAAAGTTAATTAGAGAAAAAAAAATAGGCATATAATTTAACGCCGAAGCAATTATTTTTAAACCACTAACAATTTCTTGCACGATTATGCATGGCATAATGATTTCCTACACAAAACGTGTGTTCTAAAATACAACCTCTCATATTCCATTCAAAAGCTGAATGCAAATAAAATTCAATAACGCAAAGAATACGCTAATAAGTTATTATCATAAATGTAATAACAATACCGTAAAGACTTGAAAAGAGGGCACAACTGGTTTTGGAAACCAACGAGGCATTATCATTTGGATCCACTGTGGTCCAAAACAAATGAATGCACCGACTGTTCCAAATTTAAATATTTACATTCATATTTTTTTCTTAGTATTGTGCAACCTGCCCAACCTTCGTAAAGTACAGCCATCTCGGGGTCGGCTACAAATCTAAGCGGATGCAGCTAAAACTCGGGATTTAATAAGCTACTAGCTTTTGCCCACGGCTTCGCTCATGTACATAAAAAAAACTCAGGAATAAGGCATCTATTGGTTAAAAAAAAAATAGGAATCGGACCAGTATTTCCAAAGTGTACTTCCTACAAACAAAAACACAAAATTTATCTCTTTATAATATTAGTGTAGATTGGATATGGCAATTCATCTACCAATAAACAAATTTTGGCATAGCCTGTCTTTAATCCCCAAAAGTGGATAGCTCCATAAAAATCTCACAATCGGTATGAAATGACCAGTCTTTAAACCCTTTTTTTTTTGAGGTTCATCATCAAAATAACCTCGACATTGCGTTTCACTTAAGAGGTTCCTTCGCCGTAATGTTGGCAATACGGAAAAACAGTGTTGCTATATTTTTAACAATGAAATTACTTAATATTAGGGATATACTGATATTTCGTTACTTTTAACAATTGCCTTATTATTATTTTATTATTTATTTTGGAAACTGTAAAAACTATTTTTGAATAAAGCATACAACGTGGGCTCCATTTGGATTGTCCTGCAATTCTTTCAAACACCGTAAACGCCACGCCTCAATATCGTACCTCTTTATCCAACAACTTCCTTTTAGACTTGCTTTTTTTTTAAATAAAATCCCATTCCCTCATTTATTCTCCCTAAAGTGGTGCGACTTCCGTTAAAATCGATTTAGTTTAACATTTCGTGCAAAAATTTTGGTAGAGTGGGCAACTCTTTTCATTTTTCGCTTGTTTTTTTCTGTATGCAGACAGGCGAGCCAACATTACGGCAAAGGAACCTCTTAACTGAAACGCACTGTACTGCTCTGGGTGTAACGAGGAAGTGTCAGACTTCTACTGACTAAAACCTAGCTATGTTTTTTTTACCCTTTGCCAGTAAAGGATTCTTTTGAATAAACCCGCAATTCCACAAACCCTAACATTAATTCCGACAAGCCAATAATCTCTCCATACCCAACACAGGCATTTAAACGGAAGCCGTTTGCAGATGTACCAACACAAACGGCCGTCCCTGACCGACGCTAATTACTCGGTTAATTTTATAGCAAGCCGGTTCTGCTCTCACTTTCGACGCGACTTTGCTCGACGACGTCGAAACGACAAATGAATGCCGACAAGCATAGTTGATGCGTGAGTAGGGCTGTGCGTATTCTAGATGATCCCTAATTGACGGTTATACGATAGTTAAATTAAGAATGGACAAAAACATTTAAAATGGCATTCCAAATTTGAATGATTTTGGGCAACGGGATTGACGGCAATTGGAGGAACACAGTCAAGTAAAAGAATCCTCTTATAGTCTCTCTCCATCCAGAGTGGAAAAAATCATGGGATGATTTCCCACCTAAAACAATACAAAAAGCTATAAAAGTTGGAAAAAGTGTTTGCATGAAAACATACTCACATATATATTTATTTAATTCTGTTTGTAGTTTTTAGTAGCTATCACGGTTCACAAAATACAATCAAGCGACAGGCGGACAGCAGAGTGATAGTAATAAGGTTCTCTTTACAACACGCTTATATTAGCTTCACCTGTATGTATGTTTGTAACCAACGCCTTTGAGCTCGATTTTGACCTACTTTGGGCAATCAGATTTTCTTATAACTAAGTGAAAAATAAAAATATAGTTTAAAAAACACTCTTTCATAGCATATCAAACTAAAAAGTGTAAAATAATATTCAATACAGGTAGAAAATAATAATAATGAACGAAAAATATTAATATCATTGTAAAAAAAGCGTGAGGCGCTTTGTGCCATATTTTTCACACCCCACGCTTTTTTCATAATGATATTAAAATTTTTCGTTCATTATTATTATTTTCTACCTGTATTGAAAATTATTTTGCATTTTTTAGTTTGATATGCTATGAAAGCATGTTTTTTTAGTTTTTTAAACTATATTTTTTACTTTTTGGTTACGGAACTCTAAAAATAATAATTAGTAAAGTTTACGATGTGCCAATTTCCTAAAGTCCAACTGAGGATATTACGTGCAGATACTTTCGGTTGGTTATTACTTATTACTATTATTCAGTATTCTTTATCTTCAACGCTGAATCTATGAATGCTATAAAATATTTGTATGCAGATGTGATAAGCGATTACAACATGAAGCTTAGAACTGCGTATTGTTTCTACGTAATTAACATACATTGTGTTGCTTGCCGGGGAATCTGTTGTCCTACTTCTTCTCAATTATAACATTTTTTTTTTTTGTGACGTGAAAAATTATGCAATGATTTCTTTTGCTCTAGAATGGAGCGGGGGATGTGTCCTGGGCTTTTACTGATTAAAAAAACCAATGAAATTGCCCTTTGCTTTCTAGAACGACAGATTTCCTTCAGAGAGGGCCACAGGTTTGACCTTTTTTTTTGGTGGGTAAAAATCATATAAATGACATCCCCTGCCCTTGGGCGGAGCGGGAGATGGTGTCAAACTCTTACTGACTAAAAATCCCACCCCGTTCCTTCGTTGCCTTTCATACCGAGGCTAAATCCTCCCTTTTGGAACTGGACTCTTGGCGTCAGTAGACCTCTACAGTTGCTGACAACTCTTTGAGGCGCGCGGGAACAGTGCGCGTCACTGACGGCTTGGGCTCGGTCCTGATGGTTACCGGACGGTCGAATAGCAAGCTACCCATTGCTCGCCGTCCGCAAGCCCGCGCCCACACTGGTTTGACTTTCAGAAATTCCCCGTGGCTCTAGTGGGGTAAGTATATCACTAGTAAGTAAGTTATGGTAAATAGTTTAATTTTCAGGGTCTGTCCAGTGTTACTTTCCTGATAAACGGTGCAGTTTATTCTTGGCATTATAATTAAACTAACTACTTTTTTATTTTAAATACAGCCACGTTATCTCACGAAGGTAAATTACTAATCTATTACACATTTAGCTTTTGCCCGTGGCTTCGCAGGCATACATAAATTATAGCCTAGCTCCGAATAAAGCAGCTTTTTATCGGTAAAATTTTGGGAATCGGACCAATACTTTCAAAGAATACCTCTTACAAACAAAAAAACAAACATTACCTCTTTATAATATTAGTATAGATTATCATCAGCCCTGTCTCGACCCAGTGCCTGACCAGCACAACGCCAGCGTCAAACGCCGCCAGTAATTGGCGTCAAGCTGTTACTGCATCACTCTTGCTCCATCAGGAGATTATTAACACTCCAAGAATTTATGACGACATATAATTTCGCTAACCCGATCGCTAATAAGGTATTAATTACACAAAGTTTACGCCTCACGGAATATCCATTAAAAGTTTAGTGATAAATATTGTCCGCATCGAATTTGATTTAAACCTACTTCGATTGAACTTGGTAAATGGATTACTTACTAATCAATGGACTGCGCACTCTGAAAATTTAGACTACTCTGTGGCTGGTGCCTTCCATTGTGCTTAGTCGAACAAGTGTGAATACTTTTTTTTGTAAGAGCAAAAATAGAATGGATCGAATGAATGAGTTCATTGATAAGGAATCAATGTAATTGTTTATCTGATTTCTTTGACTACTCTGTAATGACTGTAATAGTTTAGTATGTTACAGGCATAAATAATCTGCTATTGAATGGCAATCTTAACAAAAGAGAAGAATTTTTGAGCCTGCATTTATTTATTTATTCAAATCAAATCAATTTATTCGCAATAAGTATACAATTTCGGCCTTAATATAAATGATTATAGATCCATAATACTTAGTCATAAGTGACGTGCAAACATTTAGAGTAGTAGTATATTTTTTAAATTTTATATATAGTCAAAATTAGTAGCTATACATGGTAATTCACCAATTGATAAAAACATAGATACATTAAAAATAGTTAAATACTTTATGCACACAAAAATATTGGTATACGTTTGTGTGCATAAAGTTTTTTTTTTAATGTCTCATATTTTTTTTAAATGTAATAATAATCATAATCTATTCTTGTATTCACCTTTTCTCTCTCTTTTATTGCACCTACCACATTTTTCTCTGCATCACCCAACGTTTGACTGGTAGAAACAATAGTATTGTTAAGTATTATACAATAGTTGTATTAA
Source organism: Mythimna albipuncta (assembly GCA_929112965.1). Lineage (NCBI taxonomy): Eukaryota > Metazoa > Arthropoda > Insecta > Lepidoptera > Noctuidae > Mythimna > Mythimna albipuncta. Next base: position 21,153,277 of record OV815960.1, read on the forward strand.
GAGAGAGAAAAGGTGAATACAAGAATAGATATTATACTAATACAATTATATAATAAACTATATACCTTTACCAATATAATCAGACGATTGGTTCAAATCGACCATTGGAAAACATCACAGCTGTGTTGATGCTACTACCAACTTCTTACGAATTAGCTCGCGAACTTTAGTTTTGAATGTTAATTGCTTTGTTGCTATCCTGATCTCCTGGAGGAGCGCATTCCATAAAGAAATAGCTTAAACAAAGAAATAATAGTGACTAAAGTCAGTACGATGAGTGGGAGATTGAAGTAGGTGCAGATTTTTATTGTAGTCATTAACAGAAGTAAAAGTTTAAATATCATCATAAATGCTAAACAACATCAATTTACCAAGAAGTGACGTCACGGTTGTGAAACTTTTGTCACACATTAGTCGACAAAGTCCTTTTCTTGAATATCACAAAGTTAAATTACAAATTACCACACTCTGTAGCTAGGCTTATGTTGGCAACAAATATGGGACAAACAATTGCAATCAAACTTTTCTTTTTATGTCAAAGTTAGGCACATTTATGACAATGTTAGACTGTTTGTTCTGTAACTTTCGCCGCAATTTGGCTACAAAACAATTAAGCTAGTTTTAATTGTATCTATTACGTCATTTTAGCCGAGATATGTCCACACCTGGTCATAAGGTATTCCTTAAGAGTTGCCCCGTCACTCGGCCCAGTGACCCCCAACCAACCTACTTCTCACCAGACCATTGGTCCACCTTTTATAGATCTCTCTAATGGCTGCTCGTGCTTCTAATTACGTTAATTGAAGAAACTCACTTTGAGAATTGCCAATTATGAAATCTTGATCGTCTACTTGTGATTACTGGCTCTATTTGAAATTTTATGCCAATATAATCGAGACTCTACAGTTTCGGCCGGAAAAAAATGTACACCTCCTTTTAAAAACATAAGGCCTGACTCTAGCACAGACGCCGAGACTAAAGCATCGTTGGGTTAATCTAACCTGTCACGCACCAGACAAAACTGGCAGCCAAAATAAATGAATCAGGTTAACCAATGCGTTTTTTGTCGCAGGAAGAATTGTTAATTTACATGGGAGGCTATGGAACGCCTCCGTTACCAAATCGTCCACATCACTCGCCTCTGACGGCCATGACCACTATCCATTGTGATCCGAATGCAACTCGAATCGGAATCAATCGAGCGCCAATGTCAAAAAACTCAATAAAAAACTGTGAGAGTCGTTCTGGTAGTGTTTGGGTGACAACACTTTAATCGAGTGTGCAATCGACTCCCTCGCTGTTATATCCGGGGCTGCATACTTCGACATTTTTAATTTCCGCAGTTTTACTTTTAGATAGCTGTCGTTTTACTGGGTCAAACACATTCATCAGTAATATTATTTCTGCTTGCATCAGAATCTTTAATCCCGAATACACGAAAGATATAATAAAAACTTCTACCTAAAGTTTCTTTTGAATATATTATGATCATTCAAACAATGAAAGTGAAACCAACTAATCTCAAAGGATTAAGACTAGTTGGTCGTAGTATACATAGAAATATTTTCACGTAACACCTTTTGTTACGAGACACCGGTTTGCCCCACCTCTAGTCTAGACAACATAAGGTGAAAAAACACCTTTGGAACAAAAAACTGACCTCATTTGATAGACACGTATTTAGAACATAACTGATTTTACCTGCAATACTATTAATTTTTTGCATATTGTTCCATTCTGTATTTTTAAATTCAATGTGTTAAAGGACAATAAGGTGTCATACTTCAAAAAAGTAAGAAGTTTTCAATTCGATTCTATTTTTTCTTAGAACTCCGTTATTTATGAAACCGATTCCGAAAAATCTTTTTTACTTAACTTACAATAAAATCAATCAACTTTACGCAAATATGTAGTGAATTTGTTAAGTATTTTCATTAAAAACTCAGTATTTATATAAGGATAGTATAACATGATGAAGTGGAACTTATGAAGAAGACCACAGATAGCCAACAGAACTTCCCAAACACATGGAATGTATTATCTCGTTTAAGATAGTTAAGCAACTATGATAATACAAATTAACAATTTTTGGTTCTGATGATGAAGTAATTCGATGATGGAACGGGAAGGTAGTTTTAGAAACTCTATAATTAAATACATCCTAACCGTCTCTATGTTTATTAGAAATATTATGTCCCTGGTTATATGTAGTTTTAATGGTTATATTCTGTGAGTAATCTTACCGTTGAAATTACAAATAGCTGTAAGTTCTCACAAATAAAAATTGTAAAATAAAGTAATGCAAAATCAAATATTTTTTAGAATTCATTGAATTAAAAAAAAAAAAAATTCCTTGTCAACTCACGATACGTTATATTTTTTATAAAGTTACTAAAAAAAGCTTATTTGAAGTCTAACAAAATTTTTTAAGTCATAAGATTGTTAAAATATCTCGTAGACAATTTTATTTCACACGAACATTCATCAAAGATGTACAAATAAATAGGTAATAAAGCTTAATTTTAGGATTCCGTTTTTTCCTTTTAAAGTACGGAATTCTTATAAGATCCCTTTGTTGTCCGTCTGTCTGTCGGTCAGTCAAGACTCTTCATCTCAAGAACGCGTGGAGGTATCGAGTTCAAATTAACCTTTCAATCGTGTCAATTAGAGACACAATAGAAAGACAATGGCAGCGTAAATGCCAGCGTTCGCTTCGGGTTTAATGAATTAAAACCATTATACATATACTTAGGCCTGCAGTCTCCTGAAGCTGTAAAAAATCAAAATTCTACGTTAAGAAAAAAAAGTTACAGCCGCTTATGTCGCAAACAACGTAATATATTTCGACACTCTCAAAGGAATCAAAATTCATAGGTTACTTCCCGTTGACCCAGATTCCTGGAGATATGTCAGCAAATCGTAGGGGTAGCACGGGCCTCTAGGACCACGAGGATAATCTGAAAAGGAAACCTGTAATCCTATAAAACAAAGGGTAACCGAAGGAACAAGGTTTAATTTTAGTCAGTAAAAGTCCGACATCCCTCCCAAGCCCTCCCACTCCACACAGTCTGGGAGAAGTCATCGGATGATTTCCAACCATAAAAAAGGCATAATTGTCAGTTATTATTTATACATGCTCATAATTATTATCTCAGTGCAATTTAAAAATCTAAAATAATAGCGACAGATCTTTATGAATGGGTTATTTCTTGAACAATAATTTTAAACTTTGTATCTTTCTCTAAACTGCAATGCCGAAATAAATAGCCAGCAATTTATAATAGTAACTTTTTATTATAAACGAAATAAATATTGCAGATTTTTTTTTATACACCAGTGTTTGAATTTGGTTTTGGTTATCAATTGTAAAAAAATGTATATATGGATTTAATCATTATCCTCAAATTTTTAACTATAAACGACGCTGGTTTTTGTCACCTTTGTAAAATATTAAAAAATAAAACCAAGTGTATCGGCTAGTAATAGAAATTATCTCTGTCATTTGTTTTAACACTGATTAGCAGGCTCTTAGTTAGTACCCTACCCTACTGCCTAAGCCTACTGGGGCCAGGGTTATCCGAAAGGCAGCTCGAGCCCCGGTATGAAGGCTAGAAGGAACAGGGTGGGTCTTTTAGTCAGCAAGAGTCTGACATTATCTCCCGGTCCGCCCAAGAGCGGGGGTTGTCATTGGATGATTTTTTCCCACCATAAAAAAGGCTATTAGTTCAGAAAAAAAAGTTCTTCAATTATTGATCTGTATTTATACTAAGTATATAAATAGCAGTTAAGGCGTATAGGCCCTTGAACCATCTGACCGAAATTATGTGAACGCAACTCTCGCACTCGCCTAGGCGGCAGTACACAAATCTGTGCATTTATTTGCGGCCAGCAGCGCCCGAAAAGCGCTTTAAATCCATTTTCTCTGCGAGATATTGATTGATTTACATATGCAATGTTCGCTTTGAAGAATATTTAACCACCAATTTTTATGTGTAAAAATGTTTCTAAAGGTCCAAGCCGTTTCGAAGGAGTAGGGAAAAGTTGCGAAATTGCTATTTTTTTTTTTACAGACGTATTAATTGCATGAAAAAATCAAATATTGATATTATTGTTCATGAATCTATAATAAACATAATTTTTTTTCAAACGAATTGGCCTAGCCGTTACGGAGGAGTAGGCCTCAGAAAATCACTGTTTTATGACACTTTTCGGGCGCTTGGCCCTTAACGAGTTGCATTAACAAGGCTGATAAACCATTATGACTTTAAACGTCAGACATCAACAAATATTATGTATTTAATGTGAACATTAGTAAGTAACTTGACGTGCAACCTTCGCTTTCCACTGTAACAATTAAATCTAGCAATTATTACTTCAAAAGTTTTAAGGCTTTAATCGCACAAGTGCGCAATAAAAAAATAATTTCACGTCGCTACAAATTGTTTTATTTCGCTTCACTGCACCGTTTTATCTCTGACTTAAATTTTATTGATGTAGGACAATTAAAATGTGTAGTGGTCGTGATGATTTCAGCTTTCACTCTCGGTGCGCGCACGCAGACCACGCCTCCTTGGATCGAATACCAGGAGGTGACGTAACTTTGTATGGCACTCGAAAGTCCACAGTCTATTTGCGTTACTGTGATATATTGAAATCAGTACACTGATTTATTTGTTCGCTCCACCGAGCTCTTCAATTATCGGGGCGATCAAATGTCAAATAGTATAATTAAATTTATTCGTTGCGGTTTGATCTACATGTTGTTTACATTATTATGTATATGGTTATCGAACGCCTACTGCTTTTCGTTACATAAAATTGTTATGCTTGACAAATAGGGACATGTATTTATAATAAGCGTGTCAACAATGTATATTATGTGTATTATTCTTATACTATATATATTTACACATGTTACGTTATTTTTTATACGTTTTTTTTTTTGATAACATTAGACACCAGTAGTCCAGTATCCAATATCTCATGTAACCACTAGCACTTTGCTAGTGACTTCGTCCATTAAATTTTTTCATATTTTTTTTACAACCCTTAGACCGTATTTTATTTGAGAGTAGGTTTGAAAAATTAATAACGATTGTCATTGTTATTCAAGTTTCAAGTTTATAAACCCAAAAGAATAAGATTCTCCCACAACACAACCTTTAACAGACTTACCGTTTAAAGGGATTGTTTTGAAAAACAAATAATGAAATTTTTTTTTATTTATGTGGATTACTATTTATGCTACGTTTCAAGTATATGGGCCCAAGGAATAAAATTTTTCAAAAAAAAGTAATTTTCCGCTTTTCACTCCCTTAAAAGTTGAACTATCAAATACCCCTTCTTATTGCTGGTCTACATCATAAAAGAAAGTCTGGTGCTAAACAAGCTAAGTTTTTTAAGTTCGACCGGTCATTGATCGATTAAAATAATCGACTAGTTCTTATTAGTTAGCCAACTTGTGTTTTACTTTATCTTTATTTTATGTTTAATGTTTAATTAAGGTTGTTGTTATTTTATGTTCTAATTTGTTTATATTTTTTTATTAATTGTATGCAAGTAAAACAAATCATTGCTAACCGATTGGCGGCTCATCATCGACGACGGCTGGTGCTGAAAATCAGCGCTGTGGCTCTGTTTCTCATGAGCCCCAGCATTTTGCTGAGCGCTGGCCGTTTTGCTGAGCACTGGCCGTTTTGCGCGGATGTGACGCATATCTTACGTGTTACTTTTAGTTCGATTTTGTTTATAACGGGTGATTCATTTGGAGTTACTTTTTCCAAAACTAAAAAAAATATGAATAAAACAAATTTATCGGGTAATATTTATTATAATACAAAAGAACCATTCCTTACATTTACTTTTTAAAGATTATTTCTTTCAAATGTTGTCCGTAACTGCGATTAAGGTGGTCCATTCTGGAGTTCCAGTTTTCGATGACCCGACCGAGCATTTCCAGTGGTATTTGGCGAATAACGCGAGTAATGTTGGCTTCCAGTTGATCAATCGTACGCGGCTTATCCATATAAACTTTGGACTTTACATAACCCCACAGAAAAAAGTCTAAGGGTGTGATATCACAGGATCTAGGCGGCCAACTGACTGGTCCGAAACGCGAAATTAACTGTTCACCAAATTTTTCTCGCAACAAAGCCATGGTTTCACGTGCTGTGTGGCATGTGGCGCCGTCTTGTTGGTACCAAAAGTTTTGAAGATGACGGGCTTCAATTTCAGGAAACAAATAGTCCGTTATCATGGTACGATAACGGTCACCATTGACAGTGACGTTCTGGAAGACGGCGCCACTTGCCACACAGCACGTGAAACCATGGCTTTCTTGCGAGAAAAATTTGGTGAACAGTTAATTTCGCGTTTCGGACCAGTCAGTTGGCCGCCTAGATCCTGTGATATCACACCCTTAGACTTTTTTCTGTGGGGTTATGTAAAGTCCAAAGTTTATATGGATAAGCCGCGTACGATTGATCAACTGGAAGCCAACATTACTTGCGTTATTCGCCAAATACCACTGGAAATGCTCGGTCGGGTCATCGAAAATTGGAACTTCAGAATGGACCACCTTAATCGCAGTTACGGACAACATTTGAAAGAAATAATTTTTAAAAAGTAAATGTAAGGAATGGTTCTTTTGTATTATAATAAAGATTACCCGATAAATTTGTTTTATTCATATGTTTTTTAGTTTTGGAAAAAGTAACTCCAAATGAATCACCCGTTATTTATTTTTTATGGTATGCGTCATATTTGACGTGAATAAACACTTTTTCTTTCTTTCTTTTCTTTCTAAACTTCACATTCCTAGACCAAATAGCTTTAGCTGCGCATTGATATGTCAGTTAGTCAGTTTCTGCCTTTATAGACTGGCTTTTACCCTTGGTTTCACTCCCGTTAACTTCTCTACCGTATCCTATCCTGCCCTACCCACCCCCTAAATTACTTACCTACCTACCTACCTATCTTATCCTAACCAAGAAATTTTCAAAGGAAAATCAAGGTTTATTAAACATTAAAATAAATTATAATCTACAATGCATATGTCCAATAGTGAACATCTTTTGGCTAAAATAATGTTGATGATCATAATCCACAATGCAAATAATTTTGATCTCAAGTGTAATTACAGATGATATATTTTAAGCTCTAAAACGAAATTACCAACAAATGTATCATTCTCAACATTATCTCCGGAGACGTAGTTACGTTGAACAAGTTCATCGATAAGGACTTCTGAGATAAACCACGCACGGTTACAGTTAGAATCTTAAGTAGGTACCTACTTTAACCTCAGTACCTCTGTAATAGGACACTTTAGGTTGATGGCGCTTATTTACGGTAAATTATTGTTATAAAACAAAATTTAATACAAAACTGATCAAGTGTGAGACGTTGTAAAGGTTTTATGTTCCATGGTGTAGCAGGATATTGACCTTTGCTTTGATCATAGAGGGAAACTAGTATCTTGAGTTAAATAATAATCATAACATTCCACAACTATCACACAACGCCATCTAGTTCAAAGCTAAGCAGGGCTTGTGTTATGAGTACTAGACAACTGATAAACATACCTCCACAGGAACAGCCCTCCACAAACTTTAAGGGCTTGCTCAGTAGACGAAACTGAACAACCCACCATAAAAGTTATTTTCAGGAAACGAAAAAAAATTCACTCTCTCCATACAAACTGTCCAATCAAGTTAGTAATTTTGTATGGTAAGGCGGATTTCTTTTTTCGTTTCCTGAAAAAAAATTCTATGGTAGGTTGTTCAGTTTCGTCTACTAAGCAAGCCCTTAAAGTTTGTGGAGGGCTGTTCCTTACACCTTGTATAGATAAATAATTACACCCAGGCGCAGAATAAATGATCATACTTATCACACAAACATTTGTCCAGAACCCACGACCCCCAGCATAGCAATCAGGACCACTAACTATTAGACCAACAGGCCAGTCATAATTTCCCAATTATGGAGTTTAAGATTCATCGTTATTGCCCAAACTCCCTTTAGACCACTTTGTGTTAGATAAGTTTACCTATTCAGCCAAACAAGTATAATAGATATACGTAATCAGCTTCAAACAGATCCCACTGCTGGGACTAAACCTCCTCTCTAGGAGAAGGAGTGGACCGTAACCACCACGTGGGCCTAGTGCAGATTAGTGGATGTCACATGTCTTTGAATTTTAGATAATGCCGGTTTCCTTACGATGTTTTCATCACCATTTTGAGAGCAAATGTCTTTTAATTTTTCAACAAAGCTTACATTAATTCTCAGATTATTTACGAATCAACTACTCTATTATCTTAGCTTAACCATATCTGGAGTATACCGGCCGTACCCACAAAGCTGATCTTGAGATTCTAGCCAGAAATGTTTACGCAACATAATTTCAGAGAAAGATACACAAACAGATGCATACAGGAAACTACCGTAATTCCACAAAGCAAGCCCATTCCCCGAGCTGCGAGTACCAACATCAAAACACCGAAAACCCATATCCATAAAATAACATCTACTTTGTACATATAATTCTCACGCTTCTAATTAAAGCCGAAGTTCGCGTCATCCTCGTAAAATCAACAGAAGTAGGTATATAGGCCGTAAAGCAACCGGTCTTATCCCAATTTTTTGAAGATGTCACTTTTTAATACCATTTTATACTACACTAGATTTTGCCTCAGCTTCACCCGCGTACTTAAAATATGGTCCAGGAGTAAAGCAGCTTTCTATCGGTGAAAAAATTTTAGCAATTGGACCAGTATTTTCAGAGATTATCTGCTACAAACAAAAAAATAAAAAATAAACTTTAACTCTTTAATGTATCAGTGTAGACTACTCCGCAGCATATTTATTGCAATGCCGATCTCAGATACATTTTTTGGCGCTAGATTCGACTTTATCCAACTTTTACGAGTACTAGCTGCAACTTCTTTTTGATTTTACATATTGTGATATCTCGTTTTTATATTAGAAGGATTTTTTTTTTAATAAGATGTGTAATGAAAAAAAAAAAAAAAACACGTATACCAGATGTTATATTAATGACACAAACAAGTCCATTCTTAATTCTGTAAAGTTCTAAAAATTTAGATAACACCAGTGGCCAGATCACAGTTGATATCTCAAAAAGCACAGTTGAGTACAGATCTTCGTAAATTCCTTTGATTATTGTACGAGCAAACCTGTACATATCAATTGTATTAATTTTATGCTGACATCGACGCACAGTGAATGATTAAAAACCAAAATTTAATTAAGCGTTTTAGTAGTTGCATAGTATCGATGAAACACTCAAATGTTCGGGCAATACACGTAGTGAATTTAAAATCAGTTTATCATTTAAATGTACACTTTACCCCGTACATTTTGATCCTTCGAGCCAAACCCTAAAAAACACGTATATCAGATGTTATATTATCTGATGACACAAACAAGTCCTTTCTTCCTCCTGTAAAGTTATAAAAATTGAGATAGTACCAGTTGCTAGATCACAGTTCGATCTCAAAAAGCACAGTTGGGTAGAGAACTTCGTAAATTCCTTTGAGTATCGTTAAAAGAATGTGGCTGTTAATCAGGGACTTGGTTGACGTTCATAAGGTCTCGTCAAGTAGTGATGTACGGTCGAGATTAGTCGGAATCGGTCCACTTGTCACTCACAAAGTGTCGTCGCATGCCATTCATTAGTTTAATGATGCTGGGTCTCGGAACTACCCAAGACCCAGCAATTGGAGTGGAACAAATTGGTGCATTACGAAGTCCGTAATGTTTATAGAATGGTTGTTTTCTAAAATGTTTAATGGTTACTGTGATTTGTTTATGTGTGTTCTAGCTGTTCTGATGATATCGGGAATGAGGATAAACATTGCTGTTCAAGTTTATCTTTATATGAAAACTGATAAGATTTTTTTTTTAATGACTTTATTTCTTACTCATTTTTAAATGGATTGAGATACCCCAATTTTTCACCTTACGAATATCGTAGTAAGAGACACAATGGAAAAACAATGAGAGAGCGAACGTCGACGTGCGTTTGGGGTTTAATGAATTAACCCCTGAGTCCCCAAGCATTTAAATAGGTTTATTACGGATAAATAGAAAAGGTTGCCTAATTTCGAAATTTACAGACTACTTTATTAAGAATTTCTTAGATACATAAACAATAAATAAGCCCTCAAAATTTTAATAATCTACGTGGACTTTTAATAATATTAGTGTTCAATAAAATGTCGCGCGAACACCCGGTTCGCTTGGGGTTTGAGAGGTTGAGTGTAGTAACTAACAAAACCTCTTTAACAGACGAAATTTTTGAAGCTAATTTCAACTGTGGTTAAAATAATTTTAATACGGTTACAACGCGGGTCTTAAAGCTTTAAACGCGGGTTTCGCAATCAAAATAGTCGTCATCATCATCATCATTTCAGTCAAAAGATGTCCGCTGTTGGACATAGGCCTTCCACAAATGTCGCCAAAGTCACCAATCCTAGCATCCAACAGTTTCCTGCGACTCTCACCAAATCGTCGATCCACCTTGTGGGAAACCTTCCAACGCTGTGTCTTCTGGTACGTGGTCGCCACTCCAGAACCTTTCATCAAAGTCAAAGTCAAAGCATCAAATAGACCATTTGCAGGCACTTTTGAATAATCAAATGTCGGTCAGTCCAAGAAAAATGAAGCTAAATTGCACGTTCCACAGCGTAGATCTCTATGAAGAAGACATCCACATCGACAATCTGTTCTTCGAATAATGTACCTGCCCATTATCACTCAGTCAGAGTAGTCCGGAATATTACTCGTACTTATCCTACATAATACATTATAGTAACGTATAAGATAAATTAACTCTAACAAACTCCACATTAGCTACTAGTCTTAAGCTTCTGACCCCTTACATTACAAGTACCAAATATAAACCATTTTACGCAAAACCAATTAAACCCGTGTATAACTCAAGCACCAGGAAACATTAACATATCACAGTTCAGAGGTCAACATATGCACTGACATTTAATAACGAAGCTAAATATACCAGGATTAACAAATAAATTAACACTAGTGCTATTTTGTATTGCAGTGGCTCTGGGAATAATAATAATAATTCTTCTGTATGCGTGTTTGTCACCTAACTCCTCTTAAACAACATGACCGGTTTGGATAAAATTTTGTGTTTATATTTGAGTAGGTCCCTAGATGGTTTGAAAATAAAATTGAACCCAGTAGGTGGCGCTGCAATCGGGTTCTCAATTTTGTTTGATCAAAAGCCAGCTTTCGGGTAAGACATCGGCTGTCAGGACTGCTAATAATATTATAAATTATTAAAAAATAGGCCTGTCGTTGTGCGTTTGGATCTCCATACGACACGCATTGTGAGGAGTTTCTTGTCTTTGAAGCTCTATACACACCGATAGCTTGGAATCTGCTTCCGACACTGGTGGACTACTGTATTTATAGTATTTATATTTTAAACGAATTATATTTATGTCTTTCTAAGCTATTGCATAGCTTCTATCACGGGCCTTGAGCGTGGAGACCGAATCCAGAAATTCCGTAACGAAAATAACTTAACACCTCCCACTCATTTGTTTTTTGAGCGTGGTGACCGATAAGAAAACAAATGAGTGAACAATCAATCAAAATTCAATTCAATGTGTCAAAGTGTAACTTCAATTAATATCAAAGAAAAAAAAACAAAGGAAAAAAAATACTGCATAAATAAAATAAATAAATAATTATAATTGCATAAGTTGATAAAAATACTATGCAAAGGCTTTACTGCGGCAGTCCCCGAGTGCCACACGTCTTTTTTTTTTAATCTTTTTCCTAATCGAAATCAAGCCGAATCGAATGGCTAATATTTAACATCATACCGGGGACAGTCATATACGATAATTGTATTATTGGATATCAATAAGTAAAAAATTAAGCCAACCCAAAATCATGTAATGCGACTCTCCAGTCCCATTATATGACTGGTGCTGCGGTTAAGCCATTACTCGATTCCCCCCTTCAAAGGGTAGGAAGTAGGAGATAATCAATAAACTTTAGTTTGATAATTGCGAGCAAGACTTGTATTCTCAGCCAAGTATTTGGGTAAACTGATTAATATAGAAATAAATCTTTCGAATAGTCTGAAACAGAACCGAAAATCTTATGTAACTAGTTCCTAAACAATTCTATTCAAATTCAGTTAGAGAATATTAAACAATAGTTTCCGTTGTCAAACATCGTTTTAGTTATAATGAATGAGCAAACTGGCCTTTAGCACATAATATAGGTATAGAAGTCAATAAACATACAAAGCGCGCTCGAGCAACGCACACAAAGACACCGCTCACTGACACGGTGTCTCGGTCGCGTCTCGGATCACTCGTCGAACAATTCCGGCTCAAACGCTCATTAGTGTGCGTCCACTGAGCGTAGGTATAAAAAGTGAAGTACATACATGAGTTTGTCTTCTGTACCTATCTATTTTATGCCTTAACCTTTTGAATGTCTTATGTTACACAGTTCGATATAAGCAATTGTCTTTCTATTGTGTCTCTAATTACGGCATTCAAAGAGTTAAGGTTCTAAGATTTCAACTGTTGAACCGACGCACGCGTCGATTCTATTTTTTTTTCTGAGAAGTTTATGGGTGCTTAAACTTCTCAGAAAAAAATAATAATATTGTGTTTCTATAATAACATCACCTTCCAGCCCTTGGCTTATTTTACTTGGTGTCGGCTCAACACGCTGTTTTTCTTCTATTCTATCTTGTCTGCCGACTATCATTGCCTTCCTTTTATTCAATTCTTAATTCTTTATTGTATACAAAACAGACATGATACCTATACGGTGATACAGACCATTTATATATGTCGCAGGGAAATGAGGATATCAGGGATTTTACGAAATACCTAAGGATATCACGAAATCCCAGTAGATGTCGAAAATTCTTGTTTATTACGTCTCCTTACTAAAAGTATCTAGTAATATGACAAAAAATTAATTTATCGTCAGTGATATGTCGTTTCACTAAACAAAATTTAATAAAATGTCAGGAATGCGGATATTGCCGAATAAAAATCGAACCATGCATTTCTCTCGCTTGCTCTAGTGCCCACATTGGCACTAGTGGGAGCGAAACAAATGCGTCGCTCGAGCTGGTGCGGCTCGTGTGCAGCTAACTCTCGCAATGACAGTTCAATTCATGGTACTGAATCTGTGAATGTTGTATATGCTTTTAAAACACACACACTTTACACACATACAATCCATACATATTTTCCTTGGCCTTCTCCCTCTACTTCTGCATTTATCCACATGTAACATATAAGCACATTTTATAGTAATATGCGTTCCATCATTCCTCTTGTAATGACCATATCAAGTCAAAAGATTCATTTTGAAATTTTTCAAACACGGTACCTCTTTTAAGCTTTCTCTTATTCTCATAGATTTTTTTTACTTTACGTATAACATATACTAACTAAGTTAAACTAAACGTCGTCTACGTAAATATTTCAACTAAAGGAAACTTCTGCAGACTCTATTAAAAGCTTGCGCCTCGCAAGCGTGATGGTCCAAAATTTATACCAGCATTAAATTCCCCTAAAAAGCTTTCATATTTTCTGTTACGTCCCAGATGAGCACAAATAAAAAGTATCAAAGATATAAATCAAGATCCAATATTTCACGAATCTGTTGAACACTATCAATTAATCATACCCATCCGGCGTTTGGCTAACCTCGGCACACCTCGGATAAGCTCGGGTAAGTTCGGGAACAGGGTGTAGTACCTACCGCCGGTAATGTAGATCTGACAGCTCCACCAACTTCCCCGAAGTGCCTCGCCTTACTCCGCTAACGTTGGCACATTTATCAAGTGAACCAGTTGATATTTTTGGAAACTATTTTCTTGGGAGGTTGTTTTAGAAATTAATTTGACGGATGATTTATTTTGATTATTAAATTGGGCTTGTTTTATTTTGACAGTTATGAAATGGCACGTCATTTTGAAGTTGGGAAACAAAATGATAAAGCTTCTTAGAATATCGCCGCAGCTTTAGAATTAATAGATAACATCTCTCAGTAACGTCAGTTACTGGGTTGTATTATCCATTAATATGAACTTGACTACGGTAAAGCCAAAAGGAGTGTTGTGATTTAAACCTTTATGTAGATACACATGTTCTTATCTTCCCCTGTAATTTCTTAAACAACTTATTAAAATCTGCCAAAAGAGATAACGCTGAAAGCGTCTTTATTATGCATTGGTATAGGCTGTGTGTGTTAGTGTTATATTTGGCATAAAATGTATCACTATTTTGCTTGCATTAAATAGGTTGTAAAATGGCACTGTACCATAGTACTACAAAATAGGACCAACAAGTCATAAAGCGATCTCTCTCGCGTGAATCAAAATCTGTATGCAATAAACATCATCATGATATTGATATCATGGAGGCCGACCCCATTAGGCAACGGCGCTCTCGCCGCCGCCACCGGGATTCCGATCCCGATTTCCGGCCACAGTAGGCGTGGGCTTGCGGACAATGAGCAATGGGTAGCTCACTGCCCAACCGTCCGGTAACTGTTCGGATCGAGCCCAAGTCGTCGACGGCGCGCAATATTCCCGCGCGCCTCAAGGACTTGTCAGCAACAGCAGGGACCCAGCCGGGTCGAAGCCAACAGGGAACGGGGTGGGCTTTTAGTCAGTAAGAGACTGACACTATCTCCCGCTCCGCCTAAAAGCGGGGGTTGTCATTGGATGATTTTTCCCACCATAAATTTTTTTTTATCAATTATATCAATATTTCAGAAGAAAAACGACCAGTACTGTTTCTCTCACATCCATCGAATTCCCGCGACTTCCAACACAGCACCTTCTAGTACGTGATCGTCACTCCTGAATCTTTCAGCCACATCGAAGGCTAGATGGCGTTGTATGATAGTTGTTAGACATTATTCTTAATTATAATTAACTAGCTTTTGCCCGCAGCTTCGCCCGCGTTCATTAATATAGCTTATGCAACTCAGGAATAAAGCAGCTTTCTAGTGGTAAAAAAATTTTCGCATTCGGACCAGTAATTTCAGAGATTACCTCCTACAAACAAAAAACAAACTTTACCTCTTTCTTATATTAGTGTAGATTTCTAAAGTTAGACTGATACTCGTTTTTATAAATAGAGCCCAAATGACGCTGATCTAGCAAGGTCCCTTATACATCAACTCACAGTTTCAGGAAGCATGTCAATGTCGCTTGTAATTACATGATCCTTAAAGGGACTTCATATTCGTATCACATGTCGAATATTTATCAAAGGAGTGTCGGTACTTTTTTGTTATTTGTCGTTTGATATTACAGTATGTCAATCTAAATTAAAAGAGGTAACATCTAGTCTCTCTAAACTCTAACTGGTTAAGAAATAGTACAATTTGATACAAGTGGAGAAAACTGATTGTGAAAAATGCAGAATTCGCCCGAACCGCAAGAGAAGGTGTTATAGAGTCGAGTGCTGCAGTGAAAAATTTTTACGTGTTATCAAACGACGTTTTTCAATATACTTACAAAGAGATAAGTAAATGGGGGTTGTCCGGTAACTCATGCCGGTCGCTTAGCGCTCAGCCTGATACAATAAATAGAATAAATTTTGGCAGGAGCAAGTTGGTTCGCTTTTCCGCCCTAGTGTGGAAAACAATAAATTGCGTGCCTGAAAGCGGTAGGGATAAGAGCGTGTTATTAACTTAGCTAAAAATTTCTCAACACAACATTATCACTTGATAAAATATACCAATAAAAATCCATTTAGTCGTTCGAGTGTGAGAAAGTAACGAACATAAAAACACAAACTTTCACCCTTTATAATATTAGTGTGATTTATTATGCCAAATTGGTTGCCGGACAAAAAATAAACATCCGTGAGCCATTTTCCCATAATATGTTAAAAAAAATTAAGTGGGAAAAATCCACGGTAAGTATCTGCAAAAAAGGTCACAGGATTGGAGCGAAGTCCGCTAAGAAACGCTAGTAGGGATATTAAGACCGATAACGTTGATACGTATTAGGGATATTTTGCATTTCCCACCCTTGACCGGACTTGGCATCATCTGCTTATCTCCAGTCTTTACTGCTGTCCATTAATGCCACCCCTTCCATTAATACAGTCCCCGATTTTTATCAAGTCATTTTCTAAATGCGCTTTGGTCTTGCAAATGATCGTTGAAATTATAATGACAGTTTTTTCAAAACATTACCGTATTTTGTGCAGTTTTTATGTCAATCTAGACCTAACTCGTTGACGATCACCATCATTATATAAAAACCTTTGGTTTGGGTTTGATGATTGGTATAATTATGGTTTTACTATTTCATGTGAGATTAGTATCTGCATACAATGTCAGCTTATTACAGTTTGCACATTGTAGAGACCTTTTTAGGGTTTCGTGTCTCAAAAGGAAAAAACGGAACCCTTATAGGATCACTTTTTTTTCCGTCCGTCTGTCCGTCTGTCCATCTGTCTGTCTATCAAGACCCTTTATATCGAGAATGCGTGTAGATATCGAGTTGAAAGATACGGCCGTTTCTGTACGCAAAAAAAAACGCAGGTATATTTTGAGACTCTCAAAGATCGAAATTCATAGGGTACTTCCCGTTGACCCAGAATCCTGAAATTTGACACAAAGCAAGGTCTTGTAACACAGGTATAGGAATACATTTTAATCTGAAAACAGTAAAGTTGTTGTAGAGTACGTCACAAAAAAAAAAAATTTTTTTTCGCAATTCGGAAACATATTCGAGACTTCATGTAGGAATTTATAGTTTTCACGGAACCCTCAGTGCGCGACACCGACTCGCACTTGTCCAGTTTTTTATTGTTAGTAGGCTTGCTTGACCTCTATCTCACCTGATGGCAAGCGATGATGTGGTCGACGATGAAACATGCTTACCTTGAAGAAACCTATTCACTATGACTTAAAGACCCTCAAGTTAAAATTGTAGCTGTTGGGAAACATAGACTCCTCCTAAAAAATCCTATCTTCTGCTCGAATAAACGAAAACGAATATGCTTCCAATACATTTTGTACATATAGAGATGTCCTCCATGTACCGGTGGCGCATCGCTGTACGTTTGCTGGCCTGATGTTCTTCAAACTCCCTTCTTTAGTTCATACAAATCTTTCATTGTTTGAAGTAATTAAACTAGATAAATTATATCTAGTTTAGAATGTTGCTCTGTATGATTATGTAAAAGTTGCCCATCCTATAAGTACTTCTTTAGTGATCTAGTCACGACATGCTTGGTTCAGTCAAACCACACCATATTTTAATAAATAACTTCAAGCAATAAAACGGGCAATAATAACTTGTTAAGTAACTTGCTAAATTAATTTTATCAAAAGATACATTGCTACTGTCGTTCATGCTGATAATATCCTGTTGTATGCCATACCTTTGACATAGTAAAGTGATTCAGCAGTAGCATAACTTAACTGTACGAAAAGACGACGAAAATCGGTGTATGATAATTATGTATCCTAAAACCACACGACAAGCGACATTTTCATCATCATCCCCTTAGTCCATTCCTAACTAGCTCGGAGTTGCTTTTAGATAAAACCGAGAGCAGCTGAATACCCGTGTTTTGAAAGGAGCGAATGCTTACTAGCCCTTCACAACACAGTTACTTAGCAACACGAAGTAACATGTTGTCCAGAAAGTCCGAAAAAACCACGATGGCTAAAGCAGGAGCTTCTCTCCGACGCTTCACTCCGCTCTCACCTTAGTTTTAACCTAACCTGGTCAAAAGTCCGTGTCGGCGTGCCCTAGAATATGTTTATTAATTCTTCATGCGTAAAATGTCATCAAACTTCCGATTATTATTAGAAATTAAAATTAAATAATTACAATGACTTCGAATATTTTATTCAATCAAAGAACCTGTTTTATAACTTAACGTTGGCCGTTAGTGTGTAAATTACCAAGGAATTCTGCAGATTATCTAGTTAATATAAAAACTTAAACATTTTTTTCCACTTGAACGGACTCAATTAGATAATCTACTGACTGACACGTCAATCTGCAGTTTAACTGGTTTGTGCACAATAATGTAACATACTCATAAACAATAAAAACATTATAAATTTTCATCCAAAACTGTCATTCTATCTCCATTATTCAAAAAACAGTCAGTGTTAAAGCTACCAAGTTTTAGTACAGACAGAACGTTTTAGTTCTCTGGTACTAAACATAAAAGTTATACTTTATTTCCAAGGCACTGTTTTTTTTTTTTTCGATGGGAAAAATCATCTTATGACAACCCCCGCTCTTGGGCGGAGCGGGAGATAGTGTCAGACTCTTACTGACTAAAAAACCCATCCCGTTCCTTCAAGCCTTCAAACCGGGGCTCGAGCGCCCTTTCGGATAACCCTGGCCCCAGTAGGCTTCGACCCGGCTGGGTCCCTGCTGTTGCTGACAACTCCTTGAGGCGCGCGGGAACAGCGCGCGCCGTCGACGACTTGGGCTTGGTCCGGATGGTTACCGGACGGCCGGACAGCGAGCTACCCATTGCGCACTGTCCGCAAGCCCGCGCCTACGGTGGCTGGAAATCGGGATCGGAATCCCGGCGGCGGCGAGAGCGCCGTTGCCTGATGCGGTCGGCCTCCTCCTTAGCGAGCATTACTGCTTCGCAGAAGTCGGTGACCGCCTGCCACTCCTCCTCGCTCCGGACCATGGCCTCAACCAAGGCCCGGCGCGAGAGGTCTCCGCCGCCGATCACCCCCACAAGGGCACGGCGATGCTCCACCCAAGCAGGGCACACCGCGATTGTGTGCTCCACCGTGTCCTCCGGGCGTTCCGCACAGTGGCGACACCCGGGCGTCACTTCCGCTTTAATTCGGAACAGGAACCTCCCGA
This sequence comes from Mythimna albipuncta, assembly GCA_929112965.1. NCBI lineage: Eukaryota > Metazoa > Arthropoda > Insecta > Lepidoptera > Noctuidae > Mythimna > Mythimna albipuncta. The sequence goes on from OV815960.1 coordinate 21,172,184, forward strand.
ACTTGCCATTTCCGGTGAGGACCTGTGTCTTGCGGAAGGTAAGGACGCCGTGAGGTCTTTCCAGCCACGCCTCAAAGAGGGGACTTATCGCCATAATTGTGGCGTGCCTATGACGGGGTTGCGATAGTCGCTGACGTCATTCCACCATGAGATCCCGCCGGATCTCTGTCCGCCATGCCGCGACTGCCGCGACCTGTCGCGGCAAAGGACTTTCACCCCGGCGTTGCATCTCCACGCGCATGTCGTGCATGTGTGCAAGGACTGTTGCCTCCAGATCCCACGGTGGTAGGCCAGCCAGAAGGCTTGCCGCTTCGCGGGAAATCGTGCGGTATCCCCGCACCATCCGAATTGCCATGACCCTCTGGCAGGCGTTCAGTATGGCCGCCGGTTGCTTTTTCAGCGACAGCGCCCACACCGGCGCCCCGTAGAGGGCCATGGACCGAACGATCCCCGCGTAGAGCCTCCGGCAGGAGGCATCTGGACCCCCAAGGTTGGGCAGGAGCCGCTTGAGCGCAGCCCCAGCTTGAAGGCACTGTTGGCGCAGTGGTTGAGCAGTGGCTGCGTTGGGCGTCGCGGGTTTGAATCCCGCTCGGAACAAATATTTATATGGCCTACAGATATTTATCTATATAAGTCTGAGTGTTTTGTATATGCGAGTTTACATGTTTGTGAATGCACTCATAAAACGGGAGTTATAGAAAGAACTCATCAGTTCTCTGATTTTAAAAATAAAGCAAAGTTTCACTTCTGTTTTAGAGTAGACTGTAACCAAGCTCAAATGTGACACAGTTACATACGCAAAGACGCAATTATAATGCCAACTCCCGACACATATTCAGGTCACCAGACATTATTAAGTCGTAAGTCTACGTTTATTTGAAACAGTAACAATCAAAAGTATATTTGACTTTATCTGTTACAGTACAATCATATATTTTATATTCCTGTTGGATCATAAAAGCAAGTGCTACATTTCGTTTATGTCTGGTGGGACCACCTGGTAGCGTACCTTCATATCAGCTTATTGTCCTAAAAAGGAACTTGACCCAGATAGCACTATCATAAAACTTATGCTCTAGCAAGAAAATATTATAATCCTGGGGTATAAAGTATTTCCTATTCCTGAATATGGTGTTTGTGTTTTATACTACATTATTTTTAGTATACGTAAAACCTGAATATAGTATGTTCAGAAACAGTAACTGAATAGACTCCAATACTTTTTAGACCTTGTTATATTTTCTCCAGAAATATTTAAAAAGGTTACAAGTTGGACACCACCTACAATAAGCACAACACAGTTCACGGCATATCATAGCGGGCATTAGATGCCACCGCAGCTGAGTACGGATGCAAAATGGCCGAGGTACCAAGTATTTGCGTGCTTGCGGACAGTGAGCAATGGGTAGCTCGCTGTCGGGCCGTCCGGTAACTGTCCGGACCAAGCCCAAGTCGTCGACGGCGTGCACTGTTCCTGCGCGCCTCAAGGAGTTCTTAGCAACAGCAGGAGCCCAGCCCGGTCGAAGCCTACTGGGGCCAGGGTTATCCGAAAGGGCGCTCGAGCCCCGGTATGAAGGCTAGAAGGAACGGGGTGGGGCTTTTAGTTAGTAAGAGTCTGACACTATCTCCCGCTCCGCCCAAGGGCGGGGGATGTCAATGCATGATTTTTCCCAAAAAAAAAAAAAGTTTACGGCATGTCATAGCGGGCATTAGATGCCACCGCAGCTGGGTGCGGATGCAAAACAATACCTCAGTCCCCAGAACGGCCGAGTTACCATGTATTTGTACGGACAACCAGGTAACGTAATAAGCTTTGTGATTTTTCATGATATAATTATGAAATTTTTGAGATAGAAATACTGGACATGTGTTTTGGGTGTCACATTTTTACTAAAAGCAATGTTGTATAAGTTTACAATTATTTTATGTATTCTCGTATGCTTACTGCAATGTTTTATTTTATTAGTAGTACGAGTACACCGCAGACTATCCCTATTTCTGGCCACCGTAGGCGCGGGCTTGCGGATAGTGAGCAACGGGTAGCTCGCTGTCCGGCCGCCCGGTAATTGTCCGGACCAAGCCCAAGTCGTCGACGGTACGCACTGTCCCCGCGCATCTCAAAGAGGTGTCAGCAACAACAGGAGCCCAGCCGGGTCGAAGCCTACTGGGGTCAGGGTTAGCCGAAAGGGAACTCGAGCCCCGGTGTGAAGGCTAGAAGGAACGGGATGGGCTTTTAGACAGTAAGAGTCTGATACTATCTCCCGCTCTGCCTAAGAGCGGGGGTTGTCATTAGATGATTTTTTCCCACCATAAAAAAAGACTATCCCTGTTTGATTTTTAGTTTTAACATCCATATTAAGGTTGTCTGCAAGATAAGACCATCCATTCTATTCCATTCCGTTCCGTTCTGTTCCGTTCCATTTCGTTCCGTTCCATTCCATTCCATTCTATTCCATCCCATTCTATACCATTATATTCTATTGTGTAAAACATATACAAATATGTACATACAAACTATTGCCTATAATACTATTAATGCGATCGTAAGTGAAAAATCTAGTTCGATCCACAACTGCGGGGGGCGTACCTTACCTTTTGGGACGAAGCAGCTGTTCCTACGGTTGCTAATGAATACGAGTCGGACCTTCTAGGGAAGCGCAATCAGAGTACTTCCTGTTATACGACTACCAAGTTATCTAACGCTAAGTATAGATGACGCATGTGCAAAGTTCTAATATCGTTAAGAGGAGAACGAACGTGATAATACCCGAGATTAGTAAGTTTAATAATTATTTGAGTATTGAAATGACTTTGTGTTGATGCTGGTATTTTAATTCCTTTATGATAATAGAATCACTTCTACTAATAGCTTTATTTACATGGTGTACCTAAATAGTTATTGTATTTTGGGTGGTAAGTAGAAATTGATGCGGACTACTAACTGCGCAGTGTTTTGTTGCCTTATGAGACGATTGCACGGTGTCTTAAGTTCTTTTAAAAAATTCTATGACCAGTGCATGTTGTACTGGCTATTGAAGGCTCATCACTGGATGAACCTTATCAGAAGGCTTAAAGTCACCCAAAGGGTAATTGAGATGGCTATGTATGGAGTTTTCTAGCATGATTGAATGAGGTTATTAACATAGCTCGAAGAATGGCTAAACTTAAGTGACACTAGGCTTGCAAAACAAATGTTTGATAAGAAGGGTCACAAAAATCTGGTAAATACTGGTCTTACAGGACAGTATCTCTACCATGACTTTAAAGCAATATTATTTGTCGATACTCGATACTGACTACGTAAATATTTTGTATGGAAAATTTTACAGCGCCTCTAGCGGTAACTAACGGAACCAAAATTAGCCATACAAAATATTTACGTAGTCGGTATCGAGTATCGACAAATACTATTGCTTTAAACTCATGGTAGAGGTACTGGTCATAGTGGCTACGCGTTGGAAAAACCTACATATATTCAGCCGTGGACGTCTTTTAGCTGAAATAGTAACGATGAGGTAAATACACAAGTGAAAAACAAACTAAATAATTTTGAATGCTGAGAAAAAGGCAGGTAAATACACAGTGACAGGACAGAATGGAAGAAAAAAACGTGTTGTGCCGACCTCAAATAAAATGGGACAAGGGCAGGAAGAAGAAGAAGAAGATAATAGATAATAAACAAATAATTAGAAATCGTAACAGGATTTCCTCAATTAGCTCAGTAGTCACTGCTGCCATACTTTTTTTTTTCCGAGATTTCCTCAAACAAATTACCTATTTATATTAGGAATTTACGAGCAGATTAGCGTTACTTAATTCACACATTAATACAATCTCACAAATAAGGGTCAAATTCATCATAAATATGTAAAATTTCGTGGTGAATTAGAATCAGTTCATGGATAGTTTTTTGCTTGCCATTACTTCGTTTGAGCTATTAACGCAAATGACTTAACTTGAACCTTAATTGGTGTTTCTAATTAATTCAGTCGTTAAACAAATAGTGAAACTACAGAGTTTACTGATTGATTAAAGTTCAAAAAATAATGGATAAAGTTTTGAAATAGATTCTTAACTGAAATTGACAAATTGTAAACCATTGTAATAATCTTATTTTATTACGAATAGGTTGAAAAATCTGCTAAAAGCAAATCTATTTTTTTTGGAGTTACGTCTGGTGGGCAACTGCCCGGCAGATAATTTCGGGCTGTTCTATATGTTCAAATCGCGCGGAGAACTTTAATTGCGTGATGAAGATTAGTTCTTATGTGATGCCATAGATAGATGTCGCTACAACTCCTTCCACTCTGGGCGGAGCAAGGGGGAGTGTCACTCCCACATAAAACTGCAATGCGAAGCGATTTGCTGCGATACAACGTATGATTCGAATCAATTCGCAAATTCTTGAGATGCTTTGTATGAGCAGATTTTTACGTTGCGACGTCGCAACGTAATATTGGTGATGATGTTAGCAAAACGAAGGAGCCCAGCAGGGCATCAGCCCTGTGATTTTCTGAATAGGCAACACTGAAAACCAAACAAAACCAAAGGAAACCCAAGTCTTAAAACGCAAATGGCCACTGAAAGACACAGGTGTGGTTTTATTAAGTAAAAGTCCTCCTTAGAGCGTTAGAAGTCATTGGATCCAGCTGAAAAAAAAAATAACAAGTCATATATTACCAGTAATCCTATTACCAAACTTATCATTCTTCTTTTCATTTTTCTTTAACTTATCATTTTATCTTAAAGAAAAGTCGTCCAATAACTTCTTTTGTATTAGTATCTATACTGTAAACAATATCCTTCATAATATTATATTTACTTAGGACAGATAATAAAACATGAAACCGGCCGAAAATACACACCGTCTAAACGGGAATCGGCCATATTTTAAACGAATAGCAGTATTTAATCCTAGATATCATGTTAGAGATTAGAACAAGGCTCCAATCTTAACGATATCCTTGTAGGGAGCGCTGCTCGGCGGGGGCTGGGCAGACCCTGCTCTCTGTTAACGAAGTAAGGAGCATTAATATTGAATGGACCAGAGATGTACCGAAGGTTATACCGATTCCGAAAAACTGGAACTTCCGACTGATTTTGCACCTTCGATTACAATTTTGATTCCGATAAGTAAATTTTAATCGAGAGTTTAAAGGTACTACAAAAAAAAAATTGGAGGGACTTTTTTTCAGATAGGAAAACCATCTAAATGACTTGAGGGCAGGAGGACATATCAGACTTTTACTGACTAAAAACCCACTCAGGTTCTTTCTTTGCCATTGTTCCAGGGCCCCGTGGGTCTCTTTCGTATCACCCAGTAGGCTTCGACCCTGCTGGACCCCTATGATTGCTGACAACTCCTGGAGGCGCTAGGCTATGACTATGTTCCGATTTACGGTTACTTACTCAAAGGGTAACTTTTATCGGGGCCGGGGTAAGCCTCCGCTGTATGTCAGTGGTTCAGTAGTTCATGAACCGTAATAGGTAGACAGTAAGTCATATTTTTAACTGTTTGTTGTTGATCCTCTACTACTCAAATAAAAAAGTACCTACCCTCTTTTATTTCTTCCTGGTAATTTTTCCGTCTCAAACCAGCCTTCATAGTTTAGACGTATACAAAGTAGGGTGTAAAGTTTCACAAATCTCCGTTGAAAAGAGAGAATCCTCCGACCTGACGGATGTTTTGTCTGATTTGGGCAACTGCTCGAGAAATGATTCCGGGCTGTTGTATAATATGTTCATATAGCGCGGAGAACTCTGAACAGGATTTCTAAGTTAATTTCAAATGTGACGCCATAGATATCGCTAGAAGTTGACACTTGTCGCTCGGGGTCTCTACCGCTATGCCTTCTGCCAACTAGGTACACATAAACTTGATATTTTTTTTCGTATTTGGCATGTTGAGAGTTCGCGTTTCATTTATACATACTTAACCATTTGACGTTTTCGCTTCTGCTTCTGATTCCGATTCCAGTTTTAGTTCTGTGTCCGATACAGTTTCTGATTCAGATTACGATCCAGGTCCTGATTCAGGTTCTTAATGGGGTTCTGATTCCGGTTCAGATTCTAGTTCTGATTCAGGTTTCGATTCCAGTTCCGATTCCGATAAAACATAACTTAAAACTCCGCTTCCAGATTTTATTCCGATAAAACCACTTCCGTCACATCCCTAGAATGGACCATGTGCCGGCGCTAGGTTCCATGTCTGTAATCTAATAACGATTTCTGGCACTTCCGTGTTGTTTTTGAATATGATTAGGGACTTTGAAAAGCAATACTCTTTAGCGGGTTTTTCTATCTACTTTTTTTCGGTGAAATATCATAAAAGGGGCTTTGGGTGAAGCAAGAGGGAGTATTAGACTTTTACTGACTAAAACCACCTTGGTTTTTTCAGTTGCTCTTTACTTTCTAACTCACTTAATTGCTCTCACTTCTTTGGCAGACTGTTATACTTTCTGAGCTTTTTTTATGGTGGGAAAATCATCTAATGACAACCCCCGCTCTTGGGCGGAGGGGGAGGTAGTGTCAAACACTTACTGACTAAAAACCCACCCCGTTCCTTCATGCCTCATCTCGGGGCTGAGCTACTCTTTCGAAACTAACCCTGGCCCCAGTAGGCTTTGACCCAGCTGGGGCCCTGCTGTGGCTGAAAACTCAGAGAACAGTGCGCGCCGTCGACGACTTGGGATTATTTCTGAGCTACTCGTTAGATTATTAGATCCCAGTATGTGGCTATGTTAACTGCAGTATTGGTGGTACTCATTAAGCCCTCCAAAGTGCAGTGCAGATTTATATAGGTAATCTAAAATAGAAGTTTACAAAACAATGCTTCATGCTTCTTCATATTCCTTCTCACCCTACTGGCTTGATGTCCAATTCTTACGCACTCTCCACTTTAAAACTCTAGAATGTGTTTCCCCTTGACATCAAAAAAGCTAAAAGTACATTTTCTGTCTAGCGTAAAATTTTAACGACTACTTGAAGTCCTCTCAACCTTAGCTTGGTCTTCGTCATAATTGTTATTAAGTTCTATTAACGACTTGATATTTTTCATAGTATTTATTCGTTTATAATTTTAGCATATACAGGGTTAGACAGGCCTGTTGGTCTAGTGGTTAGTGACCCTGACTGCTATGCCGGAGGTCGTGGGTTCGATTCCCACCCAGGACAAATGTTTGTGTGATGAGCAAGATCATTTGTTCTATGTCTGGGTGTAATTTATCTATAATATGTCTGTATTTAGAAATATTTAAGTATGTTTATCAGTTGTCTAGTACCCATAACACAAGCTCTGCTTAGCTTGGGACTAGACGGCGTTATGTGATTGTCGTGGAATATTATTATTACCTACCTACATCTGTAATACGCGACGCAAGCGCATCAAGCCCTCCCGTTGATAGATCCCCGCTCCCCTCCGATATTGTACTATCACTTGCTTCGCATAGACTTTGTAACATTTAGAACGTTCAATTTTAATATTTTTATTTTTGTATGAAAATCTGATGAATTAAAATATGTTTTTTTTTTTTTTTAAATTAGTATAACAAAAGTTGTTGTTTAAGATGTTCTTAACATAGTACTGAGAGGTGGCCAGTGTTTTACAAATTACCCTGTATTGTATATGTATTTTATTATTGTTAATAACTTATATTGTTTTTTTTCTGTTTGAAGTATTTGCTAAAATTGTTTATTGTGCAAACCTAATACAATATTGTCTTTTTTAACCCAAAGGTTGTCTGATAGAAAATGACTCGTTGAAAATATCCACCAAAGTACCACTACTGAAGAAGAAGAAAAGTAAACAATGAAGCATGAAGTTAAAATAAATAAATAAATTTTTGATGTTTAATTCATTAAACCCCAAACGAACACCGGCGCTCGCGCACCTATTGTCTTTCTATTGTGTCTGATTTCCACGATTGAAAGGTTAAAAATACATTATTTCACAATAATGTTTAAATTAATACTGCTTTTGCCAAACGTCAAACCATAGTGGGTGTATAAAGCGACTCGACGTTCCAACCGCTTCTAACAACTACCAGAACCAAAAGGGGATACCAGAAACCAAACACAGAACGACTTACTCAAACGATAAACCTCGTCGCCGATTGATTGTTACTTGTAAAAGATTAATGCGCAATATAAATGTATTTATGTATCACCACTATGTTCTCCTTTTACGAATAATCGGATCTTGATCTCCAATTATTTATTTACCTTATGAAATACCAGTAACAGTCAAGTAACAATAAAATCTTTAAATGCTTTGGAGTCAAATAAAGAGTACCAAGGGTTCCGTACAAGATTTAACACTAAAAAGACACTATTTGAAATTCTGAAAAAATGACGATTCTTTTATGGAATGGTTTCTGTAAGCTGTTTTATCCGCGTGAATGACGGTTATTGTTGATGCTTAGGTAGAAGTTAAAATCAAATTAAAAGTACTATAGTCCTATCTTGAGGTTGTAGGAAAGCGATGAATGCGAGACGCATAGGATCGTTCATTGTAGCGACACTGTTAGGAGACCACAGCACACGGAGGCCTATGTCCATTGTTGGACATAGGCCTCCTCCTAGGCCTTGTCCAACAGTGCACGTATATCGGCTGAAATGACGATGACGATGATTCCTTTCTTGAGATTCAAGCTTAGTCCATATCGAATTTCATTAAAATTGGTTCAGTGCTTTGTCTGTTATAGTGACATCAGAGCGTGCAATCATTCGAACATATACAACAGCTCGAAAGAATCTATTGGGCAGTTATCCAGCTCAGACATAACATCCGCCTGGTCGGAGGGTCTTCCCTTTTCAAACGAGGTAAGTGAGACTTTACAGCCTGTTTCTCCAAACCATAAAAGAGTAACAGTAAGTTTAATTTTTAAATGGATAACATACCTATATGTATCTTTTTAAGGCGACAATAGAAATATACACTCTGTGAAAATTTCAACACTCCAAACTAATCTATTATTAACGGTTCATGAAATTCAGCCTGCTGACAGACATACTGACAGCGGAGACTTATTAATAATCGGGTCCCGTCCGTTACCTTTTTACTACGGACCCTGGTAAGAAAAAGGACAACTGAACTACAGCTTACGAGGGTAGGAGTTAACACATCTAATAAATCAATTTCATCCATTAGTTTTACAACTCGCTATGAAAGTAAATAAAAGGGACTCATGAAATAAAAGATGTGGTTTTTTTGCATGCTTTTGTGCAGTCTAAGTGCATTCTTAGTCATTAAAACAGACTTCATTACCTACGGATTCGATTGCACGACGTATATTTTTCTCTTGTATTCTTTTTCATTCATAATTCGAACGCGTGTGCATTCTTTTTTGATATGGCCATGCTTTTTTAAAAAAAAGCATAGAGCTCAAAAAATTAGAGCAAAAAAAAGAATAGAATAATTTTGTTGTCAACAAAAAAAGTAACACAACTTATACACAAACTTAAATCTATGAGTACAATGGTGGTCTTATTGCTGACAGCGATATCTACAAAATAACTTTAGGATGAAAAATGGGGAAAAAAGTTTGTGAAATTGGAAAAAAAAGATGTTTATTACAAAATAAAAGATAAATTGTGCTGATAATTATAATACTCCCCAAAAACATGATTAAGCAATTACTACCTTACTTTAAAGCTTATAATACTCTTTCAGACTGAGAATACTTCAGAGAGAACAGCCCAAAAATATTCCACCAAGCCCCTTCCGTCGCCAACAATTCACTTCCAACTTCCCACTTTGAAATATTGAAGTTACTCAACTATTCGAGCGGAGTGAAAAGTTTTCAAGTACCCAAAGACCGAAGATTCCACCATAAGATACCATACGGAGGCATGTAAGGATGAATTTTATACCTTTTTTGTACGCTCATAAATTCTCGGATTATACAATATTATACCTACAAAGGAGACTCCGGATTTTGATGTAAATAACTCCAGATAGAGATGAAAGTGATAACGTTTGATGAAATATTAATCGTGAAACTAAGTAAGGTGCGTACAATTTTCTTTTATGGCTTGAACTGCGGATTGTTATAATGTTCATGATATTTTAAAAGCAAACCATAGTAAGGTAAAAAGATAAAAGAATAGTAGGTACAGTCGACTATATTGGAAACTGGGCATAAGGTTTGTGGACGATGAGCTATGTAGCTCAACGTCCGGCTGTCAGGTAAGAATTACGCCCGAGTCAACGATGCGTGGTGTTCTACGTACGCCTCAGTGAGATATTGGAAAACTGAGGGAACCACGGCTACTAGGGCTGCGGTATGTTCGAAAGAGATCATAGCCCTAGAATGCAAAAAATAAGGCCGCCAATTGTATGTTTTTTTTTATTCATTTTTATTATAACGTTTCCTTCATAAAATATTGTAATATTGGTGTACAACAAAGTGTATATAAATAAATAAGATAACTGAAAGACACAGATTAGTTTTAGCCAAAACCAGACACGTCCTATCGCTCCAATCTAGAGTAGAGTAGCGACTTATTGATATAAAAAACCTAGGCCTGTCTTTTTTCCGCTAAACAGAGTCAATTCCACCCGGCTCCATATTTCCGAGGTGTGACCGTTCCGATAACCGATTTTGAACTTCTTAGGGTTACGATGTCATCTACTCTCAATTCCAGCTCGTACATTGAGGCAAAGGCTCAACTGGCTGCCAAAAAATTGGAGATCTTAGCAAAGGTGAGACGGTAATTCTCAGCCTTTATAAAGCGCGAGTTCGATCGTGTATGGGGTACTGTTCTCATCTCAGGGATGGTTCTACAAGATACCAGCTTAATGCGCTGGAGTCGATTGAGAGGCGAGTCAAAAGAATAATTGGCAATGATACACTTGTTGAGTTGAAGCTCCAAAGCCTTAGAGTTGCAAGCCTGTTGGCATTCTATCGCTAACATTTCGGGGAGTGTGCACTGGAATTGCATAATCTAATTTCCCTAAGTGCGTTCCATCATCAGACCACTATACGTGCGGCGTTGCACCATCAAGTACATGGTAGACATCCCACCCATACGCACAAACCGTTTTAGGAACACATTTATTGTGCGTATAGCTAAGGAGTGGAATTCCCTGCCGGAGTCTGTGTTTCCTGGGGACTTAGGGGTCTTTAAGTCAAGAGTGAATAGGTTACTTCCAGGCAAACGTGCTCCATCGTCGACCACATCCTGCTTACGATCAGGTGATATGATGGTCAAACGCAAGCATATAAATATGAAAAAAAAAAATATATCCCACTGAAAATAACAACCATAAGTAAAATTTTCTACAGTAATTATAAAAACATTTAAACATTTCATTCAACATTCGTTTTAATAAGACAATGTCAATTAGTTTAGCCATTTTAATTATCCAAGCACTTGATATTCTGTATTTGTCTTTTAATTAAAGAAAAAATATGCTGCTGTTATCCAAATAGACCGCATATTGTTTTTGTAATAAATTTTATTCTTTAGCTACTTTTTTCTTGAAGTAAACTTTCTGGCTTATTAAAGACTCTTGCTTTAGCGAAATAATAGTTATGTAATACTGTCATAAATAATAAATAATCGAATGCGTTGAACATAATGATCAAAATTGCACGATTCTCAATGTTGATTATAATTTCATTAATTTTTTACAGGTATATGTGGGTCACAGTCAGTATACTAAAAAGAACTTGAATGTTTTGACGTTCCCAATCGTTTTTTGACAAAAAAGGCAATGAATCAATAATGTTGATAGTAAGAAAGAAAGAAAAACAATTTATTTGCTTGTTTAATTTTTCATACTTCAAAATTAAGAATGATGTCTTAAATTATTCTAAATATTACAGCCACCTGCGAAAAACATCAACAAAATTGTCGTGGACCAACATTCCCTGAACACCGCTAGCCTAGCAGTACTTTTAAGATAGCTAATCCGGGCATTATCTTAAACGCCCAAACATTAAGTGAACGACGGACTTTACGCATAGGTTCCATAGACCATGGAATGCAAGCGCGGTGACAGAGACTGCAGATCAAACAACTAGAACCAATCAATTGCAACTGGAATCAATCAATTGAAACTGGAATCAATCTGGGCTGGAAACAATATGCCTAGTTTTTTCTCAGTTATATCATGGAGTCGTCTATCAATTCAACCGTATACAGCTGAGTACCAGTATTTTACATAAAGCGGCAGCTTATCGGAAGTCCTCAAACCTGTGATTCGGTAACGCTAGATAGATTTTTCTGGCGTTTATGGTAAAATGACTTCTAGGCCCACCTGTTTTTAGAAGCTTTGAGAAATAATATTATTTGCATGGGGCTAATATTACTTAGACTAGATACCTCAATGCTATCCCAAATTCTAAGATAGAAGCCTTTTTGGACTTGCACAGGTGTTTTTTAATTTATCGTTTTAACGTTGCATTTTTTTATTTAACTTACTTATAGTTAACATTTTTTTATTTTAGTACAAACATGTTTCATGTTATCATGAGCAATTTCTGAGTAAAGGGTGGTATTCACATCCACGTTGCAATTGTATGGATGTGAATACCATTTCGAATAAATATTGAAACAAACTACTTTAACAGTGGCCGCAACGAGATGTTTTTAGCTCTATGGTAAGTACCGACCATGCTACCAATTCTGCACAATAGACGTAATCATTGTCACGTACCAATGTGTTAAGACCTTAAAGTGTACCAAGTTTAGATAATGGAATTATGATTAGCACGATTCTGTAATTGAATTTGAACTGCCAACAGTCCATTGGCTGGACGAATGGCTCACGTCTCACGTACACTAGTGGTAAAGTAATGAAATTCAACAGAAGTAATAACTTAAGGTGCGTGGGTTTGTACGAAAACTTATTGTTTTATTAGGTGAATTACATTTTGTTGCCAGTTGTAAATAAATATTTGTGTAGTTGTGGGAGTTGAACTTTATAGCGTGTGTTATTGTTCAGTGCGAAAATTATAGGTCGAATATATTTGTATTTTACCAAAGTATTGATAATTTAATGAACGGAAGTTTGTTAAGAAATTGATACATTTTTAGAGGCATTTTTAAAGGGCAACTAAAGTCGAAGATAGAACTTGTTTGGTGGGAAACCAAAACGAACCCTATACCTCTGTCTGACGTCAGAACTATTCTTAGAGACTGACCTTTGCCAAATTCTCAGGCCATATAAAATAAAATAAAAAACAAACTTGACATAAACACGGTAGTCTGACAGCGAAGAAGATTAGGTTAGCAGTCAGGTAGATTTGTATTAATCTCAAAGATTATCAAGGGCAACTCTTTAGACAAGACATAATCAAATGTCTAGAAGTAAATTGGTTTAGACTGTTATTTTTTTTTTTTGTTGACGTTTTTGGTTTAGGTGTTTTTAAGCCATGTCTTCGTATGAATAGTTTTTTTTTTACCATTAGAATATTAATGTATACATTTTAATGTTTTTGTAGTATTTGGCAGCAAATGCATTAAGTCAACTTACTCGGCTTCGTTGAGGTAATCAACACTATAAGAAAATTCTGAGCTCCATTTTACCGAGATCGCACTTGTTTTAATTATTCCACATATTGTTTGGTTGAGCAGATACTTGAGATTTTAAAACTAAACCAATTCAACACCAGAATATCCATTATAAATCAATTTGCCAATAATTAAACAGCCGCTAAACTTCACTCGAAGAAATCCCGCCAAAAGATAAGAAAAAAAAACTCTTGTTACAAAAATCGATTAACCATAGGCTAAAGAAGTTATGCAACAGGCAACCGAGACTGTTTAATTTTTAAATTAAGAATTCATAATTTAGGGATAGGAAGCCAGCCGGAGATTTAAAATTAGAACTAGATTTTTATTTTTGTTATGTTTGGCATTATGTTCGTTACTTTTTGCAGCCAGTATCTTTTAATTTAATTTTAATAAGGTTGCAAAGATATGTCGATCTCTATAATGTAGCTAAGTTTTTCTAAACAAGTTGTAGACAGTGGGCCATTTTTTATATGTTCAATTTATTATTTCATGAATTTTTATGTTAGCAAACCAGAAAGGTTTTACCATTTTATTTTATTACGTTTAAAGCCAGTGCCTGCAACATGTAAGAAGTTTCTAACATTACGTAATTGTATCCATCATTATTTTTTCCTATAAAACTCGTCTAATACGGAACTTGTTAGTCCAGCTGGACCGACGTATTTACGTACGAATCGTGGTCAGACGTGACGTGACTGGCTCAGGATTTACAAACATAGACAGTTTAACTCGGACAAATATCTATTAACACCGTAACTCTTCAACAGAGCATTTCCTTCTGCTCATATTACATAATCGGGGAAGTTTGTGTAGTACATTGTTGCTTTGTGTGCAGCATCTAAATATTTCATTTTAAGGGCTTTTGAAACTAGGAAGGGATCTAGGTTTACGCTTTCTTTAGAGACATTCTAGGTGATTATTTTTGATAGAGGCTATTCTAATATACCTGAATTAGTAGGTAGAATTATACCAAAATTTACATAACCCTAAATTTACCGCTTTATGACTAATATTATAAAGCGGTAATTTTTTTTTGTAGGAGTTTATTTCTGAATTTACTGGTTCAATTGCGAAAATTTTTTCACCTATAGCTGCTTTATTTCTGAGTAACATAGATTATATTTTGTGTATGTGGGCGAAGGCGCGGGCAAAAGCTAGTGCTCGATAAGGCAGAAAGGTTCTGAAGTAGCGACTACACACCGCAACACAAAGCATTGGACGAACATCAACAAGGTGGACTGATGACCTGGAAAAGGCCACAGGAATCCGCTGGATGCGACATCCACAGGATTGGTCGACGATAGTAACGCGTGGGGGAAGCATTTAACCTAGTCCAGCAGTGGACGTCTTTCGGCTGAACTGACGATGGCGAATCGTAAACATAAGTGGCCCATCAATGTGTCAATTAAACATTGGCTTCACTTTTTAACACGCTTATATTAGCTTCACATGTATGTTTGTAACCAACGCCTTTGAGCTCGATTTTGACCAACTTTGGGCTATCAGATTTTCTTCAAACTTTACACACCCATCAAAGACTGATGACAATATAATAATCCGTTTTTTTTTTTAGTGAAAAATTAAAAAATGTCCACGCAAATGTCTATTTCATACAAGTATTTATTGTAATGCGTGGAAAACGAACGCGGGACGCGTATTTTTTTTGCATTTTGAAATTTTCTGCATGCAGAGTAAATCCAGAGGAGCAGTGGTGGCCGAGTGGTAACGGCTCCGACTTACGAGTTGTAGGTCGCGGGTTCGAACCCAGACAGGCGCATTACTACGTGTAATTTATTTCATCACCACTGTTCTCAAATCGATGAAGAAAAACATCGTGATTTTTGCTTCTAGGACATCTGATTTATGTCCTAGAAGCAAAAATTCGAAGTCATGAGTCCCAGCAGTGAGAACATTAAAAAGGCTGATGTTGAGAGTAAATAAGCACAATATTAAAAACTCCTTAAGCAAAACGAAACATTTAAAATCACTTCGCCAAGCAAAGATGTCTCACGACCACCACTAATCTACATCCGTCTTAACCATTCAATATTCAAATATAGTTCGTCGAACAAAAAACAATCAACAACCAATCCGAGACGCGCAAAGAATAGCCAATCACCGATTACCGCAAAACGGAGGCAAACATCAATATCTTTCAAGTGATTGCGACTTGGCGCATTGAATTATTAAAAACTGCTATATATAAACTTGCAGGTGGGCCATTCTACTTTTAGAGGGATAATTTGCAATGCGCAAAAGCGACAGCAATACTGAAGAATATCTGCTTAGTAAATTAATTAATTTACTATATCTATAACACCAAAGACGTATACAAATTATAACTTTATATCACAGTTAATCGCAAATCTTGATGAGTTGCAATAGACAATTGAATTTTTTTTTTCAATAGACTTACTCAAAAATCTTCTCTTATCTCTACCGCTTTTATGAACACATATTACTGTTTTTCCCACTAGTGCGAAAAAGTTGCTAGCTCGCCCAAACTACAGTTTTTTACATTTATCGTATCAAGTTGGGCAATGAGCGATCCCCGTTTATTTATAAATTGAAAAACGTCGTTTGATACAAGTGGAAAATTGTCACTGTAGCATTCGGCTCCATAACACTGTCACCAATTTCCTGAGAAACTTTCTTCAATTGTATTAAAATGTTGCTAATCCATGTTAGACCATTTATCAAATAAACACAATATAATTATAATATAATAAACTTGAATATTAAAAAAAAATATATGCTTAACCTAACTATATATACACAATAAAGGCTACTCCCTACTAAAATATGGCGTCATAAAACTCCTCCGCATCGCTGTCGACTAGAAGTGTGCCCAAAAGGGCATGCTTAATCTCTGACCGAGGTAAAAACCAGCCTTTTTTTTTTTTTATGGTGGGAAAAATCATGCATTGACATCCCCCGCCCTTGGGCGGAGCGGGAGATAGTGTCAGACTCTTACTGACTAAAAGACCCACCCCGTTCCTTCTAGCCTTCATACCGGGGCTCGAGCGCCCTTTCGGATAACCCTGGCCCCAGTAGGCTTCGACCCGGCTGGGGTCCCTGCTGTTGCTGACAACTCCTTGAGGCGCGCGGGAACAGTGCGCGCCGTCGACGACTTGGGCTTGGTCCGGACAGTTACCGGACGGCCGGACAGCGAGCTACCCATTGCTCACTGTCCGCAAGCCCGCGTCTACGTTGGCCGGAAATCGGGATCAGAATCCCGGCGATGGCGGCGGCGATAACGCCGTTGCCTGATGCGTTCGGCCTCCTCCTTTGCAAGCATTACTGCTTCGCAGAAGTCGGCGACCGCCTGCCACTCCTCCTCGCTCCGGACCATGGCCTCAACCAAGGCCCGGCGCGAGAGGTCTCCGCCGCCGATCGCCCCCACGAGGGCACGGCGATGCTCCGCCCAAGCAGGGCACACCTCGACTGTGTGCTCCACCGTGTCCTCCGGGCGTTCCGCACAGTGGCGACACCCGGGCGTCACTTCCGCATGAATCCGGTGCAGGAAACTCCCGAACGAACCATGTCCGGTGAGGACCTGCGTCATGCGGAAGGTAAGGACGCCGTGAGGCCTTTCCAGCCACGCCTCAAAGAGGGGACTTACCGCCATGCAAAGAGGGGACTTACCGCCATGAAAACCAGCCTTTGGGTCACGTGAACTGTCAACTAAGCATTTTGACAGTTCTTTAAACAGCGTATGAGCACTCGGACCCCACGACCCAAGAGTTTCAACCCCAAACGGCTCAAAAATATAACTGCCGACGAGGTTGTTATATTTCCGCTGCTTGAGGTTTTCTGCAGCCACAGCGGCAGCACCAGCACAGCACGATGAACTTGGTCACACTAAAGGTCTACCCAAATTCCATGAAAATAAAGACATACCGTCCGGTCTCTTACCATCGTCGCGTGCCAGGCCATGAGGTTCCAAAACAGCCGGAACGCCGACGGTGACAAGGGCTCGTCGGATAATGTCGTTAATATTCGCGTGCCGCGCTATGCGTCCCGCGCTTCGACCGCATGACAGGCCGTGGTGACCTGTATCAAATTAATTTTAATTTTTTGATAATATTTGTACCAGAATCGGAGTCCAACCATGACTTTAGTCCGTTAGGTTTAAAAAAGATTTTTTTTTTCTTCTACTCAGTTCCCTGTCTCTGTTTTTATTTGTCTAAAAGTAGAATCGCCCAGTACGTCCAAGGCAAGCGTTATCTGTCAGGTAAGACGGGAAATAAATAGTTGATCGCTCAGAAACAATGAGTACTGAATAAAACATGTTACAGTAGATTGAAGACGGCTTAAAAGCGTATTACTTTTAGTGTCCTGTCAGTGTGTACGATGAGAGATGCTTCAGTAATTATTTTCTTTTCTGTTTCTTTTGTAAAGCTTATATTGTTTGTCGTCATAAAAACGTTAACACGTTTTCAATTTATCATTCAAGCTTTTTGCCGTTATGGCCGTCAACTTCTCCAGATGTGATGTTGTATATTTGCGCTTGCTACACCTTTTTGTAAGTTTAAACTATTTTATCTTCTTCGGTGTTTTTCGTGTCTCTATCTTTTATAAGAATCCGATTTACTTACTGATGAACGACCTTGGTCCAGTATTCAATTTATAGCAAATTTCTGTAAGGCTACTGTGGAAAAATTTTGCTATTTTCTTAACAGAGTCTTCCCTAACATATGGGACCCTGAGAGAAGTTAAAACACAAAAAGATATTCGCAGTCTGTTCATAGGCAGAAATAGCACTCGTACCCACATCTATAATTCAACATTTCATAAAGACTACCAATATTCAATTGTTGAATGCGAAAACCTGTAGAAACCTGGGATTCCCACTGACGGGAATATTGTCAGTATTCACGAACGTTTACGACGTGTTAATGTGTAGGCATGTGTAAGCGTTTAAACATAGCGAAAAGCGAAAGAAGGAAGTAAGGTCTATCTCTTTTCTCTCAGTTCATCCAAAGGTTGTCTGTAAGAGATCGCCCTGTGCGATAAGACCGCCCATTGTGCACTTATTCTTTTAAATGTTTGTCCTGTATTTTTGTTTATTTGGTGTACAATAAAGATTATAATAAATAAATAAATAAGGTGAAATAAATTGTTATTATTTGCTAGTCTGCGTGAAGGCTCTACAGCACCAAAAATACCTAAGATGCCAGTGTCGCTATAGTATTATAAGTAAACAACTTTTAAAATAGAATTAAAATATATGTTTTTTTGCAAGTGAAGAGAGTTATATAGGAATCCTGCTGAGTTCAGTCATAAGATGTGACTGAAGGAAATACAGAAAATAATGCAGGAATACATTCCAAGACACAAAAGAGTAAAAATACGTACAAAGGTATCATACCTTACAACACTTCCCTATAAACTACGTTAGTAGTTATGCTGCCAGGAGCCAAAATGGAAAGAGAGTCAGGACTGGTGACGCAGGAGCAAGCGACGTACAGTTGCCAGTGTGAGAAGCAACTTGTCCTGAGGTCGACACCCGCTGCCCTCAGTGTCTGCCCCTGCGACTTATTGATGGTCATCGCGAAGCAAACACCCATGGGGAACTGTACGCGCTTGAACTGGAACGGGGAGTTATGAGGTATTAGGGGAATGCGAATAAATACTGCCTCGCCGACACCACAACCCGTAAAAATTTCCGACTCAATGGTGTGCCTGTGGAGCGAGATAACTTTAAGGCGGGTCCCGTTACACAACTTCGGAAGAGAAGGTTCCAAAAAAGCATAATCGGGACACTGACCTTCAGCTTGATGGTATGCGCTGGAACTCCACTTGCTGACGGGGAGTTCAGAAATTGCACGGGATAATGTGTGGCGTCATCTTGCTCGACAACAGTGTTTATCGAGGTGTAGACCACTTCATTCTCCTCAATTTCCGAGAGAATGCATTCGTTAATTGCTGCAGTCTGATCATTTTTGGGCGTCAAAATGACCTGCTCACACAACTAAGAATTCTGCTGGTGCGGTATATGACTGATGTCCCCGTACACACAGCGAATGAGTTATTCTAAGCTGGATACCACTCTACCGAGAGACTCCGGAAGCACCACCTGTCCACCTCTCTCTTCTGTTAGAGTGCCTTCGCCAAGACTTAGAAGGACATTGGAGAATTCTTGAGGACGTGCATTGCCGCCGAGCCGAGCTCTCATATTAATGGTCAAGCGCAGCGTACGAACTCGTGACCACAACGAAGATCGTTTC
The DNA here is from genome assembly GCA_929112965.1 of Mythimna albipuncta. NCBI lineage: Eukaryota > Metazoa > Arthropoda > Insecta > Lepidoptera > Noctuidae > Mythimna > Mythimna albipuncta. The sequence goes on from OV815960.1 coordinate 21,191,935, forward strand.
AACGAAGCATTCACCTCGTCAGCCCTCGATCCCCGCGTCACTACGGGAAGTGTTTGCCGGTAATCACCACTGAACAAAACTGTGACACCACCCATCAAATGTTCGTCCCTGCGGATGTCACGCGGGGTTTTGTCCACGGCCTCAACTGCCTTCCTATTGGCCATCGTACTCACATCCCATACGATCAGAGAGCAATCCGTAAGCACGTGTCCTTTAACGATGGGAAATATATATATATCTAATAAATATAAATATATAATATAAATATATCTAATAAATATATATATAAGATAAATAAATCGATGGGAATTTTAAACATGGCATGTGCTGTCTTGCCACCCGGAAGCAGTGTGGCAGCGATTCCCGACGACGCTACAGCAATAGCAATTTTGCCCTGCCTCCTGACCTCTGTAAGTATGCCAGTGGTGACAAATGTTTTTCCTGTTCCACCAAGAGCATCAAAGAAAAACATTTTACCCTGGTTTTTACCCAACGCTTTCAAGGATGGTGTCATAAATTTGTTTTTACTCTGAATAGAACGACATGGTCATTTCGTATGGTGTTCATTTTGCCTGAATCGTAATTTGTCTCAGCGTTATACTCCCGATTGCCACGGTCTTGATGCGGTGATGATTGTGGAGCTGGTAACCCATATTCGATCAGTGGATTACCGCTGATAGAAATTACCACATCTTGACAACTGAGACAGGTGTTCAGCACGCGTTCATCAGTTACTTCGACTTCGTCTCTAGTAGCAGGTCTCAAAGCTCGTAGAAAATCTTCAGATGGATGATGGCGATACTTCTCCCACAGAGCTATCGGGTTCGTGACTCCACAAATCACCAAGATGACGGCAAACGTATGTGGCTGGGACTGTCACTGACGCTCGCCTCCGCGAGGGTGTCATTCCAATTTTGGTCACCGTCGAGAAGGTGACGTGCTACGCAGGCTGCGCGGTAAGTGGGATACTCCACGCCATCAAATGTAGGTACTCAGAAAGGTGAAAGACGTTGGGCCTCGGACAGTGTGAAGTAACAACCGCAGAAAATAGCATTCGCCATTATTCGAATGCACGGCATAATCCCAAAAAACCAATGCGGTGTCTTTGAAAATTCCCAAAAAACCTTCCACAGCACCTCCTTGTTGACGTCGGTTAAAATACACCCCTTTGCTTGACTTACGGGTAATATGAAGGCACCTCATACGTAAGGGATCTCGCAAACTGATCGACTTCACAGAGCCTGAATAATGTCACCATGTAATACACCACATTTTTTTTAAATTGTCTTTCTCAACTCTGCTGAAGATGATGGTTTTGTTGGAACTTGAATTTGTCAAAACGAATTATACTATACAACTTTTATGAAAAAAATACACCTTACCATCTATGAATTTTAAGAATAACTAACTATCAACCTCGCCAACATGATCAATTTATTAATTTCCAAAAAGTACACAAAGTAACATGTAACTTGATTTGATTTTTATGAAATCTCATAGTTGGCGCTGCTTTAAAATTGTCTTTATATTTCTAACATTCATTAAATTATGTTTCTCTGCCCAAGTTACTTAAATGGAGTAGTTTTTATAGTGTAAAGCTAAATAATAGCATGGTTTACTCAAAAACAACATTTAAATATGCTTCGTTAGAGTACACCTTGTCACAGAATGCGTAAGAAAAATAAAGATTCACAGCTCCTCCCCCGTAGGTGATAGCGTGATAATATGTAGCCTATATGTTGACCCGACCTCTTAATTCATGCAAAATTTGAAGTAAATCCATGCAGTACTTTTTGGGTTTATCCCGGACATACATACAGACAAACAGACAAACAGACCTAAATTCTAAAAACTATATTTTTGGGTTTGATATCGATTGTACATCACATCCCAAGTATTCTTTTAAAAAAATATTCAATGTACAGTTTTGACTTTCCTACGATTTTATTATAGATATGACTAACAATAGGTAATAATCTTCATTTATTTCCCCTCACAGAACAAGATCTTATGATTAAACAAATACAAGTCTTCGTTTATTTCTCCAAATTTTGTGTTTACTAAAAAATATATTGTCAAATTGATAATTACAAATAAATATGTAGATAGTCTATACAATTAATTTAATTAATATGATGACGATGACAAACATATCAATTTATTTACTCGTATTTACGTAAAACACAATGGATTTGATCTTTTTTTTTAACTATCACACAACGCTGTCTAGTCCCAAGTTAAGCAGAGTTTGTGTTATAAGTACTAGACAACTGATAAACATACTTAATATTTCTGAATACATACATATTATAGATAAATTACACCCAGGCACAGAACAAATGATCGTGCTCATCACACAAACATTTGTCCTGGGTGGGAATCGAACCCACGACCTCCGGCATAGCAGTCAGGTTCACTAACCACTACACCAGCAGGCCTACAAATAGTTACTTTAGTCACCTAAATATTAACCATAAAATATATACAAGTACCTAATTACTAATATAACTAGTTCGTTGCCATTATATCGCGGATATTTGTGTGGGTTACACATTCTCCTAGTTTTAATGTTTATTTTGGAATACCATAATTGTAATGTGTAACGGTTTTAGTCCAAATAAAGCAAAAAAAATAATTAAAAATATAATTTTCTGTATACGACATCATTATTATGGCCTATTAAATGTCTACTTTCATAACAGACATTTAAAAAAACGTAAATTCATTTATGGTTTCTTGTGCGATGTAATTTTATAACTAATTGAGTGACATGACAGTTTGATGCACCAAAACAAATGAGTAACTACTCTTAAATGACGTTCAATTACCACAGATACGAAATTAATTTCCAAATTGCATTTAACGCGAATCACTAATCGAATAAATCAGTAGTTGCATCACTAGGGGTACTCACAGAATCGTGAATTCTTTTGTAAAAATTACAATTTAGACCAGTGTCGATAATTTTTAAAACAAAAAAAACGAATAGTAGGATGAAACCCATCACAAAAGGAGGAGAATATTATAAAAATGAAAGGAAAAATAATTTACGGGCGATCTGAGGTCGGGAAGGGGGTGGGGGTGACTTTTTAAGGGGAAAAAACGGTTTTTCTCGATTTCCGGCAAAACTAAAAGTCCTATGGAAAAAAGTCAAATGGCAAAGTTGTAGATAATAAAAAGATCTAAAACTTTTGTATTAACACTTTTTTCACATAACCTCAAAATTTATGTGAAAAATTCAAAAAACCATGTTTTTGGTTTTTTATTTTTATCTCTTTCAAAAAACAATATTTTATCACGAAATTTGGTGAAAACTTACCTTTTTATGTCCCAAATACGCTGTAATTTATTTGATTAGAAATATTTATTTTTTTACCTTATTTTGAATAAATATCGAAAAATCACCCTAATTTTCAATCGAAAAATCACCCGTCAAAATATCTTTTTTTTTCAAAAAGTTTATATGGTGTCTGTTCGTTGAAATCTCTACTTTCCGATGGTGAAAAAAAATATATATGTTACCATAGTAAATCTTCTCAGCAAATGCAAAAAACCGAAAAAAACTCGAATTCGAAATTTTTTTTCAATTATTATATTGAATGTAGAGCTATTTATTAAAATTTACACTTTAATTACTCGAAAAACGTAAAATTACATGTTACATAGATAACAAAAAAAATTGCAAATCAAAATATACTACTATAATTAACAAACAAATAAGTTGATAAAATTAATACTTAATAAGACGTCTACAATATTTGGAGAAAGGAGTCGAATCTTCTTTAAGTTATATGCGTAGATGCCTATTTATAACTATTTTTAGATAACTTATATTTATCTGAGTGACCTACGAAAAATTTTAGCCCATCAAAAGCTATTTCATAGAGGAGTGGGGAAGGGGCTAGGCGGGTCCGGGTCTTACTACATACATACCTAATATTTCGTAGCAGCTGTAACAACCGTTAGCCTAGCCAGTATTCGAAATACAGTATAGTATACAACATCGTTTATAAAAATACACGTGCACGTTGAGTTTCTTGAAGATAATTATGACAAGTTTACAAAAAAACTAAGGAGTTATAAAAAAATAATAATCTCCTTTATTTTTCACAAACAAACTTAGTTACTCCCATAAAATATATAAATATATAAAATACACATCGTAAATATATTTTTAATAACTAACTTATGGCCTATTTTCATATATATTTCATATATTTTAGATACATTCAAAATATATCCTAAAAGACATAAAAAACATAGCTAAAAATAAAATAAAAAAATTGAATATATCTGAAATATATTTGAAATGATATCTGAAATATATATATATGAAAATCGGCCAAAAGTTAGTTAGTAAAAATATATCTAAAATAAAAATAAATAAATATGGCTAAAATCTGTAATTTATTATCTTGGTGTACAATAAAGGATATATAAATAAATAAATAAATAAATATATTTACGATGTGTATTTTATATACTTATATATTTTATGGGAGTAACTAAGTTTGTTTGTGAAAAATAAAGGAGATTATTATTTTTTTATAACTCCTTAGTTTTTTTGTAAACTTGTCATAATTATCTTCAAGAAACTCAACGTGCACGTGTATTTTTATAAACGATGTTGTATACTATACTGTATTTCGAATACTGGCTAGGCTAACGGTTGTTACAGCTGCTACGAAATATTAGGTATGTATGTAGTAAGACCCGGACCCGCCTAGCCCCTTCCCCACTCCTCTATGAAATAGCTTTTGATGGGCTAAAATTTTTCGTAGGTCACTCAGATAAATATAAGTTATCTAAAAATAGTTATAAATAGGCATCTACGCATATAACTTAAAGAAGATTCGACTCCTTTCTCCAAATATTGTAGACGTCTTATTAAGTATTAATTTTATCAACTTATTTGTTTGTTAATTATAGTAGTATAATTTTGATTTGCAATTTTTTTTGTTATCTATGTAACATGTAATTTTACGTTTTTCGAGTAATTAAAGTGTAAATTTTAATAAATAGCTCTACATTCAATATAATAATTGAAAAAAAATTTCGAATTCGAGTTTTTTTCGGTTTTTTGCATTTGCTGAGAAGATTTACTATGGTAACATATATATTTTTTTTCACCATCGGAAAGTAGAGATTTCAACGAACAGACACCATATAAACTTTTTGAAAAAAAAAGATATTTTGACGGGTGATTTTTCGATTGAAAATTAGGGTGATTTTTCGATATTTATTCAAAATAAGGTAAAAAAATAAATATTTCTAATCAAATAAATTACAGCGTATTTGGGACATAAAAAGGTAAGTTTTCACCAAATTTCGTGATAAAATATTGTTTTTTGAAAGAGATAAAAATAAAAAACCAAAAACATGTTTTTTTGAATTTTTCACATAAATTTTGAGGTTATGTGAAAAAAGTGTGAATGCAAAAGTTTTAGATCTTTTTATTATCTACAACTTTGCCATTTGACTTTTTTCCATAGGACTTTTAGTTTTGCCGGAAATCGAGAAAAACCGTTTTTTCCCCTTAAAAAGTCACCCCCACCCCCTTCCCGACCTCAGATCGCCCGTAAATTATTTTTCCTTTCATTTTTATAATATTCTCCTCCTTTTGTGATGGGTTTCATCCTACTATTATTATTTTTCACTTTTTATTATTTTTGAAGGCATCTACCCTGGTCTAATTGGCGTAAAATAAAATAAAGAGTGGGTACTATATTTTTGGCAGTTCATAAATATTTAAAAAACAACAAATGCTGCTGACAGGTTGTCTTCCCATGGTAATCGAGACGATGTTTTTTTTTGTATATAAAATTAATCGATAAAATACCTAATGTTATGTAAACTTTTATTCATCATTGGCTTTGAGAAATGGTTAGCAAAAAAACAAAAGTTGAGTTACGTTAACGAAGTTAGTCTGCCATTATAAATTATTGCTCTTCTAAGTTATCTCGACATTAAATTGATGTAACAGTAGATAAAGGTTTAGTAATTGCAAATACTGGTTTTAATTTATTCTAGTTATATCAAAGAAACCAGTTAGATAGAGTTGATTGTTTTCTGGGTGGATGCGCGTTGTATTTATTTATTATTAGCACACCTACAGCAGTACACACATAATTTTTTGGGACACTGGTATGCATGCTTACAGGTATGCACAGCTTACACCATACTAGTTATGACATTAATTGTTATGTTAAAAGATAAAACCGGCCAAGAGCGTGTCGGGCCACGCTCAGTGTAGGGTTCCGTAGTTTCCCGTCCGTCACAATAAAGTGTACCCACTTATGAGTTTAAAAAAATGCTTGCTACGATTATACTACAAACTTAGTTCAGAAATTATTTTGTAGAACCCTTTTGTCTTTTTTGTACAAAAACTGTTCTTTCCATCAAGTTCAAAATAATTTTCCTAGAAAGTCCTTATATAGTTCTACTTCTCAGATTTTTTTCATATTTTCTAAACCTATGGTTCAAAAGTTAGAGGGGGGGGGGGACACATTGTTTTTTACTTTTGGAGCGATTATTTCCGAAATTATTGACATTATCAAAAAATTATTTTAGTAAACTCCTATTCATTTTTAAATACCTATCCAACGATATATCACACGTTAGGGTTAAAATTAAAAAAAAATCACTTCCCACTTTCCTAATAAAACATTTTTTTCCAATTTTTATTTTACCACTTTGTCGGCGTGATTGATATACATATTGGTACCAAATTTCAGTGCTAACGGTCACAGAGATTAAGCGAGGACGGACAGACAGACAGACAGACATGGCGAAACTATAAGGGTTCCTAGTTGACTACGGAACCCTAAAAATGATTATTACCGAAAAAATTAAACATACAAAATGCAAAAAAGCACTCACACATACAATTATAAATTATCGCATAGCTATCGGCGCAACCAATGGGGTTTAAAGTTTTGGTCACGCCACATTCGTGGTGATGATAAGTTCCCTTATTGAGGAGTGGTTACAGAGGCACCACGGCGCCCTCATTTTCCATCTGAAGTAATTTCTCATCAGACATGGATGTTTCGGGAGGTACCTATTTTTATTTTTGATTCGCTAGGAAAATACGCCCCAGTAACAACCATTGCACGGAACGCGCGAATGACACGGTGGAATGTATGGTTTTTTTTTTATGGTCGGAAAATTTTCTAATGACAACCCCCGCTCTTGGACGGAGCGGCAGATAGTGTCAGACTCTTACTGCCTAAAAAGCCACCCTGTTCCTTCGTGTCTTCATACTGGAGCTGAGCTACTCTTTCGAAACTAACCCTGACCCCAGTAGGCTTCGACCCAGCTGGGCCCCTGCTGTTGCTAACAACTCCTGAGGCGCGCGGGGACAGTGCGCTGACGACGATTTGAGCTCGGTTCGGACAGTTACCGGACGGTCGGACAGCAAGCTATACGGTAGAAATCTGTCCCACTTCCTTCGTGTTCTTGTGGAGGTGATCAGGTCGACCTCTCACATGGCCCTGTTTCAGGCTAAGGAAGTAGTCACCTCCTTCTGTAAAGTTTCGAGGAAAGCGGTAGCTAAAACCGCGAGGAAAAAGTCCTAACAGCTCCCCCCAGCAGACACGGCAGTGGCCCCTCGACATGGGAACCGCAGGCTGATTTCCGACCACCGCAGGCTTGTGGACGAAGACCGATGGATAACTCGCCGTCCAGCCGTCCGGTAAGAACCAAGCCCGAATCGACGGCGCGTTGTGCGACGCGCCTTAAAGAGATGCCAGCAAAACTGAAGGGACTTAGTAGGGCCGATGCCCGCAAGGACTGCAGGAAGGGTCGAAAGCCCTGGAATACAAAGGATAACAGAAAGGACACTGGTGGGCCTCCTGGAAGACCTGTCTTCAGTCATTGCGAGCCAACCGCCCCGGGAAGAGTCAAGCTCATATCTTTTGACCATTTATAATCTAACATTATCGTATGCTTAGTATACCTAATAGTTTCTACACATCTCTAAGACCAAAGCGACCTCTATTTCCATTTTATACCTCCATACTCACTTCACCCGCAATAATATAATTTTACTGCATTAACTGGAAAAACATAAAATAATTCAGGTACGACTCAATACTAAAACTTTATGCTACAATCTAAATAAGTGCTGTATGCCAATATCAATAAAAAGTGGTGATCAAAACATTGGCAAAGCAATAAATACGAACATGTAGGTTTGTGACATATATGCATCCATTAGACAAATTGGACGTAACTTTGATGCATGGTAGTCAAAGTTTTGGACGAAAAAAAAAAAATTGATACACTCCAACTGATACGAGTCGAAATGGCACTCTCGATGTTCAAACTGTGATTGAAAAGGTCAAAACTATTTGCACATATAATCGTGATTATGAAAACAATAGTTGGCACGTAAAATATGGTGGTCGAGAGAACAACAAGTTAGGTACCTACTGTCATACAAAAAGAAGTTACATAAAGTTAGTATGTAAATAAGTTGCAAAACACAAATAATATCTTCTTTTACTTAGGTGTAGGCCCATGACGAAAGGTTCTGGAGTGGCGACCACGTACCGGAAGATGCAGCGTTGGACGGCCTCCAACAAGGTGGACCGATGACCTGGTCAATCCGATGGATGCGTGATGCACAGGACCGGTCGTTGTGGCGACGCTTGGGGGAGGCCTATGTCCAACAGTGGACGTCTTTCGGCTGATATGATGAGGCCCATGATGGTACGGTTGGCGCAGTGCTTGAATGATAGGCCGCTGCGTTGCGTGTCGCGGGGCCGATTTCCGCACAGAACAAACATGTGTATGTGAGTGAATGAATTACAGGAGTAATAGCTAGTGTGGGGCAACGTTTAAAAAACATATTAGTAAACATAGTAGTCGAAGGACTGAAACAGTTTGCCTGCTGCGGTCTTCCCGTCCGATTATAATTTGGGTGTCTTCAAGGCTAGAGTGAATAGGCTCTTAATAAACTGGTGCGCCTCACAATCAAAGATTGCATCGCTACTAACCATCAGGGGGATCGCAGTCAAGCACTAGTTTATATCAATTAAAAAAAAAAAACAAAACCGGTTCATAAAGTTACTAACTAGCTTTTTATCTGATGTGATCATCGTAGCACAGGTTGCCGTCCAGAAGGTGCAGTAAAGACCAGAAACTTTAAATCCTCAAGCAAAAATCAGAATCCCCACAATGTTATCGGGACTGTTTATCCAAAATAACTGTCCAGGCTATTCTAAGCCCATTACAGGCTGGCACGGAAATTATTTAATCCCCACACTAGGCTACAAGGGGTCTCATCATAGAAACACGGTGCGCGATAGATTGGCCTCGTACAATTTTGATGGGAGCCCGTCGTGCTTGCCCTCTCCATTATTTTCCCGTCAAAGTGATTAAATAAATAGTCCCGCAGCAAATACAGGTACAAAGTTATTTCGTAATTACGTGGCTTTATTGCCTATACAGGTTCCAGGAATGTTTTGGAGCGGGCCGTTCTGAGCTAGGTAACTTAGGGTTAACATTCTATTTGGAATCGAGTTTTATTAATCTAAGGATGTATCATTGTGTGCCTTTTAGTTGTGTGTTAGACTCTGTTCTTAATGAGTTAATTATGTGTTTTTTTTTGGTGGGAATATCAATTCTTATATTTGCCTTTTTCTCACTCTTTTATTGCACCTACTACTACTTTTTCTCCGCATCACCCGAAGGTTGACTGGAAGTGAATGCCTAAGGCATTAAGTCTGCCTCTGTACCCATGTGCATTAAGTGTTAAATAAATAAATAAAATAAATAAATATCACTTAAATGACATCTCCCGCTCTTGAGCGGGGCGGGAGGGTGTGTCAGACTTTTTTGACACTCCCATTACTTCTATGGCATTGTTCCAGGACCCCTGGGGATCTCTTTCACATCACACATGGCCCCAGTATTCTTTGACCAACCTACAGTTGCTGATAACTGTAAGTTGTTTATGTAATAACAAATAATATTGTATTAATTAAATGTTAAACGATTTAGCTCCGACTCTTACAATATGTGACAATAATAATAATAATAAATCCCTGTTTTCGATACCGGTGGGATATTGTTTTTTATATTTTTAAATGGTTTTTTTTAAGGATTTTTTAAAATGTATTTTAACAAGTATAAAAGATGAATAAAGGAATAATAATATAATATAATATTCCAGAACTATCACACAACGCCGTCTAGTCCCAAGCTAAGCAGAGCTTGTGCTATGGGTACTAGACAACTGATAAACATACATATATTTACTATTATATTACTAAATACATACATATTTATAGATAAATTACACCCAGACACAGAACAAATGATTATGCTCATCACACAAACATTTATCCTGGGTGGGAATCGAACCCACGACCTCCGGCATAGCAGTCAGGGTCACTAATCACTAGACCAACAGGCCAGTCAATTAATAAGATGTAGTAGAGTGGAGTCGCAACCGCGAATCAGAAGACAAAGCGTAAGAAAATCTCCCATAAGGTAGACCGATGATCTGGTGAGGGTTGTGGGAATCCGAAGGATGCTGGACGCACAGAACTGGTCGTTGTGGCGATGCTTGAGGGAGGCCTGTGTCCAACAGTGGATGGCTTTCCACTGAAATGATGATAATGAAGAAGATATACTCGTAGAACAGAAAATAGTTCTTTATTCTTTAAAACTGTTGCCAGCGACTTTACCGGTGAGAAAGTACAATAAACTATTAAAACCAAATTAAATTATATTATTACTTGTACATGACGCTATATAGTTATTTCATTACAGTTATAAAATATCAAAATACTAAGTAGAACCGTCAAACCTAAGTGGCAGTAGACAGGGTACATTGCTCGTAGATCAGATAATGAGAACTGAAAAGTTCTGAAGTGGTGACTACGAACCGTAAGAGGGAGTTGGACCATTGGACCGTGAGAGTCGCGGGAATCCGATGGAAGGACCGATCGTTGTGGTGACGCTTGGGGAAAGCTTATGTTTAACAGATGTCTTACGGCTGAAATGATGATCAGAATATCGCTACAATCAGCCCTTCATTGCAACCAACCCAGTATAATATTTTCATACTACCACGCTTACGTGATTGTGATATCATTATAAATCTTACTCTAGATATTCAGAAAAAATAAAGATCTCTTTTATATATTATACAAATTTATATTGTGTTTCATTATAGGTTATATAATGAAACACAATATAAATTTGTGTAAAATATATCCAGAAAAGACCTCTGAAAATCTGCTATTTTGCGTGAACTTTGGAACCTTCAAAATGTAGTACTCATAAATTTAGAAAATAAAAAATATATCTCTCTCCCGCACTGAGGGTTCCGTGCAAACTACAATTCCCGAATGGAGTTTCGAAGATTTTTCTGAATTGCAATTTTTATTTAGTTAGCCTAGGTCACAACAAAAAAAAAAGACATTTATTTGCTTACTTACATAGCCAACAACACACTCAACAAAATCATTTCGTCCCGAGAAGGAGTTGGCGACCTCGCTACGCTCGTCGCTATTTCGGCAAAACAAAGAAAAAAGATGCTACCCGAAAAGCTGCTACTCTAAAGTGGGATTGGGTTGGACATACCTGCCGCATGTCAGATGAGCGGTGGGCTAAAAGAGCTACTTATTAGGTTCCATTAAACGAGAGGCGACATTGCGTTAAAAAAAGTTAATGCTAAAAACACATTTTGCGTACACATTATTATGTTTCAAAATACAATTTGCAACATAGGGTGTTTTACAACAGGCTAGTTTATAATATAATTACAGCAACTTACAACCAGTAGCCTTTCTTGCATAATTAGTTTAGATTGCAATTTCTATATTTCGTCCATCCTACCTATAACGACCGAGGCAAACTTGGATATAAGTCACGATTTCAAAAATGATGTGCTAGTATCGATACTTTGGGTTATCGATAAGCTTTAAATTAACAAAAAGGACTGTGATTGCGTAAAATAGAACCCAAATAAATAACAGAATTGTGGTCTACAATAAAAGTTGTTATTAATATTAAAGGTTTGCTTCATTATATTTTCTTTTTACTAAGACATTTTTTTCAATTTTTAGGGAAAGGCCACCCTCTACTTCTGTCATCGTATTTTTATAGTTTTTAAATAATTTATATAAAATATTCTAAAAAACGATTTCCAAAGAAATGAGAGATTAATGGCTAATACAAAAATATAGTGTGATTTTTAAAAAGCAAGATGAAAATTTTTTTTTAGGTCTTCATTTAGGTTCCCATTCTGATCATTGCCTAAATTACTCTACTTTCTTGTGGTGCTTTGGGCACTCTGGTTAAGTTTCTTTACTTACTGCCTATCATTCAGACCTAGAAGTGTGATTTTATACCTCATCATCCCGGTAAGTAAAATGGTTGATATGCATGCACTTATCAAGCTTATGCGATTAAATAAGTGCATGACGGACGACAATTTGTCGAGACGTTACCGAAAAGTTTTCAACTGTTTTGATTCACCAGGCAAGTCTATCGATAACTCAGTGTCCGTGCGACTAATCTTATATGAGGTTTAACGAGTTTCTTAGATTAGCTGAATCAATCTTTTTTTTTTTACTTGATCTAAATTAAGACTTGACTGCGGTCTCACCTTATGGTAAAAAGTGATGCAATCGTTGATGGTGAAGTGCACTAGTTTATTTAAGAGCCTTGAAGACACGCAATTTATTCATGCTCTGTTTAGGTTACAGAGTTTTTCTCAAATGCATCAAAACTAAACTGATCTATAGACCCACTATCCAGGCTTCACTTACAATCAACTAACTACTTTAGCCTCGAAAGTACAATATCAAATCGCAATGCGAAGCTTAAACAAAAGTGAATTATCACCGTTTTCTTGAACGCCTATACCTAATAAGCATTAGCACAAGTAAAAGTTAATCAAAACTTTTGCTTGAGCAGCCCTTTGATTGAGCAAATGTGTTACCTACATTTCAGAGCCCATCTAATGTTTTTATGCGCCTTGTAGAGATTTTTGGAATCGTTACAATGATTTGTGGGTTTTTATCGACATGCAAACAAACAACACTATTCGGCCGTGACGTCACATAGCATGAGCGGAGCAGGGGTCGGCGGTCGGCGGTCACTCGCCATGCTAGATCCGTATCTTTGGCGCCATACGCCATGCGCCAAGCGCCATTCCCCACCACGATCGGCCACGATTCCACACGATTTGCACGGATTGCGTTACAATCGCTCCAGTCAGCCATTTACTTAATTAATACCCGCACCAAGTAATTACAAATTATTTGACTGTTTCCCCAGAACCAAGTGCCTATCCAACCATTAGTTCTACGAAGTCATATTTCATAGTAACTACAACGAAATATAGTCGTAATTTTGTTTGAATTAATTAGTCTGCACACCTACATTATCGTCTAAGTGACAGAATTAATTGTTTAGTTATTTAATAAGGTGTGAAAATCACTTTAGTTTGGATAAACATGTTTCGTTTTAAGACACAAAAGACAGCTGAACATGAACACCTAATGATATTTTATCAAATCATTTTAATTTCGGAGCCATTTCACACAATTTAATAATAACAAAAAAGTACTTCTAAGCTAATTAATATTTAAATGGTAATACACGAATAAGTTCGTGTATTACAAACTATTAGAATTTGATAATCGGCGTCTTGCCATCACATAAATGCAATTATTTAGATAAATATTGAAACTAAATGGACTTTTCAGCATATAAACACAAACGTTTGGATTAGGATTGGTGTTTAGGTTAACCAGTTTATTTTCAGGATTAAATGAAACATTTTGGGTACTTATTTAAAATAGTAATATAGGCGCCTAACCTAAATATCTTTCTATGTTCATTACGCTTGTTAACTGAATGTATTTACGCACTATCTAGTTTACGTTCTCGGTAGTAAATTAAAACTATTTACACAACAATTACAGCAAATCGTAAACTAAGCAGTTAATTTAAAATAACCATTTCTGTTGTTACGTTTTAATGCGAGTCACCTTTATTGTACTGAAAATGAGCGCCTAAGGTTTATATTAAAGCAAACAGTAGCATCTCGGCAACGTCTTGCTTACAATTTATTTTAAGGAAAATGGTTTATGAATGAAATGTTGATTTGTTTCGTCAAGAGCTTTCTGTAGATTATTATCGAATACGTATTTTGCCTTTTATTTGCGTACTCTCCGTTTCGTGAAATAAATATAATGATTTACATATTTTGTGGCAGGAACAGCTCGTTTTAGTGAGATTTTCATGCAAATGCGTTCCCTAATTGCTGTGTTGTAGCCTGAATAAAAATTGGCTGTGTTAAATTTAATTCGTTTTTCCTGTTTTTAATATTTTGGTAATTTTAAATTAGTAGGTAATGTTTTCTTTTATGCTTTTTATGGAAATTTTGCAAAACATTGCTTAACATTAATTTATGAATGGCAAGACCACTTTTTTAATCATAACTATAAATAGGTAGGTATAGCTAATTGTTCAATTAATTCTGTCAGAATCTATACAAAACTTTTTCTATTCAACAAAGCGAACAGAAACGCTAACCGAATCATAACTTTTCCTTAGAAAAACAATTGAATATAAAGTTTAATTAGTATAGAAACGTCAGCTATGATCCCGGCGCACTTCAGACAATGGTCTCATTACGGGGATAGATACTGTCTACACGTTTGGCCGTAGTTATGTAGACGTTACTGTGCAATTTCTCTCCATGCTACCCAGGAATGACTTCTAATAATGCTCGCGCCGAGCAAAAAGCTGAAGTTTCAACGACATAATCACACTAAAAGCATTGCTTGTTATTCTGAAAAAGTTACAAAGAGTCCTGTTTACCTGTTTGGATAAGGGCACGATTTGGATAAGGTCTTTTGTGTTTATTTAAGTTATGAGAAGGGTACTGAATTTGAATTTTTGTGAGGTTTCATTTATTGTTCTTTTATAAAAGTAATAGGTATGACACAATGAAAATTATTTGATCATTGATGTTTAAAATAGGGTAAGAGTAGCCTATTAGAGGATACATAACTTATCGATATTGATTTCATTAGAATAGAATGATTATGATCTAAGTACCTGAAATAAGTCTTTTTAACGTAAAAAATAAATAAATAATAATAATATCTAAAATACCACTTTTACAATGTAAAGTGTACTGAAGAACGTTTTTAGTATTTTTGGATAATTCGTTGGCATACATTTCAAACAGTAGTTTTGCTCACAGCTTTTAGAATTTAATAAGATCGTTTTTAATATATAGATAAAAATAGTGTTCGAAACAAATAATGGTACCAAAGTTGTCCTGCCAGACATATGGTAAGTCAGTCCTTAAGTTTAAGGACAGAATAATGGGTACTAAAGTGTGTTTTTAGTTACCTACCTAAGTTTCGTTAGAATAGATTCAAAAGCTTCTAAAACTGATCAAAAGCTTCTAAAACTGATGCAGTAAACTTTCAGTAGGTACACTTGTTCGTGAGTGGCGCGTCACAAGAACGGCAAGGAATGCTTTTCATTAGACTCGCATACTTCCCACGTAGGTACCAGGCAATAAAGACTCACAAAATTTAAATGAAAATATTTGAGAGAATTTATTGCGACGTTGATTAAGAGAACCACCAGAATTTAAGTCGTATTTGGTTCAAGTACAACCTACTTTACTCTCGTATTAGTACCTGGCATGATCAGCCTTTTAATGTTCCCACTGCTGGGACTCAGGTCTCCTCTCTAAGAAAGGGAATGGGCCGTACGTAATCCACCACGCGGGCCCAGTGCGGGTTGGTGAATGTCACATGTCTTCTAATTTCTGATTTTAGGATATGCCGGTTTCCTCACGATGTTTTCCTTCACCGTTTTGAGAGCAGTGGTGATGACATAAATTATACAAAGTAATGCTTTGGTTCGGTTTGAACCCGCCACCTACAACTCGTAAGTTGGAGTCGTTACCACTCGGTACCTACAACAGTACCCTTAGCCAAGTTTCTAATCTGCAATAGTTAACGCTTGTAGAAAGCTTGAAATGTACGGGAATGACACTGTCTCAACGCTCAGTCACGTGGTCAGAACAAAAGAATTGGCGGCAAGGTCAACTCGAAGCGTTCGACGCAATCGAAACGGTTGTAACTTGGCTACGGGGGCAGGTTACATATGGGCTGTAAAAATGTTATATTATGGCTGTCAGCCCAGGTGCCTATTTTAATATAACCGACCAGCAGTAAGGTACCCAATATCTATTGACTGCTTTATTTATTACCATTTGTCAATAAAATGTGTCAGTTACTTACGTACTAACTTACCATAACGTAACTTTTATTTAACTTGTTGTAATTATAATGTTAGTTAGTATGTGCATTTCTTGAGGACAAATGTTTCAATTATATTTTAAAACAGCTACCTCTAACCGATTTAAGACAATTTATTAATTTAGGATATATTTAAATTAGTCTAGATATAAGGCTAGATTGTAATAAAAAGTAGGGTTTATCCTTTGGATGTACTCCAGGACTAGGGAAAAAAGACCCCTAACCGATTAAAATTATTATTTACTTTATTTAACTTACTATAGGTAAGTTAAATAAAGTAAATAATAATATAAAAGTTTCCTAGAGTAGCTGACACTTTACAAACTTATTAATATTAACAAACTAATTTATTTTCTTAAATTATGTTGTGCCGTTTCATTGCTGGCATCGCACATTTGAATTCAGACCGCTATTTGCTGTTTTTACAATACACTATAACGAGTCATGGCGGCCATTTTAAATACACCCCGTTTAAGTTCAAGGTAGAAATCATCATTTTACGGCCACTGCTGGACATAGGCTTCCCCTAACTGTCGCCATAATGACTGGTCCTGTGCGTCTCGCATCCATCAGATTCCCGTGACCCTCGCTAGGTCATCGGTCCACGGGTCCACTCCAGAACCTTTCGTCCTTATCGGCCATCTGTTCTGCGAGCATTGTGGGCCTTCTTCGGGATATGTCGGTATCCTTGATTCTCCTGCGGATATCTTCATTTATGAATCAGAAATTAAGAAGTAGCCCTTTTCACTACCATGATTCAAATGTCGAAGACCTTTTTGAAAGTCCTGAATTTATTTTCATGGTTTGTTCCCTTTTACCCTTACTTTGTTTACTATGTTTTCCTAGGATTTTAGGGTCGAACCTATTTCTGGACCGCTATTTTCGGCCCGATGTCTTTGTTTGTAGAAGCATTTGAAAGAGAAATGCTTTGTTAAGACAAAATTGGAAAGTGATTGTAGGGATCAATTTTCCTATTGATTGACATTATGATACGCACAGGAAAATACAATAAGTGTGTTTTAAAATCAGATACCTATTTAATACTCATTTTATATCATAAAACTATATTTAGATTATAAAAAAAAATGTTTTTTAGTAGGTAACCCAGAAAGAAAACAAAGCAAGGCCAAATTAAATAATTGTTAGTTTAACTTGTCTTTGTATGAGGGTTGCTCAATAGACTCTTTATTATTTTTTTGAGTCAAGTAAATCATGGAAAGCCATAATTATTGGGTCTTATGATTCTAAGTTTGTTCACCTCTTTCCGTATTATTCCCGATACTTGAGTCGTTACTCAAGTATAGGGATGCGGTACGAAAAGGCGAAAAAACTGTGAAATATAAGAGCGAGCGAAGCGAGCTCAGTTCTCAGGGTACCCCGACTCGGACAGATTAGGTTAGAAGGGAATGGCGGGGTCTAGGGAGCGACCAAAGCGAGTGAACTCAGTTAAATAAAGTATGGCGTCGAAAAACTCCTCCGAATTACTGTCGACTGATAATTGCTCTTTTTTGTTCTATGCGAGTCATAAATAAATGATATTCTTTCTTTCTTTTTATATAGGTACGCTTGGTACTGAATTATCACAGGATCTGAACCTTTATATCTATCCAGTAGCATTCAAAATATGAATCAATATGTTTCCACAACCAATTAAAAGACCAACACATCTTAGCCGATATATCGGTCCCTACATGATTGATTAACTTGGTACTGCAAGCGTAATTAACATCATTACGATGACGTATCTGTGGGGCAACTGGTGGTTGTAATTAACTGAATATTAATTAATTTTAAGATGTAACTAGTACTTAGACTGCTGGTATAAGTATTTTTTATGGAATTAATTGTTAGTAAATGATGCAAAAATTACGTTTTAGACGGTTAATTAGGAAAAAAATCTGCAATCGAGTAATTATCTACACTATTATAATAAAGTGGTAAAGTTTGTTATTTTGTTTTTTTTTTTCTGGAAGTACAGGTCCGATTGTTAAAATTTTTTACCATAGAAAGCTGCTCTATTTCTGAGTGATATAGGCTATTTTATGTGCGCGGGCGAAGCCACGGGCAAAATCCAGTCATTTATAAAATGGTTACCCATTCGTTATAATAAAGCGCTAAGAGCCTTGACTGCCCTGTATTATTTACTGGCTAAACATCCTTCTCCTTCTTATCTGACTTCTCAAGTTAAATTTTTTTACTCTTTTAGTAAAAATATCCGATCTACCAATAAAAAATTATATGTATTTTGTTAGTCCTTCTTCCAGCCCTTGTCTCGTTTTATTTGGGGTCGGCGCAACACGTTTTTTCTTCCATTCTGTCCTGTCACTCGTCACGCTATCACTAACTCCCTTTGCTTTCATATCACTTCTCACACAATCCATCCATCTTTTCTTTGGCCTCCCTCTCCCTCTCCATCCATCCCTATTTTGTAAGTAAAATTTTTAAAAACACGTAAATTTGATAGACAAACAAAACTAGATGAGAAAACACGTAACTAGATGAGGCCGGTGTTTCCTAGCTACTACTCTGAGAAAAAACACCGAAACAAACTCAGGGGTCAAAGTCTCTTTTAAATTCCATTCAGCAAAACATGTAATGGTCAAATCATATGAGAACCATGCAGATTAGTGTCTGAGCTGGTCTTTTGAGGAAAAAACCACACAGATATGAGTGGACCTGTCCAGTCAGTGCAAACATTTGTCAGTATTCGTTTAACTTAGGACTACTAAGGAGCTGAACGATTTGACGAACAATACCTACTAAGGAAAGGACATTAGGGTAGGCCGTCTATTACATCTACAGGTTACAATTTTCACTAAAGTACCTAATAAATTGTCAAGATCAGCAGAAAATTGTTTTTCTTTTGACCAAATAGACATTACATTGGTAGACCTCCCACAGGACACACCGATGGCCAATAGGAGCGAGATGCGCAGGATCGGTCGTTGCGGCGGCACTTGGGAGATGCCTGTGACCAAAAGTGGTCGTCTTCCTGCTGAAATGATGACGATGATGATGAAATCTATGCTATGCTCAGAGTTTACTTGCGTGATCGAGTCAAAAATGAAGATATCCGCAGGAGAACCAAGGCTTCCGATATAGCACGAAGAATCGCCAAACTAAAAAAGTGGCAATGGTCAGGGCACATTGCTCGCAGAATAGATGGCCGTTGTTACCGAAAGGTTCTGGAGTCGCGTTCGCGTACCGAAAAACGCAGCGTTGGAAAGTCTCCTACAAGGTGAACCGATGACCTAGTGATGGTTGCGGGAATCCGATGGATGCGGGACGTACTGGATCGTTCATTTTGGCGACACTTAGGAAAAGGCCTGTGTCCAACAGTGAACGACTATCGGTTGAAATGATGATGATGATGAATTCCATTCTCATACATGATTGTACTATAATATTATGACCCCTGCAAAAGGTTAATTTAAACGAACAAATTTGGATTACAGCCCTGATTTAACGAATATTCAATAATGTTTTTCATAAACTGATTCGTGGAAAGAAGAAAACATCTTACAAAAAAAAAAGAAAAAATTTAATAATGGAACCAGAACGTGTCGTCACGCTCCCGCTTCGCATAAAGTAAAGCCATTTTCGCATAAAATAAATTTCAATTTTCAATAAGGCTTTCCGGGTTCCACCTGTGGCGCAAAAGCCTAGGATAAACTTGGTATAAATAAAGAAATCCTGGTGCACTTAAGAGTGGTACACACTTTGTATAAAAAATTCAAAACTATTTGAAAGGGTGTATAAATAAATTATACTTTTATGCTTTGCAGGTAATGTTTTTGCTATAACCGGGGCTGTGTATTAATCATTTGTTGCGTAAAATGGTTATTTAAGAGTATATCCTGTAACCACCCTTAATCATCTTTTAAGCCTCCCACGCAATCCTGCTATGCGATGCGTTACGACGGCGACATCGCATCATAGCAACTTGCGGTGCGAATTTCTGCGATGCGACTTCGAGTGGCTAACGATAAATGATATTTATTTTGTAAATAGGTTTATAAAAGCGTACATTAATAGTCTCAAGTGACGAAAAATTACGTGTGTTCTTAATGATACCGGTTCAGGGGTCAAATTCTCTTGTAAAGTACACGGCTCTCATTACAAATTGACTATTTGTAATGAGAACCGTGTAGTTAGTGTTTGAGGTGGTCTTTTGAGAAAAAAAGCACAAAATTTGAGTGGCCAGGCCACTCAACGCAATTTTGTCAGTATTCATATAGCTCAACCCAGGACTATTAAGGAGCTCAACAACTTGACAAACAATACCAAGGAAAGGGCATTTGTGTAGAAAATACGTAAGTAAAAATTACGAAAAAAAAACCAAACAATCTACATAATACTCACGTTCACAATTATAAAAAAAATTCATAAAATATCTGAACGATAACCATACAATCTACGATGCGAAAATTCATGCAGCTATGCGTCGTGCGAATTTGTAGATTTATTCAGAGTTTTGTGTTTGAGCCCAGCTTTTGCATTCAACGCCAGCAGAAAATCATAAACGAGATGAGCAAATTATTCACAATATTAAAACAAATAAACAGATTTTAAACGCGAAAAATATTTAATTTTCTTTCCCTTTGTAGCCCATATGACGTCAATAGGCGGCGGGCGTCGAACAACTGTGTCAAAGTCTGATGCGACAATTAATTTAATATAAAAAGTGTGCGAGAGGCCCAGCAGACCCCTAAATGGGTGACGCTGTAATTTATAACCCAATTTAGATAAAAATAAACACGTTGCCTAAAATATGTAGCTTGGTTATTCACAGTATATTTTTTAGACTTAAATATGTACAGACTGATAAAAATAGATTGAGTAACATCACTCTAAATAGACAGGTAACAATACCACCGTGCTTGTTTTTGTTTTTCTAGTTTATGTGTGTGTAGTGGCTTTACCTGCGTGTAAGTAGAAAATATAGTCTTTTTCATTCAGTGATAAAGCCACCCTACTGGTGAAAGAATTTGTACAATAATTCGTTTAATAAATTTGTATAATATTATACACCTTGTCACAGACATCAAAACACGAACGTGTACCTTGGTTTGCTATATAATTTTGGATCCCCCAGTGGTGAAAATTTTGGATACATATTATAATTTCATAACGTTGTGTATTTAGTACAGACCTATAGATAAAAACGTCCCTATTTTGAGGAAATTGAGTGGAATGTTGATCCAAATATACCGTGGTCCAAATGGAGACTCACCCAGTCCAACTTTTGGAATAGAACCATTTGTTGAGATCAAATAGCACACTTCAGAACTGTTCATAAAGGAATTCGATTTGATCAATAGTAACCGTACCTACGTGAACAACTAGTGTGATAATAATTATCACAATTCGTACCCCATTCTGTGCTGAAAAACGCGTCATCGATTTATTCGTAAGTCGTTTCATAATGGTGCCTACTTTAAAGGGAGAGGGCCGACCCAATTTCCAAACGTAGCGGGAGGCACGTCCTGAGGGCAAGGTCCTCCTCTTAATAATAAGCAAATGGTCTCAAATGTACGTGGCACACTACACTGTTATTTTTACCTTGCCATACATTTGTTGAAGGGTCTTCGCCGTCTGTATTTGTTATATACTTACCTAGATTTTGCTGAACGGTTTGTTAGGTTTCCTCAGGGACTGGGTTGGAATATCTTGCTTTCGGCGCTAGATTCAGTCAATTGATATTCGTTCTTAGGGGAGTTGGGATGGTTAGGTAAAAAAAAACATGCGTATCGTGAATTCGTTATAAGCTCAAGGCTGACACCAAAATGCGCAGTTACTGCTATTCCCTGTGGAAGACTATCATACTGAGCGTGGTAACTGCTAACGAAATAAGGTTTAATCCTCTTTCTTTTTTTTTTTACTTTGTAATTTTTCCCACACTAGGAATTACTGCTGTATCGTGGGTGCGTTCATAAACATTTAAACTCACAAACACATCCAGACCAGAGTATTTGTTCTGTGCGGGAATCAAATCAGCGATACGCAGCGCAGCAGTCAGTAAAACTTAGACAATCTCTATCTCTCCTCCTAGAACAGGAGAAGTTATTTACTATGATTTGATTTTCCACCTATAAAAAAGGGCCAGAGTATAAAAATTTCATGTACTTACTTAGTACAATTCTGTGTTTCAAGTTAATTCTAAACTTCTAAAAATGTTTGGGCGCAATAAGTGACTGCGTTTTGGCTGAATTGGTGCCATTAATTAAATCCTCCAAAATGTAAGTATTTGGGGCACTCCAACGTGTGGCTCATGTTTAGTCTGCAGTGTGCGCGTTGATTTTACGTTAACGCGATCGAAACGTATACCGCATTTAGCTTTTTGATTGGTTAAGAGCTAGAAGCGGGCCAATCAGAGCGCCAAACGTCATAAACGTGTCCCGTTAACGTAAAACAAATTCGCACTGAACATTCCGAACCGGGTCACTGTTTTCACATTAGATGTCCGACGGGTCTATCAAACTCCACTTTACCATCTCGGGTATGTATTTAATACTAATTGCTAAATAGATTCCTAATTTAAATCATTCTTTATCCTAGCTTCGTGGAAGTTGATTTCTCGACATAAACTTTGGAACCCTATTCATCCCTTTGGAGTAGCTTTTACTTTGTTTTCCTTAATGTTCACCTATTTTATAAAATAATTACCTATACCTAAGTATAGAAAAGTTTAACAATATGCAAACAGCCAGTTCAAAAATAGCTACTACACACTCAAGTTTAATCAACGATATTTTTTTAATAACCAAGTTTGCTTCGAAGAATTTAAGCGTGGTAGCACAGAATCGTTTTCTTTTTTGCTATTAAAAGAAGGGTTAAAATATTCGATATTATGCTATGCTCTTAACAAACTACCGAAGCATCTCTTTCGTTGTACTAAATATTTTCCCCAACGCTTTTGCGCAGAATTTTTTTGCATGTCGTTTTTTATTTACGATGTAAAATTTAATAAAAAATGAAATTGTGCGGATTTTAAACGTTCACATTGACACCTGGGGCGACTTCTGAATATTGGTTTGAAATACATGAAGCAAGTAAGAATATTTTGGATACTTAGAACTTACTGTATATGTATTCCTTAGCATAGCATTGCATAGTTGGCCTTATAATGTTCCCACTGTTGGGACTCAGGCCTCCTCTCTAGGAGAGGGAATGAGTCGTTATCCACCACGCGGATTGGTGAATGTTACATTTCTTAAAATTTTTGGTTCTTGGACATGCCGGTTTCCTTACGATGTTTTCCTTCACTGTTTTGAGAGCAGTTGCTAATGAATTACACATAGTAATGTGATTGGCTGGGTTTGACCCACGACCTACAACTCGTAAGTCCCCCGACTTACGAGTTGTAGGTCGGGGGGGTCCATTACTACTCGGCCACTACTGCTCTCCATGTATTCCTTACTGATCAATATTATAAACTACTGAATTAAAAATGTATCGTTCCCAACCTAATGCAATATATTTCACGCAGCAAATTAGATCAGTTTTTTTGTTGATAAGGTTGCGTTCGACCACTTTCTCCCCTGAAGGCAAGCGATGATGTTTAAGTTATATATCTTCTAGCTACTACCAGTGACTTCGACTGCATGAAAACAGGTTTTTCGACACAAACTTGGACCCCTATGTCACCCCTTTAGGGGGTAAATTTTTTTAGTCCTCGCCTACTTTATAAAACATCCTGGTGCAAAATTTCACGCTCCTAGGCCCAATTGTTTCGGCTGTGCCGGATTGATAGGACTATATCTGCCTTCAGCTTCATAAGAAGCAGAAGTAACGTACGTAAAGCACGTATCTCCGTACAAACGTTTCATCCCTTTAAGGTGTGAATTTTGGAAAATTTTCTTTTAGTGTTTGCTTACCTCATAAAGCCTTGTGCCAACCTTGTGCAAAATTTCAGGTTTCTAGTCTCAATAGTTTCAGCAATGCATTGACATGTCAGTCAGTCACTTTCTCCTCTTTCCTTCAAATACTGAAAACGCCACGCAACAATATTGTACCTTTCCATTAACATCTTCCTTTTACAGGCTTCGACCCGGCTACCCCCCTGTACCCGGGTCGAAGCCTACTGGGGCCAGGGTTATCCGAAAGGACGCTCGGGCCCCGGTATGAAGGCTAGAAGGAACGGGATGGGTCTTTTAGTCAGTAAGAGTCTGACACTATTTTCCGCTCCGCCCAAGAGCGGGGGTTGTTATTGGATGATTTTTTCCCACCATAAAAAGGTAGTTACTAAATATCCATTTTTTCCTATTCATAATAACTAAAGAAAAACTCAATTATTACCTCCTTTTATTTCCATGTTACCAAAAACGGAGTCAACTTCACATGTTAACAATTTCCATAACATGTAGGACAAGAAAACCATATTATTACGTTTCGCTTATCAAAATAAACGTTCCACTTCCTACCACCAAGCATTCGTTTCGAATTTCGCGTGACTCCGGAATTATTGCCTTGCTTTATTCCCTTGAATATATTTACTACGGTGCGTGTATGAATCACCGTGGATTGGTCTAATGTATGCGGTAATTTATGGCAGTTTATGGAAATAAATTTTATTTGTGTGGGAATGAATAGATAGTGTTAATAAGTTCGTTGCACTGTTACTTGTTAATAATGCAGTGTTCTTCTTCTTCCCGCTCTTATACCATATTACTTGGGGTCGGCGCACCTGTTTTTATCCTTAATTCTGTCCTCTGACCCGTCACACATTTACTCACACAATCCATCCATCTTTTCTTTGGCCTCCCTCACCCTTTTCATCCATCAACAAGTATATTCAGAACTTTTTAATAACATATGTTACTAAAAAGTTTTATTCACTGAGGAAGTGTTATTTTTTAAATCAATTAAATTATTGTATATTGTAAAATATTTAAATTAGGTTTACTTTATAAAACTTATTTTATAAAGTAAACCTAATTTATATAAAGTAGATAATAAAAAGAGGTTTTCAAACGACTCTGCTATTTCTGTAATAAATAATTCCTTAATTAGGTAAGAGGACGTTACTCCTTTAAAACATACTTACTGGTGGCCATCCTGATAAATACATAATGTTATAATATTACATTAGCCTATAACAGTGAAAGTACAAAAATAATCCCGAGAGATCATCCAATTTCGTTCGGCCGTTTGAGCGTGAATAAGTAAACATATGTGTTTGCTTACCAAAAACAATTAGTGTGGTAATTACATATTATTAAAAATATATCACAGTAATTCATCATGTATATTATAAGATCAATTAATAACACTTTTGTTACCACATTCTGCCTAAAAATAATTAAAAATATTAAAACAGATCAATCCATAGTAAAATCTCAGAAAATTTAACACAAATATCAGTTTGATTACTGTCTATTCCGCAAATAAAAATGTAAAATCCTTTATGTCAGTAACTTCTTAACTGATATAAGAATAGCAGTATAGCCGTCTGTTTTCATAGTAACCCACTTTTGTCCTAAGTCAACAACCACTGAATTAAATTTCAGTAAAAGCGTTTTAATAAGTACCGGCCACTGTTCCTCGTCGCTCTAAAACAGCGGTTGTTAACATTTTTTGACTAGGACCACTTTGGTTTTTTTTGTTGTTATTGGAGTTCAAAAGTCCAGAAGAAAACATATTGATCTACATATAAAAAAATACACTTAACTATTAAATTAAAACTAAATTATGAAAAATTCCGCAGCAACTAAAAAGTTACATTAGTAACAGTTTTCAGTTTGAAGTAGCTATGGAGTTTTTAGGCCTTTCGTGGATCATAATAGCGACATTATAATGTAAATTATAATGTCGCTTAATTTATACCTGAATAAAGAATTATTATTATTATATTATTATTATTATAATTTTGGTTTTTGCGGACCACCAGTGGTTCGCGAAACACAGTTTGGAAACCGCTGTTCTTAAAGAGCAGTTGATGTTATGGGTAGTTTGATGATCATTATGGGGGACTTAAAAGGGGTCTCTAATGGATAGAAAATGAACATGAACTATGTTAATTTTGTATCCTTTCAGCTAATTTTCGTTGGGCAGCTTAGCATTAGTTGCATGGTTTTTCCGGAATTGTAAAGGTTAGAAAATCAGAAATAGCTGTGCTTGCTTATTAGTACAGGATTTGTTTCTTTTTTCCGGGTAGAGAATTAATATTAATAACAATAAATAAATTATTTTTACATCACAAATACAATAATTAGTGAACGAAAATACTTAATCTAAATAACTAAAACATTTTTGAGAGACTAGTGACCGAAATAGGTAAAGAATACTTGTGTTATGGGTCACCAACAAGGCCTCCAAAGACTTATAAGTATACAAATTAGATTTAATTATTTCACATCCAACTAATGTATATACTGAGTACGGGTATACATGAGGTGATAACATAAATCAGTCGTTCTTTCTACCTATAACCTTTAGAGGTGTACAAATATACCTTTTTTTAATCTGTTCCGTAGTTTTTGAATTCATGATTTTTCAATCAAGTGCTCCTAATACTTTAGTAAAAGATTTTTTTCGACTGCTTGATCTAATTTTTTCTTGATAAATACTTTCTGCATAATTTGGGGGCGTTAATATAAAACATAGCTCGATATCAACAAAGCAAATTACAACATGCTCCATATAAAAATAACTCATTATCTACAATCTAAGAAAGAACAATAAACTTAAAAAAAAATCTTAATTTTTCCTTGGCCAATTCTTTTTGCGTACTGTGGGGGCGTCAATACAAAATATGGCTGGATATCAGCAAAGCAAATTACAACATGCTCCATATAAAAATTACTTATTATCTACAACCTATAAATAGATTTAAACAATAAACTTCAGACAAAATACCATCTTAAATTTATTCACACACTAGCTTTTGCCCGCGCGGCGTCGCTCCCGCTCTTCCCTACTTCAGCCTACTATACCCTACTCTACCCTACTCTACCCTACCCTACTCTACTCTACTCTACCCTACTCTACTCTACTCTACCCTACTCTACACTACTCTACCCTACTCTACCCTACTCTACCCTACTCTACCCTACTCTACCCTACTCTACCCTACTCTACCCTACTCTACCCTACTCTACCCTACTCTACCCTACTCTACCCTACCCTACTCTACTCTACTCTACCCTACTATACCCTACTCTAACCTACTCTACCCTACTCTACCCTACTCTACCCTACTCTACCTTAGTCTACCCTACAATACCCTACCTTTCATTTTTTTTTTTCATAAGAACCTTCTTCTCATAATAACGAACACAACAAAAAAAAAAATTAGCGAAATCGGTCCAGGCGTTGTTGAGTTATGCGCTTACCAACACATTTTGCGATTCATTTTTATATTATAGACTAGCTTTTGCCCGCGCGGCTTCGCTCCCGCTCTTTCCTACTTCAGCCTACTATACCCTACTCTACCCTAGTCTACCCTACACTACCCTACCCTACTCTACTCTACTCTACTCTACCCTACTCTACCCTACTCTACCCTACTCTACCCTACTCTACCCTACTCTACCCTACTCTACCCTACTCTACCCTACTCTACCCTACTCTACCCTACTCTACCCTACTCTACCCTACTCTACCCTACTCTACCCTACTCTACCCTACTCTACCCTACTCTACCCTACTCTACCCTACTCTACCCTACTCTACCCTACTCTACCCTACTCTACCCTACTCTACCCTACTCTACCCTACTCTACCCTACTCTACCCTACTCTACCCTACTTTGCCCTACACTATTCTACTCTACCCTACTCTACCCTCCTCTACCCTACTCTACCCTAATTTTCATTTTTTTTTTCCATAAGAACCTTCTCCTCATAATAACGAACACAACAAAAAAAAAAATTTGCGAAATCGGTCCAGGCGTTGTTGAGTTATGCGCTTACCAACACATTTTGCGATTCATTTTTATATTATAGATTAAAAATTAGGCTCTATGTGGGGTCTTAATGTCAAGCTAGCGCCGTGATTAAAATGTGACTGGAGATTTTACTCAGTCAGACAGAAGAGTTAGTATTCATTTAAAATGAGGCTTCTAGTACACAGCTGTTGTAAAAGGTCACAAAATCGTAAGGAAATGTTGTTGCTACTCCTAAGCAAATATGTTTATTTTGGCTACCGATCATTTCCCTTAGGGTTGACCACTCAATTGATTTTTCAACGTATCTAACTTCCAGAACAAATAAACAGAAAATTTGATTTCGTTTTAATGGAATTGGGTCGTGTTCAGCGGTATTGTTTGAACAATTACTTTTATTTGCGAGTTAAATGAATATGGGTTGAAAACACACGGAAAGTACATTTAAAGTTTATTTTTTAATTTTAGTTTAATTAAACAAACAACGAATAGATTTCAAACAGGTTTCAAGTAATGAGGGTTTCATGAAAATTCACACCACCAGTTGGCGCCACAAGCCGAGAGGTTGTTTTTGAATACGATACAGGGGCCGTATTATGACCTCTTAAAACCATCATGTTTTCGGTGTGAAAAAGAGACGGAGCTATACAGGACGAATATCACTATCCTTTTCTCACACAGAAAACATGATGGTTTTAATATGTCATAATACGGCCGCAGGACGATGACGTCAATTTAACTAATGTCATTAGAGTCTGTCTAAAAAGTCAAACGACTTGGGTAATTATTAGGGTAAAATTAAATCTGATGTTATCAACACTGGTTCAATAATCAAGGTTGATTAAGAGATCTTGATCATTGTTTACTAATAGAAGAACAATATAAAAAGTACCGAATATAAGTATTTTTTGAATGATTAAATGTTATACAAAATTCTCAATTTGTTTGACTTTTTAGACAGACTATAACATAAGCGTTTTGGTAGATGCCTGGACCTCCTAGGACTGAAGACTCAGTGCTGGCACCTGATGAGCATCGTGTTAGCAAACCTTCTTTGTAAAAATTATCAATTATTTTTTTGGCTCCTCACAGTTATTCCATTCAGCCAGTATCAAATTTAAAAAAGTACTTCATTAGTTTTTAGTACAGAATAAAGCCACTTTGTTGTGCATAGGTAGCTATACACGCTAGGATATACGTGACAGGTTTAACTGCATAGTCAGATAAATTTGTATGGAAACCTGCACAGTTGTGCAAAATACACACACCGACTTACCTGTACAACTCAACTGTACAGACAATTCTGTCAGGTATTCAGAAATCAGAAATCAGAAATGTTTATTTCAAATAGACCAGTTACAGGCACTTTTGAATTTTCAAAATGTCGGTCAGTCAAACAAGTGAAGCTAAATTGCACGTTCCAAAGCGTAGATGGAGAAGAACGTGCAAGAAACTCCATGGACACTCTTCTAAATCATATTTAGTTACATGAATCTTCGTTACGTAATTCTTTTTACTTCTATTATGTGAGCACAATGAAGATAAGTATACCCTAGCGTGTATGACTCATTATGCGAATACAATATATTCTAACGTTTTTGCAGGATTTGGCAGTTAATGTATCCAGCCAGCCTTCTCAAAATATGGAAAACATCACTAATTACCCATACAGTGTTCACAATGGGCAGACAAAACTTTCTTCACTAAATAGTGTAATATATGCGGGCCTGAATCATTAAATGTTTACATTAGTTTGTCAATATACTTTTACTCTTGACTTACGCCTTTTTCACGGATGATTCAGTAATTGTTTGATGGAATTTTTCCTGAACTCATATAAATATGACGTTGAAATTAATCACCAACGAGTTCATTAGCCCCCTCAC
Organism: Mythimna albipuncta; assembly: GCA_929112965.1. Classification (NCBI taxonomy): domain Eukaryota; kingdom Metazoa; phylum Arthropoda; class Insecta; order Lepidoptera; family Noctuidae; genus Mythimna; species Mythimna albipuncta. The sequence goes on from OV815960.1 coordinate 21,222,015, forward strand.
ATTACCGTTGATTGTTTCTCCCAACATTCTCAATGGAACCTTCCTCAGTCACACTGAAAGAAAACGAACTCCAGAAAAACACGTGTGCATTTTCCTGTCACTTTTCTTTCGAGGCAGGCTTTATGTTCCACATATACAAACCTGTATGTTTGTCAAGATGTATGATACACAACACGAACGAACATCGGTGTCGTTAGTAGAGTGTACGACAAGAATTACTCATGCACTCACAATGGCCTACTTTCAAAGCTGGCTAATCTTACCCTAAGACCATTTTCAGTATATTTCCGTGAGCTTATACTTGAGTTTATGCTCACAGTAAAAATGTGGGTGAATGACCTTTTGGTTAGCAAACTAGGTTAGTTAGCTGAGCTTTTTCTTGACCTATGAATGTAATGAACCATGAAAATGAGGTAGGTAATCCATCATTTTTTGTGTCATGAAACTCATAAATGTCTGGTGTCATTATAAACCTTTGTGTTATAAATACCAAAAGGGGTTGTTTGCTTGGTATTTTAGTACGTTTTTCTTGAGACTTTGTCCTCGTGAATGTCGGTTATTGTGGAGAAGGAGTTAATGCTAGATAAAAAGTAACCTATGTTCTTCTTTGGGGTTTTAAACTTAATCCATCCAAAATTTCATTAAAATATATAAATATTATTATTATCAATATTTTCTTTCAGTGTCGCTCTTGTGGCTCAGCTCTTAAGAGCAATGCATTTTTCGTAAAACCATACTTCTATGTAATTCAACTAAAGTCATTTATTCGACAAATCAACAAACTACAAAGATAATTTGTATTAATTTTACCTCGTTATTTAAAAGTAGTATAGATATATATTTTTTTATGTGAAAAAGCATTTCATGACTCTTCTGCATTAGAATAGAGGGAGAGAAGGTATCAGACTTTTTCTGACTAAAACCTACGTGTGTCCTTCAGTTGCCCTTTGCGTTACAGGATTACAGTGTCCCTTTTACAAATTCCCCGTGATGGCCAATAAAATGTTGGTAATAAATTATCTATTTCCCACGTATAGGAAGCAAAATAGAAGTGTGTAAAAACATGTATTAAACTGTACCTAAATGTACAAATGCAATTAAACACTTCGTTCGTCTTTTCAAAACAAATACAGGATTAAAAGCACACTGTATAACGTTTCGTACAAGAGAAGCTACAGGTTGGTAATGCCGTCACATCATCTTACCCTCGCAACATCTCGCCAGTTTAATGTGGCTGTACTGCCCTCGGAAGCCATAAAGCAGTATCTCTAAAATATTGGAAATTTCGTTCCGTTTTTGAATGGGAAAGCTTTAAACTTTTCGCATCAAGCATAAAATAAAGTCTATTGTACACCAAAAAGTAACACAAGTTATACATAAACAACTACTAAGACTTATGCTACTCGTTGAAAAACCAGTAACTTAACTGTGTTATAATAATTCGATACGAAAGTACCTACGCTTTAGCCGCTAAACCAATCTCAATAAAACATTTTATACAAAAATCAATTTCTCAAAAACTCAAAAACGGATTGACCGACATTTTTGTTTTTATTTTGCTAAGTTCGCTTTATATTGGATTGGTTCAAAATAAAACAAATGTAGATTTATTTTTAATTGATTTAAAGGTGGGAAATAGCTTCACAGCAGTGGAGTCGCGGGTTGCAGCTAGTTTGATATAATTAAATATAACCTTAGAGATGGAAAAATACTTAAGGGCCAAGCGCCCGAAAAGTGCCATAAAACAGTGATTTTCTGAGGCCTACTCCTCCATAACGGCTTGGTCAATTGGTTTGAAAAAAAAAATATGTTTATTATAGATTCATGAACAATAATATCAACATTTGATTTTTTCGTGCAATTAATACTATTGTCAAAAAAAATATATTTAGCAATTTCGCAACTTTTCCCTACTCCTTCGAAACGGCTTGGACCTTTAGAAACATTTTTACACATAAAAATTGGTGGTTAAATATTCTTCAAAGTGAACATTGCATATGTAAATCAATTAATATCTTGCAGAGAAAATGGGTTTAAAGCGCTTTCCGGGCGCTGCTGGCCGCAAATAAATGCACAGATTTGCGTACTGCCGCCTAGGCGAGTGCGAGAGTTGCGTTCACATAATTTCGGCCAGATGGTTCAAGGAACTATACGCCTTAAGATATTTTTTATAATCCTTTCACGTCAGGCTTATCTGAATGCGGCTTTGCATTCAGATAAATATTAAGTAGAAAAAAATGCATGTCATTATGAAGATGAAAATCCTTTTTCTAAAATATTTTTGTTTTCTCGAAACCTGGTTTAAGTGAGTTACCGCCTTTTGGCTTCCGAGGGCAGTCCATTTCTTACAACCATGTACGGAAAAATGTCTTACCTCATTTCCCGCTTGGGTTTTGATGGTGTACGAACTGGAAATAGATGATGTTTTATTTATTAACAACTAGCTTTTGCTTGCGGCTTCGCCCGCGTACATAAAATATAGCCTATGTCACTCAGGAATAAAGCAGCATTCGATCGGAGAATTTAAGCTATCGGACCAGTACTTTCAGAGATTATTGGGTATTTCTTATCAAATTTCAAAATTTGAGATACATTATTTTTTTATTTATTTTTTCTATGAACTACAGTTATTTCTTTTGCAGAGATTAATAAAGTTGCCCAAAGAGATTTATTTAGGAGCATTGGTCATCCATATTTTTATATATTAAGTCTAAAAATTTATAAATGATGGAGAGATGAACTGAGTGAGGGAATGATTTATTGTCATATTATATTAAAAAAACATGTGCAAATAAAGGAAATTATGTAATTTTTATTATAATTAAACAATGAAATAATAGATTCTTAGAAAAATTGACACAAAACTTTTACTTATAGTTAATATAAGTTTATATAAACTCAAAAACAAAGTTACTATAATATAGAGGTAACAAAAATTTTATCTTTGCACTTATATTACCTAAAAACAAAAAAAAAAACAAACTTTACTTCTTTATAATATTAGTGTAGATGGGAACGATATTTTGGATCACAAATTTTAATTCTACTAATTAATGCAATTTAATTTCTGGTAAAAAATTGTAAAATAGACAAAAATAAAGCATACCTTTCTCAATAATAGGTACTACTAATACTGATCGCAGGGCTCAGCAAGACGATACCCGCTAAGGAAACGGAATTTCTGGGAACAAAAACTTGTGATCCTAGAACACAAAGGGAAACTGAAAGATACAGATGTTGTTTTAGTTAGTAAAAGTCTGAGAAGTAATCACCATAATTATATATCATCATCATCATCGTCATATCAGCCGAAAGACGTCCACTGTTGGACATAGGCCTTTCCCGAGTGTCGCCTCAAAAAATGGTTCTGTGCGTCTGGCATCCATTGAATTCCCGATACTCTTACCAGGTCATCGGTCCACCTAGTAAGAGGCCTTCTAACGCTGCATCTTCCGAAAAGTGAAAACACTATTTATATATATACTGTTAAAATTTACTTTATCATTATTATCTGAAAGACTTCCACTGTGGAACATAGGCCTTCCCCAGACGTCGCCACAACGACCGGTCCTGTATGTGATTCCCGTGACCCTGGCCAGGTTATCGGTCCACCTTGTGGGAGGCCTTCCAACGCTACATCTTCCGGTACGCAATCGCCACTCCAGAACCTTTCATTCCCATTGACTATCTGTTCTGCGTACAAAGTGCCCTGCCATTTAAGTTTGGCAATTCTTCGATTTTCTTGTTAAAAATTTACCTAATACGATAAAAAACGGAAATACGAATTTAGACACAAACAATAGCATGACCACCATCCAGGGTTGTCAACAGCACCATTTGATTTAATTTAAACAACAATGGCCGACAAGCGTCGGTCCCTAAAAACAATAATGATAAGGGATATAATTAATGAACACAAAGAATTCCGTACAATCAGTACTGCTGACCCCTCTTAGGATGGTTTCATTGTTTCCGTGTGTTTAATGTAGCATCTTGACATAAATCCTGATGTTTTGTGTGGGTTTCCGGTTTTCATGCATTTTTTTAGTAGCCACATTATTTGGTCTTCCGAGTGCTTGCCAAAAAAAAATTTTTTCAATATGCTTCCTTGAAAATTGGATCTTATTGCTCTACAGTTAGGCTCAACATGCAATGTATATCACACTTGTGTTCAATTATTCACTTATCACAACCAGGGTTTTATTTTTTTCTGATTTTCACAGATGGACAATAAACCAATTCATAAAAATAAATTTTCTACTAAGCGGTGGTGTTTTTTTCACAGCAAAGAGATGCATGTTTTTAATATTTAATGAAAATTTAACAGAATATCACAAATAAACATGATTATTTATACAATAATCTTCATTTACCAATTAAATAACATTTATCTATGTTCTAAATTATTTGAATTTCGCTTCGATCGCAATGACAAGTTTCTCTCTCTCACTTGTATCAAAACCTTCTTTCTATTTGTACCTTTACATAAGCCATACCATGGACTAATTTTCTTGTTTTTACGTTTATTTTTTTATGTAGATAATTTTATTCTGTACACGTAATTTTTTATTAGTGTCCATTTAGTATTTCATTGTATTTTTGGCATTGTCTGTTCTCTATGTTTTATTTTATTTATTAGGGAAAACAAACAATAACACACAGGGAATTACATAAAAAAGGCTTAACAATTATTTTACACATGTAATATCACCAACGTTCTCCACATATAAACATGAGACATTTGGCAAGTTTGACAAGTGCTGTTATTTTTTATTTTATTTTATTATGTTACATCATCATCATCATCATGTTGAAAAAATAGTCTGCAATATTACTATTTTCCGATAATTCAGTAACTTACTGAAGTCATCATATTCCACAATAACGTAAATCTTCTTATACGTGTTGAAAGCGCAAACATTAACGCAATCCAAATTTCCTAAAAGTAATTCTGGCTGTCTGTTAGGCTTCCGCGGTTAAAATACTTGAACCTCAAGGAAGAACAAGGTTACTTTATATCTGACTTCAACTTTGACTTCGCGTCTGTAATTACTGGCATAATTGATACTAGTATAAGTCTGTCTAATAAGTCAACCGACTTGGGATTTTTTTTTTTATAATATTTAATCATTTAAAAAATACTTATATTCGGTACTTTTTTTATGGTTCTTCTGTTAGTATACAATGATTTCTATCTCTTAATCAACCTTTATTATTGAACCCGTGTTGACTACATCAGATTTCATTAAATCCTAATAATTACCCAAGTCGTTTAACTTAATAGACAGACTATATCTGTATAAAATAATCCGATATTGTCATATCCCTTTGAACTGTCAGAATTGATGAGTGTTATTATTTTTAACTCGATTACCATTTTGGCAGAAAACGGCTGTTACCAGGAGCGTCTCGTGAGGGTCGAATCTTATTCAACAGTATGTACCGTGAAAAAGTATAAATAAATATTTTTAATGTAAAGCATTAGTATTGTAAGCTTTATAAACAAATTATTGTTTATCCAAGACGGTAGTATTTTTGGATTATTGGTTTATCAGCATATACAGTACGCGTCATGTAAAGGTGAGTTGAAACTCTCAGATACTTATGAAATTTATGGTCTCTAAAAATAGTTTACAGAGATTATTAAGACATATATCAACTGAACCATAAGAGTAAGTTATTGAATATCAAAACTTAATACATGTTTACTAAAAAATAAACAATTGTAAATTTTCACAGAATTGTGAAAAATTATTCTTCAGGAAATCTTTTGACGCCAACAGTCCTTCGCATGTAATTTTATAAGCATATAAAACCGTGTTGACAATTTCGTACTCATCAAATTCGACAGCGTAATAAAATAACAAAAAAAGCCGTACCTAAACGAGAACATCTGTGAAATAAAAACAAGAAATGATGAATTCGCAAATAAGGACGGTATTTTAAAACAGAAAGACCAAAATAAAAAAGCAACATTGCGGGTCGTAACACCGTCGTATTTTCTAACCGTCAGCTGGCATTATTTCATTATTTTACACAGAAAACAACTCCTTTAAACCTTGGAGATGTGACGAGATATATTGTGACAAGCGACGCAATAAAAAAGTCTTAGGCACCAAATTTGCGAATTTATTACGATCCCTCCACACTTTCCCACTTTTTCTACTTGTAAGCGACCACTCTGAAATTCAAGATAGAAACGCAACAAGTTCTTAACAAAGGAAAACAGCGTTTTTCCTCGAGTTTATTAATGTTGCTGTCCCTTTTCCTCTTTGTTTGATGGTTCTTTTAAAAATATCTGAGCAGAAACATCATTAGTAAGCTGGTTCTAAGAACATGGATAATGAGATGTGCTTAAGGGTTTATTATTATTTTTGTAGCGAATAAAACTGGTTATAAATTTTAATGGTCAATGAGGAGAAGTGTCCGTCTTGTGTTTTTATCTGTGTCTCGATTATTGATCTCTTTTTAATGTGCTTGTACGTTAATGAGAGAATGAGACAGACTCTTAAGTTTTTATTGTAGATAAATTCGCGCTTGACCGGATGATAAGGGACAATGTGCTCGAGAATGCTTGCACGCTTGCTTAAAAGTAACATATCTACTCTTAGCTTCAATATCCCTAGGTTGTAGCGATCAGGAAACACAGACTCCGGCAGGGAATCATTCCTTTATTGTACGCGTAATCAAAGCGTTCTTTTTTTGCATGCATGGGATCTTCACACATCATCTTCACTTCACTTAAAAGCAGTTTTATGGAATTACATTTTATTTTTACGACGCACATAACTCCAACTATATCCGAGAGAAAGCCGACAGGCTAGCTACTCGGTGTCGATGTTCAATACTTTGAATGACGTGAATTGGATCTTGAATAAGGTATATAAAAAAAAAAAACTTTTTTTTATTTTTTATTATAAATCCATATATATATATGGCTTGCGTTTGATCACTATCTCACCTGAATATACTAAGTTATTTACTTAACAATACTTACCCATGTAATAATATCTAACTTTCCAACGGTTCGGCCGTAGGCCAAATCTTACTAGCTTTTGGCTTACCAATCTGCTGATTGATAGACCAATTATGATAAGAAATTCCACAATACAGGCAACGCCTTTCACACACTCCCGTTTTTTAATTTAAGCCGCTTGTCCGAATTCACGTCCAAAACACCCATCCTAACCCCTTAGGCGATAAATGTGGATGTAATATACACATCCACCCATACCAGTCGATTAGCTCGAAAACGCCTTGTTCAGACAAGCTCTTATTTGATCAAACATCAAATAAGAGCTTGTCTGAACAACTACTACGGCTAAACAAGATTTTTGGTGTACAGGTGTATATAATGTAATAATTTTTTTATGCTTCTGCAGTAAGCTGCAACCGTTGTAGGTAAATATTAATTTTAAATATTGATTTTTAACCTTTCAATCGTAATAATTACAGACACAATTGAAAGACAATAGGTGCGCGAACGCCGGCGTTCGCTTGGGGTTTAATGAATTAATACTATTCGAAACTACGATAGGCCAGCATTGAAGGGAGTGGTAAGTTCGGGAGGTACCTGCACCATTATGTGGACACAATGGACTATACAATAGAGGTGTGCCCCGCTTGGGCAGAACACCGCCGTGTCTTCATGGGAGCCATCGGCGGCAACAACTTCTCGCTTCGGACCCTAGTACAGGCCATGGTCTGGAACGAGGAAGAATGGCAGGCGGTCACTTCCTTCTGCGAAGCAAGAAGAAGTTACAAACTTTTTACTCACAATAACAATGAATATTGAAGGTGTACCTACTGGTAAAACCAAAATGTTGCTAGTAGACCCACCAAATAGTTTGTTTAACTATACATAATTATTTAGACACCAATAGTTTGCATACGATGATTGCCGGTGGATATGTTGACATTAATTGGAAACGCGTGGATTCGCATTTTCGATTAACTTTTTCAGATATGAATAAAATGCAACTTTTTTTCTGTGAATAGATAATAGTGATAGCTTAAATTCGTTTAATATCTGATTTATGTCCATCTAGACACATTGTAAGATAAGGTATAGATAAAAAACTACTTACAAGTTTCAGATGGTTTTTAGATAATTTGATTTGATAAGTTATGAACGAATTTATTAAAAATTATAAGAAAATGAGTTTCATGATAATTTTAAAATTTACAATATTCTAGTTTTAGATGTCAGATAGAATGATAGCCCACCTACACGCATTTGTGCGTTTTGGGAACACATTCATTGTGCGTACAGCTAGGGAGTGGAAATACTTGCCGGAGTCTGTGTTTCCTGATGGGTACAACCCGTCAGGACCCGTCTTTAAGTCAGTAGTGAATAGGTTTCTCATAGTCGACAGCATCGTCGCTTTCCATCAGGTGTGGTAGCAGTCAAACGCGAACCTATCAACAATAAAAATAAAACAATAATGGAATACGAGTAGGTATGTGAGAAAAATATTAAATACTTTATTTCTAGACTTATTAATTATGAGCATAAGCGTTTATATCAAAATTCAGATTCTCTGTTAATTCATCTAGCTTTGTTACTCAATCTTTATTAGTAATTTAAGAATTAATATTCTTTAATAAACACCAAATCCTACTCATCATCATCAGTTTTTTGCCAGTAAACCTTTGTGTGATAAAGAGAGATCACAATAGTATGGAAAATCCAATGTTATTTAGTAAAGAAAGGTACGAACAAAATAAATTTTCTCCAAGTTCAATCTTTATATATTATGTACATGTTTTTTTTTTTAATAACAACAAACCAAGCAAGACAAAGCCTTCTGTTACTTTTCATTTCGCTAGAAACTGATAATTAGTGTCATTCCTTTTATTTCTCTAAGAAATAAGTTAATTATTAGGTTTTCATTAAAATAGGCAAAAAGAAAACAGATGATGGATTCAAATTCCGAACAAACTAACTAATGCCATGCAACAACGGATAAAAGTTAGTCCTACCTGACGGAAAACTGCTAATAAAGGTCTACACAAGCTTAAAAGCTAGAACAGCGCAAACTGTGAAGCGTAGTGAAGTATATTAAACAAACTTAGTTTTCCCGCAGTCGTGTAAATGGAAATATTGTGCATTCAACTTTGTTTTCAAACTTTAATAATGTTTTCAGGTTATCTACACAATGGGCCATGATGGTTACAGATGAGGAAGTGGAGGAAGGCAAAAGAAAAGATGACATTAAAGAAAAGGCAGCGAATGATAGCATGACGGTTGATAGGGGAGCATAGAAGTAGAAAATGTGTCGTGCTGACCCCAAGTAGTATGGGACAAAGGCGTGAAAATGACGACGAAGTCATGAATGGACACTGAGATTTTTTATTTTTATGGTAGGAAAAAAACATCCAATGACATCCCCCGCTCTTGGGCCGAGCAGGAGATAGTGTCAGACTCTTACTGACTAAAAGACCCACCCCGTTCCTTCTAGCCTTCATACCGGGGCTCAAGCTGTCTTTCGAAACTAACCCTGGCCCCGGTAGGCTTCGACCCAGCTGGGCCCCTACTGTTGTTGACTACTCCTTGAGGCGCGCGGAAACAGTGCGCGCCATCGACGACATGAGCTCGGTCCGGACAGTTACCGGACGGTCGGGCAGCGAACTACCCATTGCTCACTGTCTGCAAGCCCGCGCCTACGGTGGCTGCAAATCGGGATCAGAATCCCGGCGACGGCGAGAGCGCCGTTGCCTAATGACTGCATCATGGCCTCCTCCTACCGATGACATGGTGAGTCGGGGGCATGCGGTGGATACGAGACGCACATGAACGGTCGTTGTGGCGACGCTTGGGGGATGGCTATGTACAACAGTGGACTTCTTTTAGCTGAAGTAATGATGACAAAATAGTCATCATCATATAGTTTTAATGATACTTCGTCATCTTTTTGCCAACGTTTTCTACAATATAACTGACAATCTTGGAACCTGATAGGACAGCTTATTGTTGTAGTTTCAATTTACCCGAGACGAGAATATTTCATAGAGATTTATTGCTATCGTGAACATCACACGCACGGTACCCACCATTATTTCCAGGTTAGATAGTCTTGGTAGAATATTTTATTATGTTTGTGACGTAGAAATATAAGAGAGAATATTTTCTATCTACAACTACGATGACGAAAGTTTTGTTTGCTTTTTGTGTCTAGTTAGTACGCAATGCCAACTACTACCTATAGGACATTGGACTCACTCAGCCGACGTTTTCTTAAAGAAATTAATTTCGTACATGAGTAAATTAATACGAGTTTTTAAAAAGGTACTTTATTTTTTTATTTTATCTTTACAAATCGATAGTGTTTCATGTACCGGATAGACCCTCGACGGGATTGAAACGATCAAAATTGAGCGGTGTATATAAAAAGAGAAACTGACTGATATATTTTATCAACGCACAGCCAAAACTATTAGAGCTGGTAACGTAAAATTTTACATAAGGTTTCTTTTATGATGTAAGCGAGCACTAAGAGTTTATTTTCCAAAACGCACCCCCTACTAAGGGGATGAAACGAGGAGCCAAAGTTTTTATGGAGAAACCTATTTTTGCGCGGGCGGAGCCGCTGACAGAAGCTAGTAGAGATATGAAAGGTCAAACCAATTTTTCATTACACCCCTACTTTTTAATTAGTACACAAAAAAAATGGTGCCCTATCTGTACCCGTTACTGATCATATTTTTGTAGTCAAAAGTAGAAAAACCTGATATCCTAAAATTTACCACGAAAAGGTAAATTCATCATAAAATCAATCAAACATAACAATTGCTAGTAGAAAATACTGCGGGCAGTGTTTTTCCTTAATAATTGTCACTTATTCATTCATTAATCAATAGCCTGCACAATATTTCCATAAATTGCAAGTGAAAATAACAAGTGCTTTTCTATTAAGCCCTTTAAGTATGTGTACTAATTAACTGCCACTCCCACTGCTTAATTGTGTGAACAATTAAGGTGTTCTAGTCTGATAATACTCCTCAAAAATGTTCTCGAATTATGTGATTTTGAATTCAAAGATAAGTTTCCATTTGCAATTTACTGAACACCCGTTGGCGGTAATGAAAAAAAAATCGGTATCTTCGACTACATTAATATAATAAATATAAATATAATATCGTATATTATAAAACAACCAAAAAAGCAAGCATTACCTAAGCCTGTTTTTTTTTTTGTTTGTAGGAGGTGGTAATCTTTGAAAGTCTGTGTTTTTTTTTATTGCTACTTTATTCCTGAGATACATATGCGGACGAAGCCGCTGGCAAAAGCTAGTATTATATAACGTGGTTTAGTATAACATTTACACCAATCTTCGTTAACGGATCTGTAACTGCTGTTTGTAACACGTTTCGGTTCACGTGTGGAGTATAAACTCCGCAGACCCCTGAGAGATCCCCACTTCACAAAGTTGCATAACTCTTCGAAGCTACTGTCAAATACAATGACACGTGTCCACGGAATACTCCCGTTCGCAATTTAGGAGAGTAATCAGAGCAGAGGCGTACAATAAAAAGGTTCTTACAAAAGGTCAGCTGCAAACCATTTGAAAAATAAGAGAATACACAAGTAGATTTTTTTTTATGGTGGGAAAAATCATCCAATGACAACCCCCGCTCTTGGGCGGAGCGGGAGATAGTGTCAGACTCTTACTGACTAAAAGACCCACCCCGTTCCTTCTAGCCTTCATACCGGGGCTCGAGCTGTCTTTCGAAACTAACCCTGGCTCCAGTAGGCTTCGACCGATTCTCGGCGTTTTAAAAAACCCCTTCTGTTCTAAACGGAGTGATAGGAAATGTTAGACTTTCACTGACTAAGCCCACATGTATTCATCCATTTGCCTTTTATATGATTGACTTTACTTGATTTCTATAAAAAAAAAAAAAAAATAGTCCCGCAATGCTAGTACCATATGAGTATGGGAAAGAAAGGAGAGAATTTCGTCGAGCATCATCGCCATCATCCTCTGCCAAAATACGTGCGCTGTTGCACATAGGCCATCCCCGGGTGTCACTACAACGACCGGTCCTATGCGTACTTTTTGGGTAGCCTTTCAGCTCTGCGTGTTTCGGTAGGCGATCGCCACTCCGGAAACTTTTAGCCCCATCGACCATTTGTTTTGCAAGTAATGTGCCCTGCCTAATGCCAATTAAGTTTGGCGATTCTTCGGGATAATATGTCAGTAATTTTAGTTCTCTTATTGGGATTGGATTGGGATATAAAATACTAATTATACATCGTTGGATTTCGAGAGGGTCGATGATCGATCCGGTACATGAAACACTATCGATTTGTAAAGATAAAATTAAAATATAAAGTACCTTTTATTTCAAAACTCGTATTAATTTATGCATGTACGAAATTAATTTCTTTAAAAAAATGTCAGCTGAGCGAGTCCAGTGACCTATAGATAGTTTGTACGCGACTCCGACTACTACCTACAGGTCATTGGACTCGCTCAACTGAGGTATTCTTAAAGAAATTAATTTCGTACATGTGTAAATTAATACGAGTTTTGAAAAAAAGGTACTTTATTTTTTAATTTTATCTATACAAATTGATAGTGTTTCATGTACCGGATTGACCCTCCGCGGGATTAAAACGATTAAAATTTAAGGGTGTATAGATAAAGATGGAGTCGATCTTCTGAATTTATCTATAGCGTGGTGGAAGGGCGTGAGTCCGTCGTATATTGTTCCAACCCACGCGATTTGAAAATCACCGCGTTCGGGTGCGCTTTCAAACGTAGAACGCTACACTAGACTCAGATTTGACACAAAGATGAAACAGATACACATGATTTGTTGATTGATCACTTTTACGTTGGTACGTACGGTCCAATAAATTGGCGAACGTGCTTTTTATTACTGTATATTGCAGGTTTGTATAGCATAATCAGCCTTATAATGTTCCCACTGCTAGGACTCAGGCCTCCTCTCTAAGAGACACCACGCGGGCCTAGTGCGGATTGGTGAATGTCCCATGTCTTCGGATTTTTCGTTCTGGGACATGCCGGTTTCCTCACAATGTTTTCCTTCACCGTTTTGAGAGCAGTGGTGTTGTAAGTGAACCCGCACCCTACAAGTCGAAAGTCGGGGTTTACCACTCGGTCACCACTGCTCACCCGGTTTGTATAGTTGTATAGTTTGAACATGACATGAGTCAATATTGCCTTTTCCTGGATAACTCTTCATCTTCGTTTTTATGGGGAAAAAAGAATGTCAAGGACTCGCTATCACTCAAAAGTATGAGGGTCAAAACTCGACTTTGAGTTAAAATTGTCTATTTATTTATTTGAACTTTGCTATCACCACCTATGCAAAAGATTTTTTTAGTTTTTTTTTTTATCTGATATAAACTAGTGTTTGACTGCGATCCCACCTGATGGTAAGCAGTGATGCAATCATTGATGGTGCAGCACTAGTTTATTAAGAGCCTGTTCACTCTTGACTTGGGTTTGGTCCGGACAGTTACCAGACGGTCGGACAGCGAGCTACCAATTGCTCACTGTCCGCAAGCCCACGCCTACGGTTTTCCTGCTCTAGAGTGAAGCGAGAGGGCGTGCCAAACTTTTACTGACTAAAATCACCCCTGTACCCTTCAGTTGCGTTCTAGGATTCCGCTACCGCTGCGTGTTATACCTGGTTTTGGTGTACAATAAAAAAGTAAAGAGGCTGAATCAGTTTGACTTTCCATTTTTGAAAATAATGTCAATTAACCGATGTAGCGGTCAGTGACCGGTTTGCAAAGGGTTAATGATCTATTTTTTCCCACTTAAGGTATAGTTTTTCTGAAAGTATAAAACTTTCCACAACGGACGTGTTTCCACTTTATATTTTCTTTTTGATGAGTCTTTAAACGGTGCCGTAATTTTTATTTTCTACTATGTAATATTTTGTAGTTATGGCATAGCATAAATCAACCTTATAATGTTCCCACTGCTGGAACTGAGACCTCCTCTTTAGAAGAGAGAATGGGCTGTAAAAACGTGGGCTCAGAAGATGGGTGGATGTCACATCATGTGTTCGAAATTTTGATTCTAGGACATTCAGATTCCTCACGATGTTTTCCTTCACCGTTTTGAGAGCAGTAGTGATGAAATATAACAAAGAATTGTGCCTGGCTAGGTTTTAACCACGGTTTGAACCCGCGATCTTATAACTCTATAGTTAAGTTCGTTACCACTGTGCTACCACTGTTCTTTTTTTTGTCGTTATTTAATTAAAATTCCTTGTTTATTTATTCATTTATGTACACACACAAACACTTAAAAATGAAAAGATCAAATACAGGTAAAAGAGTACAAAGATACTGCTTATTTCAAATGAAATTTCTTCCAGCAGACCTGCGACAGGAGAGTTGGATGAGAGATGTAGACACAGTGTATACAAATGAGTCAGAAAATTAAAAATATACTATATTACTTATCTAAATTAACTTACATAATACATATATAAATATAAAAAAAAACAGTAATTGAAACACAAAAAATAGATACAATACATATTTTTTTTTATTATGGCGTTTGACCACTGTCTCATCTGATAGTAAGCGATAATATGGACGATGGAGCACGCTTGCCTAGAAGTAACCATCTCTAATTACTCTCTATTACGTTTTCAGAAACTTACGCCATGTGGCAGACATTACTATTCTAAAAAAAGTTTATAAGGTACTTTGTGAATCGCTCTTAACTTACTGCATTTCAAGTTGGGGTGGAGCTTCCAAAACCACTCTACTTCCTCTTGAGATAGCACAACGAGCCATTCTAAAGGTCAGCTCCTTCCGACCCATTGATTACCCTACACATCTTTTGTATCAGTCCTGGAATTTACCCACTGTACGTCAACTTTATATATTAACTATAATTCTCAAACAACACTCTCTTGCCCCTCTGGACAGGAATAATCTGCTTAAACGGCGTCGTAACACTGTAGTACCCCAGTCCCGTCAATTTAAACATTCGTTTACACATAGGTTTTTCTGTTTCAATGGTCCTTTCCTCTACAATAAATTAAACACAACTCTCAATATTTACACACTAAGCAAACAAGAATGCAAAACCAAATTATTAGAGTTTCTACTCACATGCGATTACCAAACTACTGAAGACCTTCTTAAAGCATTGAGATAAAATTACACACACAAACACACGAAACACATGCATGCACACTACTCACACTTACGATTGCAGATTAATATATTGTTATATAAAAAGCATATAAACGAAACACGCAAATGCTGTTGTATTGATAACTCCTTTTCTGGGAAGAGAACTGCGTCCTGAAATACAGGCTCGGCCTAGCTCAGGCGCAGTTGCACACTTATATTTCTTATGCATTTGTATTAAACTTGAATTCATTGCTCAAATTAACTCTTGTATATTTTTTTATGTAACTAAAATGTTTGTTCTGTATATACATCTTCACTATGTATTACATATTATGAATTAATAGGTATATTAACAAACTTAAAATATATGTACACACGGTAAAAGGAACTCATAGAGCATTAAAAAATTTGTCAATGGGAAAAGTGTCCATTAGCATCGATGACATTTATTCAATCTTGACTTAAAGTTGTAGCTATCAGGCAACTCCGGCAGGGAATTTCACTCCAACTTAAGCTATGCATAGAAATTATAAGAAACTTTAAAGTGTTGCTTTGTACACAATTCTAAATTAACCTAAGTTTAGACTCGTGTTTTGACAGTCTCCGGTTTCATGGGGTATATTGATTTTAAAGTCGAACAAATTGAGTTTTGATTAATCGCCTGTCCATTTTGTGGAACTAATTGCCCCTACACAACATGTTGGGCAAGTTTCGAACGTTGGTGTGAAGTTACAAATTAAACAGAACTTCATACAGAATTAATCTTAACTTTGTTATTTAAACTTCAGTAGGCTTCGATTCATTAGTTGTCACTTTGTTCTCGCCTGTACTGTAACATCAAATGAACAGATTTAGTTTTAGTTTTTACTGTATTTCAAAAGGAAGGTTCTAATAAGTAATGAGGGTAATATTTTACGAAATTATTATGTTCTATATTTTAGTCAATTATTTACTGACACAGCAAAAGTCACTTTTATTATATTTAACTTTTTTTAAATATTATAATTGATAAGCATGCATTTGACTACTATCTCACCTGATAAAAAGCGACAATGTGGTTGTTGGAGATAAAACCTTCTTGCAAGCTTCCTAAATTATATGAAAAAATATGACACTTCTATTTGTGACTTGTCTTCTCTTGTTTCTGGTAAAATATATTGTTCACACCGAAAATTATTAAAACTAATTTGCATTGAGCATCCAGTCATTGATTTTCATCAGAATACCCATAATTCTCGCACATGGTCCTTCGAGCCGGATGAAATATAATTAAGAAGATCAGCGATTATTTTCAAGAAAAAGAATAGAGACTGACTTCCACGCTGAATGGAGGTTCATGAGTTCACTGCTGGAGAACTGGATTGATTTCAAGCAAGTTAGTTAGTGGTGTACAGTTATAATTACGCTAATATCGTCACCCAACACTCAGGTAGTATATATAAGTAGTCATACTAAGGTCAGTACTATTTTATTAAATTACCAATTATATTGTGTTTGAGTAAAATCATTAGGTACTTTGTTGCATTGTGATTAGTATTTTATTCAACAGCAATGTTAAGTTTAAACTCATACTTTTAACAGTATAGTTAGCTATTTTGCTACATTATTAAACTTACATTATATTAAGCTGTAACTAATTACATAACTACTTAACAGTGGTATTAATTTTTAACAAGTATCTTGACATAATAAAAATATTTGAGTGTTAGATATTAGTACAAGTCATTGTTATAAATTATAGTTAGCAGTCAGAAAGGGCATAGACTACAGCTAGGCGTATAATTATTGAAATTATATTGTTGTTTTAATTTTTATATTCCTGTATCAATGCCAGGTTGACAACACTCGTCTCCCAGAATGTCTGAGGAAAAGGATTTAATTAAGAAGCGAGGCAGCTTCAAAGGTCGCTTGACTAGTTTCCTCAATTTTCTGGACTCATTCAAGGACAAGGAGCTATCTAGCTGTGATGTGTCCGAGTTGCAGTTGCGCATGGGCAAGATAGAGGCGTTGTATGAGCAGTATGATGAGGTACAGTTACGTCTAGAATGCATTGTTGACGACATCAACTTACAATATTCTCAGCGTTCCGAGTTTGAGTCTATTTATTATAAAACCTTATCTAGAGCCCAGAATATTCTGACTGACTACAATAAAGATAATAAATCGATGGAAAGTTGTAAAAGTACTCGTGTTAGCATAAAGCAGCCGGTTAAATTGCCAACGATTCAGTTACCAAAGTTTAGCGGATTATATTGTAATTGGCTTGAATTCCGCGACACCTTTACTAGCCTAATTCATTGTAATGATGACATAGACGCAATCAATAAGTTTCACTACTTGCGAGCATCACTTGAGGGAACAGCTGCTATAGTTATCAAATCCATTGAGTTTTCTTCAAGTAATTACTCTGTGGCATGGTCATTGTTATGTGATCGGTTTGACAACAAAAGATTACTGGTTCAGAATCATATAAGTTCATTATTTACTATTGAATCAATTACAAAAGAATCTTCTGTTGCCATTAAGAATTTGATCGATCAGTTAAATAAAGACTTGCGAGCTTTAGAGTCATTAGGGGAGCCTGTGAAACACTGGGATACACTTTTAATCTACATTGTCACACGAAAACTTGATCAAAAAACCTATCGTGAGTGGGAGGAGTGCAAAGGTAGGATAGACAAGGATGGCTTAATCACGTTTAACGCATTTATGCAATTCTTACGCAATCGAGCCGACCTCATCGAGACCCTGGAACTCCCCCGCAATCATTATTCGCAATCACCAGGTAAATCAGGTCCTAAGATCAAGTCAATGGTAGCACAATCTCCTATCAATTCTAGCACTGACTCAGCTTCTAAACCTTGTCCTAAATGTAATAACAACGATCACACATTAAATAATTGTCCACAGTTTCTCGCATTGAGTAACGATGACCGTCTCAAATCATTACCTAGTTATAAGGTATGTTTTAACTGTTTTCGTTCCGGACACTATGCTAACAAATGTAAAAAACCAGGCTGCAAACTATGCAAACGTAGGCACAACACATTAGTTCACGTACATTCTAATGGCACTGTATCGAATACACCTAGTGGTAATTCGATGAATAACTTGTCTGCTACGACTGAAACGAATAACGTAGCTTTATCCGCAAACATTGCATCTCCGTGTGGTCATACGCAACGAGATGTGTTGTTATCAACCGCTTTGATCAGATTAAGAGACCACAATGGGTGTGTGCATCTCGCTCGCGCGGTGCTCGATAGTGGTAGCACGTCTTCACTCATAACAGATAGGTTGTGCAATAAACTTAACTTAAAAACTAGCCAGGTAGATAGATCAATCCTTGGAATCAATAACGTCACTTCGCACGTAGGTAAAATATGTCGGGTTAAGGGTACGCCATTAGATGATAGCTTTGTATTCGAACTAAATTGTTTTGTTCTTCCGTTCATTACGAGTAGTGTTCCGTGTCGTCAGATAAATATTTCTGATTTCGACTTACCCTCGAATATTACTTTAGCTGATCCTACTTTTTATAACCCTGCCGATGTTGATATTTTAATCGGCGCTGATCTTTTTTGGGATTTGTTAGGATCTCAAAGACTAAAGTTAGGTACCGGGAAACCAATATTATGTGAAACCCGTCTAGGATGGATAGTTTCCGGTCCAATTACTCAGAATACTATCTCACTGCTGACGAATGACGTAAAGTGCAATATGTCTAAAATGGTTGCCGACAGCGATGGTGACTGGGAAAACCTCAAGTCAGAATTGACAAAGTTTTTGGCAATTAGAGGAGGTGAATGCGAAGTCTTCCAATTCTTATATGCCTGAAGAGAAATTGTGTGAAGACAATTTCGTTACAAATACGACACGATTGTCTGATGGTCGTTTTTGTGTTCGCATCCCCCTTAAGAAAGATCCTTCAATTTTAGGAAATTCTTTTAATAAAGCCACACATTGTTTACATTCTTTAGAGCGTAAATTAAAGGTTAAGACGAACTTTAGTAGAATGTATCATGACTTTTTGTCAGAATACGAGTTACTTGGTCATATGACAAAAATTAATAAACCTAATTTATGTTTGGGTTATTTTATTCCACATATGGGAGTTTTACGCGAGTCGAGTACCACGACCAAACTTCGTGTTGTTTTCAACGCTAGTGCTTCTACTTCGACGGGAGTGTCCTCTAATGACCTACAGATGGTTGGGCCAACCGTACAGGACGGTCTATTGTCTATACTTCTTCGCTTTAGAGTCCACAAGTATGTTTTATCTGCGGATGTGGAGAAGATGTATAGACAAATAGTCGTCCACCCGTCGGACAGATATTTACAACAGATTGTTTGGCGTGATAATGTTAGTGATCCTATTAATGTTTATCAATTAAACACCGTCACGTACGGTACGGCCAGTGCGCCATTCCTTGCGACACGATGCCTTAAACAAGTAGGACTCGACTGTAGGAACCCTAAGATATCGGAAATCATCCAACATGACTTCTATGTCGACGACTTGCTGACCGGAGGGGATGACTTAGATGAAGTAAAGTTCATTCGCACTGAAGTCACCAAAGCGCTTGCGTCGGCATGTATGCCATTGAGAAAGTGGAAGTCAAATGATTCTCAATTATTGTCGAATGCTGTCCCTGCGTCATACGATTTGAACATTGGACAAAATGAGCCAGAAAAGTTGCTTGGTCTCTGTTGGCATATCGGCACTGATGAGATAGGGTTTCCTATAGGTCTGACTAAATCTTCGACTAGGTACACAAAGCGTGACTTGTTATCCGTTATTGCGCGAATCTTTGATCCCTTAGGTCTGTTAGGTCCTATTGTTATTACTATGAAGATCTTGCTACAGAAAATGTGGTTAGATAAATTATCATGGGATCAACCATTATCTAATGAGATTTGTAAACAATGGGAGATTATTATTAAATCTTTACCTCTTTTAAATCATGTTCGCATTCCGCGACTTGTAGTCTGCAATTCATTTACGGAGTTAGAACTCCATATTTTCACAGACGCGTCTGAGTCCGCGTACGGTGCTTGCGTCTACATTCGCAGTGTTAATGCTAAGGGTGAGTACATGGCTCGCTTGTTAATGGCAAAGAGTCGAGTTGCTCCCATCAAGCCTACGACAATTCCGCGACTGGAGTTATGTGGTGCGGTAGTCGGTTCTCGTCTTCACGAGAAGGTGATGAGCTCACTTCGAGTGAAGATCAGTCGGGTTTATTGTTGGACTGATTCAACCATTGTCTTGGGATGGTTACAGATGATGCCTACCAGACTTCAGCCCTTTGTGCGCAACCGCGTTGCTGAGGTTTTGGATAAGTCGGGTAACTGTACTTGGAGGCACGTCCCAACAGATCAAAATCCAGCAGACCTAATATCTCGTGGCATGGATATTAGTGATCTGCAGGAGTCAGATCTGTGGTGGAAAGGACCAGATTTTTTAAAACTAGATTCGTCTGAATGGCCTTCTCAAATTACGAGCCCAGGACTACAATCGTTACCGGAGACTCGACCTAAAATCATATTACATGTTGTAAACGATTCGAAACCTGAAGTTTTAATTGATTTTAGGCGTTATTCCAATTACACACGGCTCGTACGATCTGTTGCCTACGTATTACGATTTATTAAGTCATGTAGAAAGCATTACCCTAAAACCAAATACTTGTCACATGATGAGGTACAAGATGCACTAACTCTTGTCATTATTAAGAGTCAGATTCAGTCATTTTCTGAATACCAATTATTTTTGAACAAAAAGAGTTTACCTAAAAAGAGCGCCCTTCTAAAGTTTAATGTTTATTTAGACGATAATAATGTAATGCGAGTAGGAGGACGTCTCGATAACTCTAATTTTGCTTATAGTAAGAAACACCCTATTTTATTACAGTCCACTCATGATTTCACTAAACTATTATTTAATTTTGAGCATAAAAGGCTGATGCATGCTGGCCCACAATTATTATTAGCTTCCATTAGGGAAACTTATTGGCCAATAGGAGGTCGCAAGTTGGCGAAAGCCTGTTATCATAAGTGTGTTTTGTGTCACCGTATGAAGGGTAAGGTTGTAGCTCCCTTAATGGGTAACTTACCACGAGAACGCCTTCGTCCAGGTTATCCCTTTGAAAGCACAGGCGTTGATTACGCTGGCCCTATTATGTGTGCTAGTCGCCAGGGCCGTGGATGTAGGTTAGTAAAGGTGTATGTCGCTATTTTTATTTGTTTCACAACCAAGGCCATTCATTTGGAGCTCGTTGGTGATTTAACTAGCAATAGTTATTTACTGGCTTTGTATCGGTTTATTTCTCGGAGAGGTAAACCTGCTGATATTTTTTCCGATAACGGTACCTCATTTGTCGGTGCATACAACGACCTTTCCAAATTTTTAAAATTAAATAGTTTGTCCTTGGGTGAAAGTGCAGCAAACGACGGAATAAGGTTCCATTTTATTCCCGCCTACACCCCACATTTCGGTGGACTCTGGGAGGCGGGTGTCAAGTCAGCAAAGTATCACCTTCAGAGAGTGTTGGGAAATTGTAACTTGACTTTTGAGGAGCTGTACACCACACTAACCAAGATTGAAGCCATCTTGAACTCTCGTCCATTGACGCCGTTGTCTTCAGATCCTGCAGATTATACTCCGCTCACGCCAGGACATTTTCTTGTGGGACGGCCACTTACTTCTTTGCCGCAACCTGATTACCAGGATAGCTCTGCCAATTATCTGTCTCGTTACCAGAGGATCGAGCAGCTTCGCCAGCATTTCTGGAGCAGATGGAGCAAGGAGTATGTTGCAGAATTGCAACAACGCTCCAAATGGCGTTCCTGCAAGGATGGCTTGATGCTGAACTCCTTGGTGGTGATCAAGGAAGACGATCTTCCTCCGTTGAAGTGGAGACTTGGACGGATCGTGGCTGTTCATCCAGGAACGGATGGTATCGCCCGTGTAGCTGACATTCGGACGTCTACTGGAGTCGTTCGACGGGCATTCAACCGAATCTGCCCTTTGCCTGTGTCTTCAGAATCTGGTTGAAACCATTGGTTTCAACGCCCGGGGAAATGTTGGAGATAAAACCTTCTTGCAAGCTTCCTAAATTATATGAAAAAATATGACACTTCTATTTGTGACTTGTCTTCTCTTGTTTCTGGTAAAATATATTGTTCACACCGAAAATTATTAAAACTAATTTGCATTGAGCATCCAGTCATTGATTTTCATCAGAATACCCATAATTCTCGCACAGTGGTTGACGATGGAGGACGTTTGCCTTGAAGTAAGTGAAACGTTACTTCTTCTCTTGGCCTAAGAGACCCTTTTTTTCCCTGAGGGAAAAATCATCCTATGACAACCCCCGCTCTTGGGCGGAGCGGGAGATAGTGTCAGACTCTTACTGACAAAAAAACCCATCCCGTTCCTTCAAGCCTTCATACCGGGGCTTGAGCGCCCTTTCGGATAACGGCCTAAGAGACCCGCAAATTGCAGACTTTCGATCGACCGTTAGTTTGATTGGGTGCTTAATCAGTATGAAGCTAAACTTTTTCGGCCGATTCGTGGCCTAGTCACGACTTCGATCTTAGCGGCAAATGGCGCGGCGAGCGGTGCGGTATCGGTAAACGGGCGTGTGGTGCTATGAGAAGCATCTCGTAGCATGTTTCGAACATTTTCATACATTTGATATTACTGCTCGCCGTGTGCGCACTTCCATACAGCTTCACCAAACTATCGGCCGAACGAAAGTCTGGAAGTCTGCGGGGTCTCTTATGACTCTCGGGATGGAGTTATCGGGAAAATCGAACTCTGGTAGAGAATTCTACTCCTTAGCTGTACGCACAATGAATGTGTTTCCAAAATATTTTGCTACATATGATTCACATACTCGTACTTATTAAGTACTTAACAAACTATAATTATAAATGTATTGAAACAAGAACTGAAGTTTAAATTAAAACTAACTAAAAATTATGTAAAAGCATCGAAAAAACTCCCTGGCATCGCTTTCGATGACTAGTGTGCTCAGAAGATTAGAGGTAGAGTCTGTCTAATAAGTTAAACGACTTGGGTAATTATCAGGATTTAATTAAATCTGGTGTAGTCAACACGGGTTCAATAATCAAGGTTTATTATGAGATAGAGATCATTGTTTACTAACAGAAGAACCTAATGATATGTATCGAATATAAGTATTTTTTAAATGATTAAATATTATACAAAATTCCCAAATCAGTTGACTTACTATACGAGTATTGTCACGCTGTATGTATTGCAATGATTACCCTGTATCTAAAGTGAACTCACACCCAAAAGTTCAAAACAAACTTCATACAAAATTAATCTTAAGTTTGCTATTCAAACTTATGTTGGTTGCGATCTACTACTTATCATTTTGTTGTTGACATTGTTGTACAGAAAGAATATACGATAAGATTTAGTTTCAGTTTTCATTATCATTATCATTTCATCCAAAAGACGTCCACTGTTTTTTTATTTTATAAATAATAATTTATTACTGTCTACATGTTGTTACTACATTTATTTATTTATTTATTTAGTCTTTATGCAACAAAAAGTACATAGGCGGACTTAATGCCTTAGGCATTCTCTACCAGTCAACCTAGGGTGGTGAAGAGACAATATGGTAGGCGCACAAAAAGAAAATTTTGCTTACATTGTGTGTATCTACGAGTGTGTATGCCAAATAAAATAGTTTTCTTTTTTTCCTTGTTGGACATAAGCCTCCCCCAAGCGTCGCCACAACGACCGATCCTGTGCGTCTTGCATCCACCGCATTCCTGCGACTCTCACCAGGTTGTGGAAGGCCGTGTAGTGGGGTGTTCAGTTTTACCTGTATTTTAAAATAAAGGTTCTAAAAAGTGACAAGGGTTATTTTTTTTACGAAATTCGTAAATATTTTTTTATTTTTTCATATTTACAGTTACTCACTCGAAGGGTAACTATCGAAGACGGGTTAAAACTGCTGTATGCCATCGGGCTGTAATTCATGAATCGTAATAGGTAGACAGCTTTTTTGTAAACTGTCCGATGTTGATCCTCTGGTACTTAAATACAAGAGTATCATCTATTTTCTTTCAAGGCACTTATGCCGCTCAAACCAGCCTTCGTGGTTAAAAGTGTAATCAGATGGTTGCAAATCGACGTCCCAACCTGGGTGACTTTGCTAGTTTCAATCCGTGTAGACAGCAGTTGTAATCCATGATCTTCAACGCCTTTGGTTGGGAGACGCGTTTTCCTAACCACCGAACGTGTTGGTGCGTGGTTTACATCTTTAGAGCCAAATACATAAACCAAAGTGCAACCATCTGGACAGAAGAATTGACCATCTGGTCACTTCTTCAGAGGTATGCCGAGCAGGGTGTAAAGTTCGACTATCTCCGATGAGAAGGGAAGATCCCCCGACCAGACGGGTGTTATGTTTGATTTAGACAACTTCCGATAGTTGCATAGCATAACATAGTCAGCCTTATAATGTTCCCACTACTGGGACTCAGGCCTCCTCTCTAGGAGAGAAAATGGGCCGTTATCCACCACGTGGGCCCAGTGTGGATTGGTGGATACAAATACAAATACAAAAAGTTTATTTGTGCAGACAGGTATTAAGTTGTTACAAAATATTTCTACGTGTCTCTGTGTTCTGCCACAGTAAGTGGCATACAAATATTAATGAAATAGTTACAGTTAGGTTAGGTTAATCATTATTAGATATAGATTAGCTTAATGACAATATTCAGTAAGTAAACAGGTGGATGTCACATGTCTTCGAATTTTTGGTTCTAGGACATGCCGGTTTCCTCACGATATTTTCCTTCACCGTTTTGAGAGCAGTGGTGATGAAATAAATTACACAAAGTAATGCGCATGGGTTTGAACCCGCTTCCTACAACTCGTAAGTCGGGGCCGTTACCACTCGGCCATTACTGCTCAATGTCAGTTAGAAAGTTGATTTCGGGATATTATAAATGTTCTGAATCTCTAATTAGACGATGCAGAATTTCAAATTTTAGTTCCTATGTTGAATTATAGATTTTAATAGAATGGTATGCGTGGTACACGTATTTCAAATCATAAGTTTACTTCGATGTAGACCGTTCTCGACGGGATCGTCCATCACCAGGAATTATTTACATGATACACCATTTTTTTTTTGACAGCTATTGTATTTCCAAAGAAAAGTTCGTGCGTACGTCATCAAAAAATAAAAAGAATTAATTGAACCGAGAAACGTTTTAATTATTGCCTTTTATTACCAACGACGAAATTCGAAGGTTGAAAATATTGTCAATGCAAAACGCAAACAATACGATTTGGTTCGTTTTGTAAACCAGAAAAAAAACCTTCGTTTAAATCAGCAATAGCTTCTTACATTGTGATGGAAAAATCACAACTGAAATTTTCTTAAATATAAAAAAGAACAGATTTGAATCGAAATGAAGGCTTTATTTGCGAAATATTTCGAATTCAGTGAATACCTTACTGGGCATAAGGGCCGGCCATTCAAATCGGGTATGATCTTAATCAGAACGCTTACGTAGACAGATGTCTGTTGAGTATGTTACATTTTGTTCAGCCCCCATACCCAAGTTACAACCGTTTCGCTTGCGCCGAACGCTTCGAGTTGACCTCGTCGCCAATTCTTTTGTTCTGACCACGTGACTGAGCGCTAAGACGACGTCATTCCATTCACATTTGAAGCTTTCCAGATTAGCAAATTGGCTATGAGTACTGTTCAGATATATAAAAGTAGCTTTTGCCTGCAGCTTCGCCTTTGTACAAAAATATAGCCTATATCACTTAGAAATAAAGCAGCTTTCTATCGGTGAAAAAATTTTTGCAATCGGACCAGTACTTCCAGATATTACCTCCTACAAACAAAAAAAACAAACTACTTCTTTATTATATTAGTGTAGATGTAACATACTCATACGCACGTCCTGAAAATAGTATGCTCAGAATCGGCTACTGAATTGATTTCAGTTATTTTATAAATAGGTACGTTTTATTCTAATATCTACAAACATTACCCCATTATAATGTTAGTTATAATGAGGTAAAGTATATATTTTTGCCCGCGTAGATACATAAAATATAGCCTATGTTACATAGGAATAAAGCAGTTTTTTATCGGAGAAAACATTTTTGCAATTGGTCCAGTACTTTCAGAGATTACCTACTACAAACAAAAAAAAAACAAACTTTACCTCTTTATAATATTAGTGTAGCTGTAAATTAATAACGAATTAAGTTTTTTATTAACTTATTCCAGTGTTTTTAATTGATTAAAGCCATATTTCCCAATGACGCCTCATAGGAAACTAAGCTTAAAGTTGCATCTCAAGAGACCTTTTCTTCGGTAGGAAATCATCTAGTGACTTCTCCCGCTAGGGCTTAGCGGGTGAGTGTGACAGACTTTTACAGAGTAAAACCACACATATGTTCCTTCAGTTACCTTGGCATCCCAGGACCACAAGTACCACTGCTGGGGTCTCAAGAGACCTTTTTGTTAAGGTGGGAAATCATCCAATGAAATCTCCCGCCCTTTGTCAGACTTTTAGTGACTAAAACCCACTCCTGTACCTTTATTGTCTTTATTTATTTATTTAAATATACTTTATTGCACATCAAGGTTATAAATTAACAAAACTGGCCAAGAGCGTGTTGGGCCACGCTCAGTGTAGGGTTCCGTAGTTTCCCGTCCGTCACAATAAATGTACCCACTTATGAGTAAAATGCTTGCATATACGATTATACTACAAACTTAGTTGTAGAACCTTTTGGTCTTTTTTGTACAAAAACTGTTGTTTCCATCAAGCTCAAAATGATTTTCCTAGAAAGTCCTTATAAAGTTCTACTTTTCCGATTTTTTTCATATTTTTTAAACTTATGGTTCAAAAGTTAGAGGGGGGGGACATTGTTTTTAGGGTTCCGTAGCCAAATGGCAAAAAACGGAACCCTTATAGATTCGTCATGTCTGTCTGTCTGTCTGTCTGTCTGTCTGTCTGTCTGTCTGTCTGTCTGTCCGTCCGTCCGTATGTCACAGCCACTTTTTTCCGAAACTATAAGAGCTATACTGTTGAAACTTTGTAAGTAGATGTGTTCTGTGAACCGCATTAAGATTTTTACACAAAAATAGAAAAAAAACAATAAATTTTGGGGGTTCCCATACATAGAACTGAAACTCAAAATTTTTTTTTTCATCAAACCCATGCGTGTGGGGTATCTATGGATAGGTCTTCAAAAATGATGCTGAGATTTCTAATATCATTTTTTTCTAAACTGAATAGTTTGCGCGAGAGACACTTCCAAAGTGGTAAAATGTGTGTCCCCCCCCCCTCTAACTTCTAAGATAAGAGAATGATAAAACTAAAAACAATATATGATGTACATTACTATAAAAACTACCAACGAAAATTGGTTTGAACGAAATCCAGTAAGTAGTTTTTTTTTTAATGCGTCATAAACCGAAAAAAATACACTATTATTAAAACATCGATCAAAGTTACAATACATTACAAGAACTTTTATATTATGTTACTTGCTGCTACGGAACCCTTCATGGGCGAGTCCGACTCGCACTTGGCCGGTTTTTTTTACTTTTGGAGCGATTATTTCCGAAGTTATTGACATTATCAAAAAATGATTTTAGTAAACCCCTATTCATTTTTAAATACCTATCCAACAATATATCACACGTTAGGGTTGAAATTTAAAAAAAAATCACTTCCCATTTTACATATAGGGGGGCTACCCTAATAAAACATTTTTTTCCAATTTTTATTACCACTTTGTCGGCGTGATTGATATACATATTGGTACCAAATTTCAGCTTTCTAGTGCTGACGGTCACAGAGATTAAGCGAGGATGGACAGACAGACGGACAGACAGACATGGCGAAACTATAAGGGTTCCTAGTTGACTACGGAACCCTAAAAAGAAAACCATATAATAAAAAACACACAATTGGCGGCCTTACCGCACTAGGTGATTTCTTCCAGGCAACCTTGAATGGACAAGGATTGCCTGGACACAAAAATCTGTCTTTGTTCCTGGGCCACAGTTCCGGGGGGTTCTCTTTCGCATCAACTATGGCCCCTAGTAAGCTTCGACACTGCTGGGCCGATACGATTGCTGTCATCTTCTTGAGGCTCGGGTGGATCACTACGCGCCATCAACGACTTGAGCTCGGTCCAGAGGGTTACCAAACGGTCCGACGGCGAGCTACCCATTGCTCGCCGTCCGCAAACCCGCGCCGACAGTGGGTCTCAAGAAACCTATATTTCAATTTGTAATGAATTGTAAAACGTCGATTATATTGGAAATCTAAAACTTTAATTCCGTTCAAAAACGGTCAAAAACTTGATCAAAAGTTTTAAACCCTTAAAGGATAATTAACTGTATCAGAGTAAATCACAATTTAAATAGTTTCAAACAAGTTTATCTTATATAAATTTTAACTGATCTATCAGACAATTTACAGAAAGGTTTTTAAAAAGTGGCACTTTTGTAAATTCTCTATTTGACGTATCTGTTCATTTTACATTAGGATTTCAAACTTTATGGTAACTTACAGTTGGTCAATAACAGAACTTCAACATATACCTTATTCTATGGTATACATATAATATATTAGGTGTATTTATGATAGAGTTATAACTTGGTATAACTACAAAAAAAATTGTACAAAATATTATATAACCGACTTTAATATAAAACAAAATACTCTTCTTCTTCTTCCTGCCCTTCCCTTCTTCCCATCTTATTTGGGGTCGGCGCAACACGTTTTTTTATCCATTCTACCCTGTCACTCGTCATGCTATCACTAACTTCCTTTTTTTTATATCGGTCTTCACGCAATCCATCCATCTTTTCTTTGGCCTCCCTCTCCCTCTCCACCCATCCACATGTATACTCATAACTCAATACAAAATACTGAAAACTGCAAAATAACTTTAATTTCAAAAGTCGGCGTTTCTTATAACAGTTTTGTCTCGTCTCTTCGTTATTTAACACCAACTTCCTCATTCTTTTTAAGTCGGTTAAAAAGGATTATCAAATTTTTAATCATTCAAAATAAGAACAAAATCTTGATTCTCTTTTATCCAAAACGCAGTCCGTTTCAAAACAAACACAATTTCAAGAGTTCCAATT
Organism: Mythimna albipuncta; assembly: GCA_929112965.1. NCBI lineage: Eukaryota > Metazoa > Arthropoda > Insecta > Lepidoptera > Noctuidae > Mythimna > Mythimna albipuncta. Next base: position 21,251,328 of record OV815960.1, read on the forward strand.
TTATTCCAAATCCGAAAACCATTAGCAACCAATAAAAGGCTCTTTATTACAAATTTCTCACTGGCCGGATATCGAACACTGCATGACATACTGGCTGGTGTTCCATGTTTGTAAATCAAAACAGCGCGGGCGGGAGTGCGGGGCCAAGCCGTCTAGTCTGCCGAGCGACTCCGGGCGACGCGCACGGCGCGACTCCGGCACGCGAACGCGATCGTACGACATGAAAGTGTGACGTGTGTTTTGTTTAGAACTCAGATTAAGGTAGAGTGATGAGTTTTGTACGTATGTAGTTTAAGGGGTGTAGTTGGATTTTTGGGGTGTAAGTGGAGGCTGAAAATTGGGGTGTATTTTTTTGTAATTATTTAATCAAAATTTGGTATAACGGATTTTTATAAGAATTGTAAAACTGAAAAAGTAAAAGTTGACTTGATACTTGTTCGATAAAAAATAATATTTTAAATGTACTCACCACGATTACTTTCTTAGATTTTGATAGAATCTAAGAACGTAATCGCAAAGTTTAAAAGCTCCAAAAAGCATTTCGGAGATTTAGAGCTTTTTAAAGATTTTTTTTAAGTGCAACGTATTTTTTTTTTTCATATTAATTTCTATTTTACAAAAGCCTCACTAATTTTACACGAGACACAATCAAAATATACAACTCGGCACACCTAGACGCATATTAATACGGCTTATTAATCCCAGCAATAACGGGCATTAAATTAATATAAATACGAAATGAATATTCATCGCACCTCTAAAAGTAGGGTCTATATTTGGAAACGTGACAATAATTCTATTTGGTACGATAAATATGTCTGCACTTAATATTCCAAGCAGTCGACAACTAGCAAATTCTCGAGTTGGGAATTATTGCCGTCTACGCGACTATGTGAGCTTTTATGACGCAGATTTAGTTATGTGATAAACTTTAGACGTTGACGTATGAATTATTTGACGCTTTAAGGCAGTAATAATCATTTTAACATCAATACAATGATGTTCATTATTTATTTTTTTAGGCTCGCATTCGTCCAGTATCTCGTATGGTTAGCGTTGTGGTCAGTTTCAGTGGATTACGCTTGCCTATATGTAGCTTATTTACTTCCATAAGGTCGATATGCTCATCCATTACATATCTATGTAATCATTTATAAGTTCCATAAGTTCCGCTAATAATTCAAGCAAAATTATGACTAGGCAACGCTAATAATAAATTCTTCATCTTGAAAATAATTGGGTCTAAACTCCACTAATTTAAAAACAATTCAGTGATTTCCTGTTTTTTTTTTTTTGATAAATCTCTCAAGAAAACTCAAATAACAGACTATTGAAACATTTTTATGCACACAATAACACAATAGGCAACTAAGACCTTTATAATAATGTTAACACACGTTCAAACTTGGTACGGGGGACCAAATTATTTGTCCCAAATATGAATATGTGTTAATACTATAACATACCATTCTTTATGGGCGGAATCATGTTGGTCCTTAGATTTTACTGCGTAGGTACAATAACTAGTTATTCCCTTAAGCTCTCTACAGATATTGACACAAAACTATCAATCATTTGCCCTAACTACGTAAATCCGACGACAATACATGCTTACTATATTTAATAAAATGAAAAAAAAATACAGAAAAAAAATCTCATCAAACTCATCGAATTCGTCAATACTACGACGAACTGGCATTTAACTCAATATTACAATTAACAAAAGTGAATGAACTGTGAACGAGAATGAATGAAATGAATGAAAGTTCTCCCATGCGCAGAACACGGGGATTTTGCGAACATTTTAATTGCACATTAATCTGCCATCCGTGTGTTGGCTGCGTTTCGAGGCAGCAACATTGCTCGCAATCCGTCATGTCTGTTCAAACTTGATATCTCCTTTGCTAATGAAACCTAGTTCAAGTCTTCCTAGTTACTCGTATATAATATACAACATCTCTTAGAGATAAGCGATTTTGAGTATTAGTGAAGGGTAATCACTGCTCATTTAACAAACTCTTTGAACGAGATCTAGTAACATGTTTTTTTTAATAAGTCATAAATCTAAAAAAATACACTATCATTAAAACATCGATCAAAGTTACAACGAACTACAAGAACTTTTATATTATGTTACTTGCTGCTACGGAACCCTCCATGGGCGAGTCCGACTCGCACTTGGCCGGTTTTTTTTAAATAATCACTTTTTATAATTTTAATTACACCACTGTACACCTATTTATATTCACTAAATCAAAAAATATTTTTATAAAAAATTAAAACCTATTTTATAAAATGTTTGGTGATCTAAATAATACATAATTATTATCGCATAGGTATAGGTACATATTTGAATGCTTCCATTTCCTGTCATTCCGAACAATTTACAGGGCTCATAATGCTCTCACTTACAAAGTCCTTCCGCGGCTTAAGCACTGAAAATTGCTCATAAGGCGGAAAATGAAAAAGTAAATACGTACCGGAAGGTAAAATACTTACCGAAAAATGACTTTACAGTGTAATATTCAGGTATCGTAGGAATGGTAGGACTGGGTAATTTTTAAATAAAATTGAACATGATATACTCGTATTTAAAAAACATACATCAATATGAAAAATCTATGAAATCATTTTAGTAGTGTTTGTACGTATTCCCAATATCCATAAGAAAATGAATTGGGGCATTAATTTTTATGGAAATAAAAACGTGTGTGTTTTTAATAGAACTAAATAGCTTATACCCGTAGCTTCGCTCACACGGAACTCTTTTAACCAACTCAAATGAGTAAAATTTTGAAAAAATCGTTCTTATTCTTCGTCTAGGTACGTCTTAAGAACAAAACCTTTTGAAAAAGTTAGGTCTCTCAGTGAGTCAGGCCTTCTATTTTTAAATTATTACGAACCTACTAGTTTTTGCCAGTGGCTTCACCCACAAGGAAAAAGGTTACTCCATACAAACTTTGGATCCCCGTTTCATCCCCATATTTTTATTTTTCGAACACATCATAAAAATAAACCTCTGTGCAAAATTTCAGCATTCTAGGTCCAAGAGTTTGGTCTGGACGTTGATGAGTTAGTGAGTGAGTTAGGATTTTTGCCTTTTATACAACCTTAGTACATACTAACACGACGTGTTTCGATGTGTCTAGTATTTTTATATAAAGAGACTATATACAAAATTTCATAACTGAATCATGAAAAATCACTAACCCGAAAAATCACCGGGCCATCCAGGCGACTGAGGGGTTGTTTTGCACTTGCACCAAGCTGTTTGCTGGTCCCTATTGCTCACTATTACCTGCCGTGACCTGTGTTGTACTTAGTGTCGGCATTGTGACCTTTTCAAAAATTTTTTGGGAAAAAATATAACTTGGTGTAAAAACTACTGGAATCCATTCAGTTACTAATTATGAACAAAAAATGTTCAGGTTTCGCATAAACTAAAAATACAACAGATGAAAGCAGTGGTGGCGAGTAGTGATGGCTCCGACTTATGAGTTGTAGGTCGCGGGTTCGAACCCAGCCAGGCCTATTTATTTCATCACCACTGCTCTCAAAACGGTGTAGGAAAACATAGTGAAGAAACCGGCATGTCCTTGAACTAAGCCATGACAAGACATGAGACATTCACCAACCCGCACTGGGCCCGCTTGGTGGATACCTACCTACTGTGGTCACTCTCCTAGAAAGTAGACCTGAATCCCAACAGTGGGAACATTAAAAAGGCTGATGATGATGATGATAATGAAAAATACAACATACAGAAGATATAAAAAAAGATGTGTGGCACTCGGAGACTGCCGCGGTAAAGCTATTGCATATCATTTTTATCAACTTATGCAATTATAATTATTTATTTATTTTATTTATGCAGTATTTTTTTCCTTTGTTTTTTTTTTTCTTTGATATTAATTAAAGTTACACTTTCATTCATTGAATTGAATTTTGATTGATTGTTCACTCATTTGTTTTCTTATCGGTCACCACGCTCAAAAAACAAATGAGTGGGGGGTGTTAGGTTATTTTTGTTACGAAATTTCTGGATTCGGCCTCCACGCTCAAGACCCGCGATAGAAGCTATGCAATAGCTTAATTATATATATGACGATCACATCCTCTACCAACTTAATTCAATACCGCCTACCAGACAACGATATATGCCAGATTGCCAGCTACTATCAAGCGAACTCGACACTACTACATATTCAAACACTACTTATGCATTAAAGCTCCAATCATCTTAATTGAATATGAAATACCGATACCGAGACCGCTGCTGCAAATTGGTATCAGATGTTAGTACAACAGGGTCTATCCGACCTTTGAAAGACCTCGATGATATAATAGGGATAATAACCGGAGTTAGTTCAGTGAGGCCATGTACAAAATAACTTAGCTTTGATTTGACGAAATTAGAAATAAAGTAAAGTAAGTGGTACGGGATTTGCTTGTTTATTTTTCCAAGTAGAAGATTCATGTTCCAAATCCAAAAAATTTATTTACTGAGCAAGGTTAAATACATCAACAACATCTTAGTGCAGTGCACTAGCTGACTAAGTGCCCGTGTAGACCTATCTTCTTCTTCTTCTTCTTCTTCCTGCCCTTATCCCATATTACTTGGGGATGGCGCAACACGTTTTCTTCTTCCATTCTGTCATGTCACCCGTCAAACTATCACTAACTCCCTTTTCTTTCATATCACTTCTCACACAATCCATCTTTTCTTCGGCTCTCCATCATCCATGCCCGTGTAGGCCTATGTGATTACATGATGAGACTGTCTATTAGACCTCCACAACCCGGTTACTGGGCATCACGATACTCCTTGGATAGACTAATTCCATGGGCAGACTTTCTGGCATCTGAATACCTGCCCCCCTAGCCAAGTCATAACCGTATCAAGTCGAATTCCGTTCTCCAATCGGTAACGCTTCGGTGTCAGCAATTGTAGAAAACGATAACTGGCTAGCCATGTTGACGCGCCTGAGTCGGCCGCTCGTTCTATAATGTAGCATTTGTTTATCAAAGGATGTAGCGTTAAACGTTGTAGAAATTCATTCTATCATTTTGAACGATGTGAAGTTGGCTACGAATTTTCTATTCGTTTGTTCCGACCACGCGACTCTACGTTGAGATGACGTCATTATATCGTCATACGTCACGTTTCATCACTTTTCGACAGCGTTAACGATTGTAGAATAACAACTTAGCTAAGCGTGCTGAAACGACTGTCCAAGATCTACGAATGACAACTCATTGGTTTCTCAGAAAGCATGAAAAACCATTGCCTTACATGTTTTTTGAGGCATGGGGAGTCAGTACTGTCTTAGATAAACTTACAAAAGTACATACGAATTAAAAAAATCTTATTGCTACTTGCGGTTTCGAACCCGTAACCATGATGTACCCAAGAACCCAGGTTAAGGTATCTTTCTCCAGTGGTCAAGGCATCCACCTCCCATGCATGAGCATCCATCACGACACATGCGTACGGGTAATACATAATCGACCATCTGTTCTGCTAGCAAATTGGGCCTTGTCCACTGCCACTTAAGTTTAGCGATTCTTCTTCGGGTTATTTCGGCAGCTTTGTATAATACATTTTTTTTATATTACAGTGAAATATAGTTTTCGGTTTCTTTCATTATGAACGTTTTAAACAATGGACGATAGCCAAGTTGTATTTGAAGTTATAGATATTATTATCGTATAGATTTGAGTAAGATAAGAAATAAACTGTCACTGCCAGTCGGGTTTTGATTCCAGATTTAAACTTCAGCATTGTTCTAAAACTAACCTTTGAAGTAGTTGTAACTACGTTTAAATATATATGTCATGGCCTGATATTAGGATTGATCACTTTATGATATAGCCAACTAAAATTGGCCACATCATTTAATCAGTAAAATTTGATGATACTCGTTTGCCAATCCTCGTTTGGCCATATCATTGATGTAGGATTTCTATGATAATAAAAGGCCTAAAGAAAGTAGGCCAAACGAGGATTAAAATATCATCAAACTATAACGTTTAAGACGATCTGGCCAGTTTTACTTGGCCATATCATGTAGTGATCAATTTCAAATATATGGCCTCGACAAGTATAATTATATAGGTCTGTCTGCCTAGCCTTTTGCCAATTTTATTGGGATTGGGTCTCATTGATTCAGCTGGATCATCATCATCAGCCTTTTTTAATGTTCCCACTGCTGGGACGCAGGCCTCCTTTCTATGTCAGGGAATAGGCCGTAATCCACCCCATGGGCCCAGTGCGGGTTGGTGAAGCTCAAATGCCGAAGGCCAAAGTCACGTATAGGCCGTTAAAATGCTTTTTGAGACAAAAAGGAATTTAGGTTTGTTAAAAAGGTCACCTATTCAAAGAATTACCTTAGCAAGCGTTGCTTAACCTCATTGATATTGCTTATCAATCATTGTGGCTGATATTACTTTAGCTACAATCTTCTCATACATATATATCTGTATTATAGGACGCTGTCTGTATATATTAAGACATTTACTTAAGACTCTAACCGCTTAGTTTTATGACTCCGCGAACTCTATTACTCGCAGGATAACTCGTTAATGTGCACATTAACAACTTAGTACTCTAACTATTATGAATGAGAATAATTTCCTTTGGCGCGGATATAAATAGGTCCCTAAGTATTCCCGGCTAAGCAGGAGGCTGAGTAAGATTAAGTTTTTAAAACCAAATATTTTATAAACTTTATGAAAAATTTTAGTCTTAGAAAAAATACTTAATACCATTGGAGAGAGATTCAGAATTTTATTGACTAAAATTCACCTGTGTTCCTATAATTAGCCTTTGCACCTTACTTCAAACTAGTGTATAAGTCATCATCATCAGCCTTTCTAATGTTCCCACTGCTGGGACTCAGGCCTCCTCTCTAGGAGAGGGAATAGGCCGTAATCCAACACGTGGGCCCAGTGCGGGTTGGTAAAATTCACATGTCTTCGAACTTTTGGTTCTAGGACATGCCGGTTTCCTCACGAAGTGTAGTGTATATGTGTATGTACCAAATTGTGGGTACATTGATATTTGTAATTGATTATTAAGTGTTGTAGGTAGTCAGTCTACCATAAGACTTTGCCAGTCATTATATGAATACTGCCGTGACTACGTGCTTTATTTATTCCCTGTATCCAGAGTGCTTGCCAATCAGAGAATTGTTCAGTGGCGACGAGGATGACACAATCACAAACTACTACAAACTTTCTCTTCTTTTTTTGCTATCTACTTCCAAAATCATACCTAAACTAGCCCAATAGTTATAGAAAAATCGATACACCTAAAAAGTAAGCATAGTTCTTCCTCTTTTATTCAAAGTACCAAGAATAAATAGGAATACGTAAACTGTATAATACCAGAATTTTATTTCTTCGTTTTCTTCTTCATGATTTTATCCCATATTATATGGGGTCAGTGCAACACGCATTTTTCTTCAATTTTGTCCTATCACCCGTCACACTATCACTACGTAATGCTAGAATTGTGTTTAATTTTATAAAATTTTCATGTTTGCTTTTCCTTAAGTTATAAAAGTGTCCGAATAAAAGGCAATAAGATCTCCGTCTCCCACATAACGACAACACAACACAGTAATGCTAGAATTGTGTTTAACTTTATAAAATTTTCATGTTTGCGGACACTTTTATTACTTAAGGAAAACTTAAGTTATAAAAGTGTCCGAATAAAAGGCAATAAGATCTCCGTCTCTCACATTGGATAAGGCAAGCTGTATGTTGTACACGCGTGTACAGTCAGTAGACACTTGGGTACATTAGGTAGTGGTTCTCTGAGCTCGGATAATCCTCTTGGGAATCAAATGCGGCGATAACGCTATTTTAACATTCGTGTGTGGAAATCCCTATATTTATCAACTAGTGCCGATCAGTAATAGATAAGGATTTTCGAACTAGTTTAAATCTTTTACTTTAGTGAATGTATTTTATCGTGTTAACTGAATTTTATTTTATAACTTACTAGCTTTTGCCTGCGGCTTCGCCCGCGAAGGTAAAATATAGCCCATATCACTCAGGAATAAAGCAGCTTTCTATCAGTGAAAACATTTTTGCAAGTGGTCCAGTACTTTCAGACATTACCTACTGCAAACAAAAATACACTCTGTACTTTTTTGGTGGACATCTACTTCACTTGAGCGTAGTACCAACATAAATGGGCGCTCGATGGCGACAGTTTCTCGCGTCTGGCCCTAGTTCAGGCCATGGTAGGGAATAAGAGGCAATAGCACGCAATTACTTTCTCCTGCGAAGCAATAATGCAAGCAAAGACGTGGAAGAAAGCATGAGGCGAAGACAATATTTACGTCTCGGCCCCCGCTGGCGTCGGAAGTCGCAGGGCAATCCCTAGTCACCGTTGGCACGAGTTTGCAGGCCCTCGCTTCTCGTTGTACAATAAGGACCAGGTCCAGGTCAACGACGTATTGTGTTCCACGCGCTCCTCCAAGAGATGTCAACAAGATTGATGGGACTCGGTGAGATCAATGCCTGCCAGGGCTGCGGGATCGTTCAAAAGAGTCAAATCGGCCCTGGAACGCAAAAAGCAATTGAAGGAACACGGAAGTGTTTTAGTCAGTAAAAGTTTGACACCCCTTCTCGATACACCCACTTACCATAATTCTTAATTCTTTATAGTACACAAAACATAAACATAAATGTGGAGAACTCAGCAATGAGTTTTCTCCCAGCAAACCTTGATTAAAGAACATATTAGAGAGAAAATAGGGTATATACCATACCTACCATACCGTAGGGAGAAGGCTAAACCCAGAACAGGATAAGTTATTTGATGATTTCCCTAACTCGGTACCGACCCCTTCTTTCAGAAAAATATACATTTCATTAGAAAATTAACTCAATGAAAATTGTCTTTCAACTTAATTAGTTAGATCCAATTTTGCTTTTTCTTTGTTTTATTCGCCAAAAATGCTGTTTATTTGAATTTTTAATTTGATGTAATTAATTTTAGTCCATCGTCATCAACTCAAGTATCGGCTTTAGCGTTGTGTATTTTAAGTGACTATTTATTATATTTAATAGATATATTTTTGACATGATCTTTATTTTTAGACAAAGATTTTAATTTATTTATGATTGATGTGATCTGATTTTAATTTTGGATTTAATTTATTTATTGTGATTTTAATTTAAGAATTGATTTGTTTATTTTTCCAGTTTTTTAATGCTAGACTATGTCTGTATTTTTTTTTTTCTTAAAAACGCTCTATAAAGTATGATTTGCGATAGAATTTGTTTTCTTTTAATTACTTATTTCGAATTCAAATATAGTTTAAATGGAGTTCAGTTGGCACACAAAACCTTTCCTGCTTTATAATAAACATACTAGCTCCCCTGTAACATTTCTTCGTACTGCAGTAACTTTGACTTTTATATTAGGCGTCAGTCATCACAAAGCTATGTCAGACAGCTTTCAACTCGCCGTTCTTAGTACTCGTAGTCTGCATCACAAATTCCTTTCTTTATGGTTTAGTGCAACGAGATGCTGATATAATGTAGGCAAACTTAACGTGAACTTTTGCGTTTGACGTATCGTGTAATAAGACATGCTATGTGCAGTAGTATAATAACAGGAATAAACTACTTATAAATAAACGTGTAATAATGCTAGTCGTAGGGGCCAAGCAGAATTGAAGCCTGCTGGGGCCTGGGGTGATGCAGAAGAGATCGCTGGGGTCCAGGAACAATGGCAAAAAAGGAACAGGAGTGTGTTTTTAGTCAGTAAAAGTCTGACACTATCTTCCGCTCCACCGGAGAAAGGAAGATGCCCTCAATGATAAGGATATTTAGAAAGTGTTATCGGTGAATGTGTATGTTTGTGCTAGACAAAAGGAGCTACATCTGTCAACAAACTGCTTTACAGTTTGGCAGAGGTAATATTTATTGTGCTAAATATGTATTTCTGTGAATAAACTATTTTTCATTTTTTTTTTTCATTTGATTATTTTACCACCAAAAAAAAATCGCTTAAAAAGATAAATCCTTTTCATAATTAACCGCGTGTAAGCCTCTAAGCTAAAATTGTATTATTTAAATCTGTGTATCAGTCCCAGTTACCCAGTTCCATGACTATTCTCTTTTTAAATCCAATTCTAGTTCGTATGTTTTTTTTTTAATTGATAAAGATACAACTTAGAACCTAGGCAATTAGGCACCATAATGCTCACTGATTGCAGATTGCACCTCATCAACTGAAACTATCCATTATGAAGTTAATCTGGTTCGCCTTTCAACCCATGCCAATTGATGCAAACGACGATAACAAACTCAATTTTGGCAAAATGATCCTGCACGAATATCGTAGTTACCTATTTTTCGAACTGTTCGAAATTGTGCAGCGTGTGAAAATCTACCTTAACTAAACAGTTTTGGTACTTAAATTAGGTTTTGATTATTTTTACTGCAGCTATACCTATTACCAGTTAAATGATGCGAATATCACATTTATATCATAATATAATATTATAATAGCGGAATCTTTTGAATAAGTGTGTGTATTTTTTACTTCGTTACGCTCAAAAATTATTAATAATAAAAATAAAGACAGTACATAAAAAAAAATTAAGCAAAAATAAAAAGCCCCGTACCAGAACCGTGATTTTATCGTTTTTTGTTATGTTATTTTGAATTTTGTATTATTAGTATTAGAAACAAATTGAATAAATAAACTTTTGGTATAAAGTGCCTACACTAAAGTATAGCAGCAAATTAATAGCAATCAAGTGCGAGTCGGATTCACGCACCAGCAAGGGTTCGCAATTCCACATTTATCGACATTCGCAAAACGTACAGTGAATTATAATATTGAAATTTTGCAAAAAGCTGGATTACCCAATGGTACTGAACCCTTCGTATGCTAGGACACGCAACATGGACGCGTCCTCTCACGAAGGCTACTGATAGGTCCCTGGTGGGGACTGCTAAAATTTTGTTACATGATATCTTCATACAACTTACATCATTATGCTATAGATGAAAGCTACCCGTATAAATAACAAGGCACTAGTAGAAGATAAAAAATGACTATATTTTTGCGTCAAAAATAATACTAAAAAACTAAATTAAAACATTAAGTCCGACTTTGTGTTGTATGAAGATTAAATAGATAAATAAAATTACCTAATTAAAACTAACGTACAAAATAAAAATAAAAGACCTACAAAACTAAAAAAGCAAACTAAATTGCGACGTCGAAAACCTATATTGGTTCACTGCACTTGTTTGGTGTAATTGAGTGCAATTTGAATTAAGAATATCAACTGCAAAAATATACCAAATAATTTCAAACAAAATCAGTTTTCAAGCAATCTCAAACAGATGGCGGCATCAAACCGGAGTTTGTGTTAAAATTTCTGCCACCTTTTGCATTAGACTCCTTGCAAAGTGAATTTGTTTAGAACTTTTAACTTTCTATAATCATAAAACCTGTCAACAAACAAACGGTCAGATTTTTTGAGTTTCATAAAAATTTTCGTCTCATGAAAAGACCTTTGCGAATAATATAGGTACGTACCTACCGATGTAATGACCGTATTATATTCCCTAACATTCTTACAGCAGTTCCCCATGGAATATAAAGGTTTTGTCATTGAAGTGGGTTCATTATAATAGTTCGGGATTGAACGCGAACTCCCTCAGATCCCAAGGCGGCACTTAGCGCTTATTGTCGTTTAAGTAGTATTACGGCAAATTTAATAATACCAGTGTTGCCGACGAGATCTAGCTATCTAACTTGGATATAGTTACAGGTCCGTAAAATTCCATGTCCCAAAGCATTCGTCATCATCACCAATTTATTGCATGACCTGCGTAAAAAAAAAAACAACGGAAAGAAAAGCCAAAAGCTCAAAAAGGCCAAAGCAAAAAGCCAAGAGGGGGTTGTATTTTTAAAACGCTTATATTAGCTTCACCTGCATGTTTGTAACCAATGCTTTTGAGCTCGATTTTGCCCAACTTAGGGCGATCAGATTTTCTTCAAACTTTGCACACCCATCAAAGACTGACAATACAATCGATTTACGAAAAATATGGCACAAAGCGCCCCACGCTTTTTCACAATGATATTAATATTTTTCGTTCAATATTATTATTTTCTAACAATGAAAATTATTTTACACTTTTTAGTTTGATATGCTATGAAAGCGTTTTTTTATTTTTTTTAAACTATATTTTTATTTTTGAACAACGGATTATTGTATTTTGGCTTGATAGGGCAAGTAATTTTCTGTAAAGTGACCATTTTCAAGTGTTGTCTCTCAAGTTCTCTCTAATTCAAATCGTATAGATCCAAACATATTAGGCCTGGCTCGGTTTTATTTGTGGTTTTATCGACCATTCATTTTACCATTAATTGATCTTTTGGATGCCCAAGTCTCGTCTATTCTATCCACCTGTTTACCTGAGACTAGCTGCTGCCGGCGGCTTCTGCGTGAAAATAGGTCCCTATAAGGATGCAATGGGTTTCAAAGTTTGTATGGGTGTGAATTTTGGGATTTTTAAGCTATTGCATAGCTTCTATCGCGGGCCTTGAGAAAGAATCCAAAAATTCCGTAACGAAAATAACCTAACACCCCCCATTCTTTTGTTTTTTGAGCGTGGTGACCGTTAAGAAAACAAATGAGTGAAAGCAGCTGTCGGCGTTTTGGATGGGTGGGGTTAAGCAGCTGTTAGCGAGGTCTGGTTTTGGATGGGTGGGGTTAAGCAGCTGTTGGCGAGGTCTAGTTTTGGATGGGTGGGATTAAGCAGCTGTTGGCGAGGTCTGGTTTTGGATGGGTGGGGTTAAGCAGCTGTTGGCGAGGTCTGGTTTTGGATGGGTGGGGTTAAGCAGCTAAGGTTAGTTAAGGTCTATTGCATAAGTTGATAAAAATGCTATGCAATAGCTTTACCGCGGCAGTCCCCGAGTGCCACACGTCTTTTTTTTTTTCTTAGTGTTTGCCTACACCATAAAAATAAACCTCGTGTAAAATTTCACGCTTCTAGGCTCTGTATTTTTGACTGCATGTCAGTCAGTCAGTTTCTCTTTTCATATAAATGTAGATAATAATCACCTACAAACCCACGACGTAAGTTATATTACTAAGCAACCTAGGTTAGTAAGACGACACATACGACAATTTTGTAACAAAATTACCTAATTAGATTAAACATACTTGGGTACACAGTGTAACAAAATACTTGACAGTGGCAATAAATATCGTGCGTACCATGATATATTACACAGTTCCACGTGTTTATTTACTATGTAATCCGATGTTAATTGTAAATCGTACTTGATACGATATGATTGTAATTCAGAACCAATATTTACTTCATTAAGAGGCAATTGTTAAGTAACTATTGTTTGTTTTACAAACTATATAACTTTAGGGCTTGTTTAAATGTTTGTTCCATAATTAGGACTGTGTATTTGATTACTGATAGAGTCAAGTTTAGGAAATATTAGAACTATTTTAAGAGTCAGTTACAGACATTTGTTGATTTTGGAAAAGTTTTGGTGACCTTTGCGATTTCTATAGTTTGAAACGAACTTAATTTTTAGGGTTCCGCACCCAAAAGGTAAAAATGGGACCCTATTACCAAAACCATCCACTGTCTGTCTGTCTGCCACTAAGCCGTATCTCATCAACCGTAATAGCTGAACAGCTGAAATTTTCACAGATGTTGTATTTCTGATGCCGCTGTAATAACAAATACTAAAGACTAGAATAAAATAAATATTAATGTGAGGGTTTATAGAATCCCACAACAAACGCGATATTTTTTCCGTTTTTTTTTTCGATATAATTAACCGACACAAGTAGATAATGGTACGGAACCCTTCGTGCACGAGTCTGACTCGCAGTTGACAAGTTTTCATTTTTGTTGATTCATAAACTAAATCCGTCTCAAATGTAGGTATGTATCCTCAGAGATTTTCTAACTCTTTCGTCTATTTATTATCTTTGATATTAATCGACAGGTAGATAATACTTATAAAAGTAAATCTTATTCCTCGATTGTTATTTAAACTTAGTGTAAAAATAGTCTTAGTTGGAATAAAAATAAAATTAAAATAAAATAATACTTTAGACTGGGCTATTTTGTTTTCATTGAAGATTAAACTTATGGGAATTTAAAGACTTCCTGCACTAGGCAAGGCTTGTCCCGGTGGAACTTAATCCCGTTAAGAGGACTAACAGGACCCAAAGCGCGGATACTATCAGACTGCATACAAAAGAAAAAGATACGCAAAAAACCACAATGCTTGCAAATATAAAGCACTAAGTTTTGTCCGCGGCTTTTCGCGTACATTAAATATATCCTATGTTACTCCTGAGTGAAGCTGCTTTCATCCAGTACTTTAAGAGATTACCTCATACAAACAAAAAAAAAAAACTTTTCGTCTTTATAATACTAGTGTAAATTTTAGCAAATTAACTAAAAAAATCTACAGATTTGATTATACAATTAAAATACTCTTAAGATAAAACGTTAGTTGTAAAATAATCTGACAAAAAATCAAAACGATTGCGTGAATATTAGTTGGGTTTTTAATATATAACTCTTAACAAGATTACTGAATTCTAGAAAAGGAAACACAAGTATAATTTTTTGGGCTGAAAGTAAATTTTTCAGTCAACATTTGAAAAAAATTAAGTCTTCGTCGATCGATTCCCGTTCGAACCCGCGATAGCACGTGAAAGAAAAAAAAGAAAGAAAACATGTTTATTCTGACTGACGTGCGGTATAGCAGCCAATCACTCAACCACTGCGCCAATGTGACGCCAACTGTGGTAACTTTTTCGATCAGCTGTCCTGAGTTGAGCTATGCGAATATTTGCCTGCACTGACTGGACAAGGTCCACTCAAACCTGTATGGTTCTTCATTCAAAAGACCACCTCAGACAAATCTGCAAAGTTCTCATGTGATTTTGACCATTGCATATTTACTGTACGGACTTTAAAAGAGACTTTGAGCTCTGAGTTTGTTTTGGTGTTTCTTCACAGGATAGTCAGCTGGGAAACACCGGCTTCATCTAGTTTAAACAGAAGACAAAAAAAAATTACATGTAAAAGCTTATTTGCAAAATAAATATCTTTTATCAGTCCCGGAGTCCTAGTTCGTCAGCATAATACCTAACTAGATTACAGACGAGTTCATCACAAATCTTCCTCCTACATACAATCTTAATTAGTGCTAAAGTAATTACAGGCACTCCAACATGAATATCGTATATGGGTTAATTGAATGTAAGCCTTGTAGGCGCGTCTATTAACTTGAACATCGCGTGATTGATGGCCATACAATACGGATGGATTTCGGGAGGCAAGTAGAGTCAAGTGATTTTCTTTTAGCGCGGTAAATGTGGGTTTATGTTGTGTGTGGATTGATAGTTCGTCACGCGATGGGGAAGCAGGTATGCTGGAATAGTTGTTTTATCTCAAGCGACAAAAGTATGTGTTTAAAATAAAAATCTCGTGTCATAGTCCTCCGATTTTTATGATTTTTTTGCGCTTTGTTAGATCTGAGAAATAGTCCTCTGTCTATTTTTTACCCTCGTGCCCCCATTCCCTCCCCTCGAAAAGATTTTTTTTATGGTGGGAAAATCATTTAATGACAACTCCCGCTCTTGGGCGGAGCGGGAGATAGTGTCAGACTCTAACTGACTAAAAACCTACCCCGTTCCTTCGTGCCTTCATACCGCGGCTGAACTTTTCTTTCGAAACTAACCCTGGCCCCAGTTCCCCTCCAGAGGTGGTTTGAGTCCCAGCAGTAGGAACGTTATGAAGCTGATTATGCAACGCATTTGTTATTAAAGGTCACAAGGTCAACAGTTAGAGTTCAGTGAGATACCGTATCACAATTGTCTAAACAAGGGGCTTGCACGACAAAGAGAATCATCTAATTGGACAGATTAAATACCAACCTAGTTACCTACCGCAGTATTGTCGTACCTCAATGTCGTACGACAATACTACGGTAGGACGATGTAATCTCCACTTACTTGGTCCACTACGTCGTATTCGTCTGCCTTAAGTAATTGAAACAAATAACAGTTTGTTTGAGACCATTTTAAACAGCATTACATTTCGTACTAAGATGGAGTATTCTAGAGCGTAATTGTATTCCTAGACTGCCAAGGGTTAAATCATTGTTTCTCTGACAGACAAGTATCAGCTTTTTTCTGTTGACAGACATTTGGCCACTATTTCACCTTTTTTTATGGTGGGAAACAAATCATCCAATGACAACCCCCGCTCTTGGGCGGAGCGGGTGATAGTGTCAGACTCTTACTGACTAAAAGACCCATCCCGTTCCTTCTAGCTTTCATACCGGGGCTCGAGCGCTCTTTTGGATAACCCTGGCCCCAGTTTCGGATAACCCTGGCCCCAGTTTCGGATAACCCTGGCCCGATGGTAAGCAATGATGTGGTCGACGTTGGATCACGCTTGCTAGAAGTAACATATTCAGTACCCTCTTGACTTAAATACCTCAGGTTTTACTCCTTTAACATATACGAGTCGTATCCAAAAAGGGTCCAATCATCATCATAATCATTTCAGCCAAAATACGTTCACTGTTGGACACAGGCCTCTCCCAAGTGTCGCCACAATGAACGGTCCTGTGCGTCCTGCATCCATCGAATTCTCGCAACCTTTACCAAGTCATTGGTTCACCTTGTAGAAGGCCAGCCAATGCTGCGTCTTCCGGTACGCGGTCGCTACTCCAGAACCTTTCGGCCCCAACGGCCATCTATTCTGCGAGCATTGGATTCAATGCAAACACAAAATTATGATACCATCTGATGCAAATTGCTATTATGCGATTTCGGGCGGCAAAGCATCAGTTAAGCTTACTATGACGTGTTAAAATGTCAAGCGTGCGAGTAAAAAAGAGGGATGGAGCTATACTACCTATATAGCTCCTATATATTTATTTATTTCCTATATTATTATTTTAACAGTTCAGTTTAGGCCGTCAAATGAAACGCGGTAAGAAATCGTGGTAGGGCTTTTTTTTAGGTGGGAAATCATTTAATTACTTCTACGGCCCTTTCCAGTACCATGCTGGACCCCTACGGTTTGCTAATAGGTATTGAGGCGCACGTGGAACACCGCGCGCCTCAAGAGCGGGGGTTGTCATAGGATGATTTTTCCCATCGGAAAAAAAGGTGACCAAACCATTTGAGGTGCAAATCAATTCACAAATTTATGCGATGTGTCGTGCGAGCTCGGATCAAAATGTTATATTAGAGCACTAACATAGAAAAATATCAGCAACAGGTAAATAAATACTTAAAGTCCAAAGTAATTGTAGTTTAAAGATCTTCATCCCCAGGACATTAGGAACGGGAATCACGTCCAATCTCTATAGATAGCCGATCCATTTGTAAAGTCGTAAAACGGATAGTGCACTTCAAGTATGCTGTTAACGTTTAAAACGCTTTTGAACGTACATGTCGGATGTTGGACTACGTGATGAAACATCTTCACGAGAGTGTAAGATGTGCCTTGTATTTCTTTTCGTTCTCTGAAGTGTGTGTCTATCAGGAAAAAAGTGTTAAAAGAAAACGTTTGCGATTAAAACTTTTAATTATTACTTAGCCCGTTCCCTTGGCTCTGGTTTCATTAGATATTAGATAGGGACAGTGGGAATCTCGTTAATCAATTCGTGCGTAGATTTTTTGACATTTATAACTAGTAATTTATAAACAAATAATTATTTATTTAGGTCCGACATAATTCAATTATTTATATATATAACATAATTATGCATGATATTCAAATATTTTTTTATGAACTTTAATTTGAAATCTTGAGCTAAATGCACCTGATATTTATACGCCTCCTGGGCCAGAACTCTTGGCATAACATAGCATTCTGTTAATCAAATATAAGATCTGTATTTTCTTTACCTGTGTTAACAAATAAAAGCTACTTGATTTGATTTGGTTCCGTATGGTATATGTATGTAGCCAGTGCCAAAGGAAAGTAATCTATATAGTTCATTTATTTATAACAATAAACATTTTTTTTTTATTCACTTTGTACGGCGTATTATGATTTTGCTGTTCATTAAAATGTGAATGTAATACATTCTAATGAATGACTCAAAGTGAATTAGCAAATTCTTGTGTCAGTGTTCTCGGCAAGCCTACGTACCAAGTCAATGCCTAGTCATTATTACACTAAAATTCCCAGATTCATTTTACCGAGGTTCTCAATGATAAAAATGAGAAAAAGAGAAAAGGTTTCAATGATTGTATATATTTTTCAGTTGTGTAGATAATTGAGATTCAAAACTACACCAATTTTTCATCACTAAAATACACTCTAAAAAATCGTGACAATAACAGCCCCCCTAGCCAAATTACAACCGTTTCGCTTGCGCCGAACGCTTCGAGTTGACCTTGCCGCCAATTCTTTTGTTCTGACCACGTGACTGAGCGTTAAGAAGACGTCATTCCCGTACATTTGAAGCTTTCTACAAGCGTTAACTATTGCAGATTAGCAACTTGGCTAGGGGTACTGGAAGATAGACGCCGCGACGTTAACCAGCTCGTGTGTACCTCGGTGTTGCTGATAATCCCACACAATACCCTCTTGACTCAACTTGGATTGAGATTGAAAGCCAAAATAACAAACAAGAATTAGTCATTACATTTGTATCATTGATCTATGACCAACATATGTATAGTATAAAATGTCATATAGAGGTGAAACTTTGTATGTTTGCGTGTGTGGATGTATATTTGTTATTTCTTCACGCTCAAACGGCTGAATGGACTTGGATAAAATTTGGTGGACGTGTAGATGTCCTAGGATGCGACATAGGATACATTTTTATCGCAGGAGTATGTTCCCTGGGAATAATCTTCAACTTTCATGCGAGTAAAATCTAGTAAATTAATAATAACATTCATAATATTTACTCAAGGTTGGGAACGGATAATTTGCTTTCTACGGCGCTTTTTATTTTTCTTATAATTTTTTTAGTAAATAAACACATAATGGGAACATAAACGCTACTTTTAAAGTAAACACTCCGACCGTGTTTGATCGCATGAAAACTTTTCGCGCTCGTTTTTCGAAATACGAATATTGCGAACGAACGAACGGAGAGAACATCGGAACAGTTAGAAAAAGTGATTGTTCAAGCACCCGATAGGAAACGAAAAAACCTAAATCCCCTTTTTTGGTGCTTTTTTTCACGAGCGAGCTTCAAAACTATTGGGTAGAATTTTATTTGATTCCTACTGTTGCTTCGATGTTCGAAAAACTGTTCTGAAAAGTAACCAACTGATATTTTTCCACTAAGTTAAAATCGATTAGGGGTCTGCGACGTAAAAAATAGTTAGAAGATGAATGAACCACGAAATGAAATCCATGATTGAAATACCGACTGTTTTATTCGTTCTCATCATCACGTATTTTTCTGTCTCCAGTTTTACTTATTAGTATTTATGTTATATTATCCTAAATTGGTTCGAAATCCTCGTGTAACATTTAAATTAAGTTAGCGTAACATCCCACGTGTTCTCTTATTCATGTCGTGGACGACAGTACTTGTATTATTTCTAAGAAATACAAATTTAGTTTATAGTTAATATCTACAGGTAAAATTGGAGCGAGGTTTCTATTATAAATGTGGTTACGAAAATAAGTGATATTATGTTTTAAATTTGTGTTGACTTAAATATTAATTAATACACAATATGTTCAAGTAGGCATACTGAGAAATTTCTTAAGCCTATTTTATAATAAATCTGAACCAAAGGTATGATTTTCGCATTTTGAGGAGTGTTTGTATTCTATTTAAACACTCCTCAAAATGCTCTCTACTCTATACTATATTGATGGATGGCAAGCAGAGTCGATGTCGACTACTTTGCCAATGTTTAAAATAAATTGGAAGAGCAAATGTGTAAATTATTACAGTTTACAGTATAGCACCGTTTAGTAAACGGGCCGGTGACTGTCTGCGTGTGTTTGATATAATTGAACTTGGTGAGTTAGTAGTTTTTGCATTCGCATCGCATTCAAAAACTGTAAATTTCCTCATATTTTAATTTTATTTTCAATTTCAGAGACTCTTTCCGCTACAAAGAGCGTAACTCCAAATCTCATACTTTTGGCAATGAGCAATAAAAAAAAGGTTTTAAAAGTGTTTTAGAGCTTTAAGGAAATGTTGGGTAGTAAAAACCTTTTTTTCCATCATAGCTCAATTTTAATTATACCGGTCGAAACGGCGTAAAAACCTAAGTAAGAGTGCATCAAAAAATTATTTTCCCAGAAACAGTCTTAACTCTCTTTGTAGCAACGCCGACGACTTGAATTTGATACTTGTTTTGTGGATCAGAATTAACTTCGAAGTTCCGTGAACCAATTTTCCCTTGAGTTTTATTTACTTCCTTTTTACTAACAAACAGCAACAAGATGGTTTCCACAAACTCTGAAATAACACCACCTGCAATTACTTTTCCACGAAATTCACACCCCTTTCAGCACACGACAAACCTCCATGCCAAGACATCACATTTCAAAATATATTTCCGTAACACCATGAAATAGGAACACCCAAATGGTTGTATTTATTTTCCGTACGCTGTACTTTCATTAAGACCGTATCCCACGGTCCCATCACCCCCTGGTACCGTACCGTCAGTAAAACAGCGGTAGAAACGACTACCTATATTAGTATATACCTTTTTATTACACGTCAACGCTTTAGTGTTGGAAAAAGTTCGTGAAATCGTGAGTAATAAACTTTATGCACTGGGTGTTCTCATTTCGAATCCGATTGGGTTTCAGAATTCGAAACCGAAATAAGCTTAGCGTTTTGTTATTCGAATAAAATGTGTTTTGTATGGTAGTAGCCTTGATAAAAGAGGTGTTATTCGCAAACACCCAAGTTAACCTATTTATATAACACTAAAGGTGGTTTTATTGGTACATTGCCTTTCCTAAAAATAGGTAGTTTTTATTAGTACACTGCCCTTTACTTTGTGACTGAGAATAATTTGACTTTGAGTCTTCGGTTTGTAGAGGATCACGTTTATATTTAGTTGTTTTTAAATTGAATAAAGAAACACGCGTCTGTGAGCGTGGGTTTATTAACATAGTTGTCTATTAACATTATAAATTAATGTTCTGGAAAAGTTTTCAGGAGATTAATAGATTTTCTTGCTGACATTATCTTCAACCTTTTTCAATGAGTCATCAAAGGTTAAGCTAAGGGCTAGAGAAAAGTTAAAGAAAAGCCCCAGACAATAAAAAAGAAACTTGACAGAATAGTTGTAAAACGTCAATGAAAATGCTTCGTTACGCAAATATCCTTAATACTTGTAACTAATAGATTTAATGCCTACGTAGCTAAAATTCATTAACACCCAAAAAAAAAGTTTTCAACATAGTCAATTTTATTAGCAGTAATAAAGGCCCCTTCCCACACAACACTAATACCCACGAACCGTACAATACTCTAACATTCTGCCCTCAATTTAATACTACATCATTACAAAACTGCATCGTCACTGCGGATCCCTACTCCCTAAAGTTAGTCAGACACTATCAGGACAAAGCCTTCCATTTTGTATATTAAAGTGAGTTTCCAAAGATATAGGGCATTGTAAATAGTGAGGCAGGTATTGTTTAATTTACTTGGCCTCGAAGTTAAAGGATCATTTGTTAAGGTTTGGATATTGATGGATTTATAGGTAGGTTCTATAGATCCACTGACTAGTTACATTCATCGAGGTATATCCATTAATTCATTCATTCACAGACGCGTGTAGTTTAATATTGAGTGTAGCACTATAGGTACTCGTTATTGTTAGGAAGTTTTGATTTGCTTGACCCAGAATGTTTGAATTGTAGTAACAATTTGGCCTAAGGTGTACCTATAGGTACATATACGAAATATTTTTTACTTAATACTTTTACTTTTCCCTGTTGCCTTGGTTCTTTAAAAGGCATGTCAAAGGCCAAAGGCAGCTTACAGAGGCCCGTTTTGCACTTTAAAATTAAAAGTAATATACCCGGTAATTTTCCCTGTGCCTGCGCGCTATGCAAGTACATCTAAGGACAACCTCCGGTAGATGGAACACTATTGCAACAAATGGACAATTGTACCTACAGTACCAGCTTAAGGAGACTAGCGGATGTCGAGCAATGAATAGCACCCCGTCCGGTCATTCGGACCGCCCAAGTCGTTGACGGCGTGTTGTTCTACATGTACCTTAAGGACATGTCAGTAAATCGTAGTGGCTCAGCAGGGTCAAAGCCTACTGGGGCTATGGATTGAAAATGAACTCCCAGGGCTCTGGAACGCAAAGCAAAGAAGGAATAAATCAGTGGGTTTAGTCAGTAAAAGTTCCGCTCCACCCAAGAGCTGGAAAAGTCATTGTATGATATACAACCTTAAAAACAAACCGCCTTTGTATAGTTTCCTACTGGTGCATAAAGTTTGAATAAATCAATAACATAATATCTGTTAAACTACGAAGCAGCAAAATGATCCATCTAAAAAATATTTACAACCTAAACCTACTAATAATCTCGATTGATTATGATTGATGGTTCTCCTAAGAAAACTGAAGGGTTGAACCCGTGTTCGTGAGATTACCTACGTAATCCGTAGACCTCACAAACTCGTAAACCTACTTACTAGATTACCTACATCTGTCAATCAAGACACGGGCACATCATTCCTCAAGTTTGACCCTTCCCAAATATTAATATTGGTAAGGGTGAGTGCAGGCTATTAATTAGTTTAGGTATTAAATTTCTTAAGATACGTTTTTAAATATTTCTTAGGCAAAACTGGTTTGGAGGTAAGTGGAACAGAGTGTAAAGTTCTACATACCTCCGTTGAAAGGGATGATCCTCCAACCAGACAGGTGATATGCCTGGGGGGAAACTGCCCGATAGATGATTTCGGGCTATTTTATATACATGTCCTTTTGCGGAGAACTTTAAATGCACAATACAAGATTAGTTCTTATGTGGCACCATAGATGTCGCTGGTGTTAAATTATTTTTTTGTGCTTGGAAGTCTCTGGTCAGTGGGGTTCTGGATCTATGAAAGGCGTACCATGGGTCAAAGCCAACTCGCAGAGCCCCTTAGACACTTTTTGTGAAATGTATCAACCGACAATTATCCCTGTATGTATAGGTTATGCTACTGCACCCCAGGACAACCTACGGTTAGTGACAAGCTATTGCGAAATTAAAAATTGTTATATGCCTGTCATGTTCAACTGTAAAGGCCTCCTTTCCTGTCTTCCACAATTTTCTGTCTTTAGATACTTCTGGCCAGTCCTTAAGGTAGGAGTTCAACTCATCACGCTATCTCCTTTTAAGCCTACCGCGTCGTCGTCTCCAGCTGTTCGGGATCCAATCGGTAGTTGTCTTTCCACAATTTTGTTACGACACGGTAGCAGCCGTGGCCGGTCTATTTCTATTTTTGTTTGGGGTCTGAGTTGCCTGCGTATGAGACTTGTTTTTTAGAACGAAGTATACTGTTTCTTATACAGTCCGTAATTTTCATCCTGAGAATACATCGTTCCATTGCTCACTATCCGACCTCAAGTGCTAACTAAATCTGAAATCCGTTAATTACAATTTAAGGGCAGGTATCGTGTCATAGTTCCCTCTAACTATTCCTAAATCCGGATTAGGTGCGAGCCCAAATTTTAATAAGCAACTACTGCAACCCGAAAGTTGTGCGTAATTGAAAAGGGGCTTTGTGTGTTGATGTTTAAGGCCTAGTACTCACTGGTAGTTTGCTGAGATTTTTTTAAGTAACGATTCTTTAATAGCAACATCATATCATTTCAGCCGAAAGACCTACATTGTTGGCTTCGCCAAGTGACGCCATAACAACTGCTTCTGTATCTCGCTTACATCAGACTTCCGCGAAGCTCACGATTTTTTTTTTAAATTTAGACTGCAAAAATAAATTCTTTCGTATTTATTAATAGTATTTTTTTCAGAAAAACATGCCAATCCTTAAGTAATCAGCAAATGTCAATATAGTTTTTTATTTGTGAAAGAATTAAATAAATCGGGTCAGCAGTTTCACAGATATCACAAATCTTATCAAATAAACACAGGCGTTCTAAAGTTCTTAACCGTATCGTTCGGTTCCGCCAGTGTGCACTGAGCCCAAACCGATTCACCCACGTCTACTATAGTTCAAAGTTTATACAAATTGTAGTTAATGACTAGACCGATCGGTTAGTCGAGTGAGAAACCATTTATCACAATGTAGGATACCACCTAACGCCTTGTGAGTCTGCAGAAATCTTGCTTTTGCATTGGCAAAACCGTCGAAGCTATTGAGCTTTGGCCGCGTGTAAGTCAAAATTTTATGCCAAAGAAATGGACTACGGAAATAATAAAGTAGAATAATAATAGTTACACAGAGCAATCTTTAAGATTAAGCAACACATGACGAGGAAAGCATGTTAAACCGTAGCTTTCGGTTGTCATTTGTAGACCTTTGACAGTCGTTACGGATCATCAGAAGATAGGAAATCTGACATCAGCTTTTCTGAGGGTGTTTTTAATATAGTGAGGATTTTATCACGTTTGCGGGACTGCTCCCATGCAGAAATTTTTAAGTAGCAAAAAAACGCGTGCAGAGTAATCCCGCATGCGTGATCAAAACCGCACGATATTAAAAACACTAGGGTGTTTTTAATATCGTGCGGTGCGGTAGGTATAGGTAACCAATGACTGGGTTGTGGAGGATAGAGGAGACTTTTATGTTTATAATATTACTAGCATCATCTAAAAATAGGTTTGTACACATAAATTTTGGTCTCCCTTATCATTCTCTTAGAAATTGAATTTCGAAAATACTTTATTTATTCTTTGTAAGCATCATAAAAGGATGGCTTGGGGCTGTTTGGGCGTTGATGAGTTAGTGAGTTAGTTAGGACTTATCCAGAAGACTAGCTTTAGCCCAGCAGCTAAAGCCCGTGTGAAAGTAGAAAGACATCCCAAGGGAGCATCCTCTCAGAATCAAGAGTATCTTATGTGCTATTCCAGGACATGGTCTACCTGTGCACCAAATTTCATCCAAATCAGTTCATTCAATTTGGATGTATAGGTGTACACATGTGTGTACACCTATACATCCAAATTTTTGCCTTTATAATATTAGTTTGATTCGATATTTAGAGAAACTCCACGTCAATTTTGAAATCCGATTAGATCTAATGGACTATGATTCGACTATTTATGTGGGCACGAGTTTGGATATATTATCCGATGCTATGAGAGTTAGGACTTACCTATCTAGAAAACTAGCTCTAGCCCAGCAGCTAAAGCCCTTGTGAAAGTAGAAAGACATCCCAAGGGAGCATCCTCTCAGAATCAAGACTATCTTATGTGCTATTTCAGTACATGGTCTAACTGTGCACCAAATTTCATCCAAATCAGTTCAGTTGTTTTAGCGTGCACAAACATGTGTGTACACCTATATATCTAAAATTTTGCCTTTATAATATTAGTTTGATTCGATATTTAGAGAAACTCTACGTCAATTTTGAAATCCGATTAGATCTAGTGGACTATGATTCGACCATTTATGTAGGCACGAGTTTGGATATATTATCCGATGCTAAGATTTCCCGAGAGGCTTTTACTTTCCGAACGTGACCCAAACACACGCTCCCATATGAAATATATTCGCGGTATATAATATAACAGGAATATCTAAAATATCAGCCATTTTTTTCGGGTCATTTTTTTTTAAATATTAATTTTGAGGGTCCGATTAAAGTAAATCCCAAGTAATTGAATGACTCTGTTTACGTCTGGGTTATGTATTTAGACCTTATAGGCCGTATGGGTAGGATTTAATTTGACATAAGGTTAGTAGCATTAGGTTTTTGCAAGATACCCTGGAGTCCAAAGAACAATGGATACTTTACATGCTGAGAGTATGATACCTTGGGATTGTCTACAAATTAAAAGAAACTTATTTGAATATATTTATGGATAATAAATTGAGTCTAGAATAAATTAGCAAGTAACATGTGATCGTAGAACGAAACGCAGGTATTTTTCAGGAAACGAAAAAAAATGGCCTCTCTATGCAAACTGTCCAATCAAGTTTTTAATTTTGTATGGTGAGCCTGATTATTTTTTATTCGTTACTTAAAAAAAATTGTTGTGCAAGGTTGTTCAGTTTTGTTTACTGAGCAAACCCTTAAAGTTTGTGTAGGGCTGTCTCTTACACTCTGTTTTTAATAAAATATTCTATGTATTTCTTGGTTCACTACAATTGCTATCAGAGTGCATGTTAATTTTGTTGTTTTTTTTGTGTTTGTTGATGAATCGTGGTTTCTATAGAGCCCGTAAAACTAACTTAACTTAACTTCTTCAGCACTGATTGAAAAACTATTTTTTTATTATAATTTTCAATTATTTTTTTTTGGACCAGTTAATTGACCCCCGAACACACTAGATTTGACTTTACCATGTCGTATGGTAATGTTTATTCTATGTCCAAAGTAAAAGCCAGCACATGAATCACGCGATATGGTAATTTTCGGTTCATATATTTAAAATCTGACCATTATCCACACTATTATTTCTTAAGAGGTAAAGTTTTCTTTTTTGTTTGTAGGTGGTAATCTCATAAAGTACTGGAAAGTACTGTTGGTCTAGCGGTTAGTGACCCTGACTGCTATGCTGGAGGTACTGGGTTCGATTCCCACCCAGGACAAATGTTTGTGTGATGAGCAAAATCATTTTTTCTGTGTCTGGGTGTAATTTATCTATAATATATATGTATTTAGAAATATATAAGTATGTTTATCAGTTGTCTAGTACCCATAACACAAGCTCTGCTTAGCTTGGGACTAGCATTGTGTGATAGTTGTGGAATATTATATTATATTATATTACTGGCCCGATTGCTAACATTTTTTCACCAATAAAAAGCAGTTTTATTCCTGATTGGTATAGGCTATATTATATTACGCGGGCGAAGCGGCGGGCAAAAGCTATTAGGTATATTATGTTTACCACAAGCATTTTACCAGTACCAAATAATAGGGGTAAACTCACTGGCTGCTAACAACAACCATCACAATATCTAGACACTGATTTGTAAATGAATATGCAGAATCATTCTAAAGAAGCATAGTGGCCCGTGAACGCAAAGTGCAACTGAAGGAATACAGACAATTCCTTTCGCTCTAAGACCCGTATTAATAAACGTTCCACAGCCCAAGATCTTGTACTTGATACCAAGCTTGATGTCTTGAACGTATTAATAAACGAGATTCACAAGCTTAAGCTCAAGCTCAAGTATGTGCTCAAGCACATCTTAGGTTTACGACATTAGCCGAGTGTTGTCTGATTAATAAACGAAACTCGAAACTTAAGTTTACAACAATCTCTGTACTTGAGCTGCTAGATCATGAGTGTAGACCGACCGGGACTTGACGTCGTGATTATCGTAGCGCGAAACGTAGGGTTTGTAAATATTTTAAGTCAAAATTTAATATTACTATAAAATATAGTAAGTACTATTATGTTATTTTATGGCCATTGCGATATCGTTTATCGAAAATGTATGTAAGAAATGCTTTAAATCTTTTTGGATTGCCAAGTAAATATAAAAAGTTTCGATATTTTATATTCTCATTAAAAGGAATTTTATTTTAAACTTCTGAATTTTATTTAAAAAAAAAAGATTCAGATTTGTTCAAGTTTCGATATTTTATATTCTCATTAAAAGGAATTTTATTTTAAACTTTGGTCAATGTGATGTAATCGTCTACGTAAGCTCAGCTTGAGTACAGCGCATTGAGGAGCTGATCTTGGTAAATGAGATTCTGTATTCATGTTTTTATTAATTAGCAATGATCTTGAGCTTCTGTCAGCAAATAATCGGGGATCAAATGATATCGCATTTGAGGACGGAGTTGATCATCGTTTATTAATACGGGCCTAAATGAGAAAAGTTATTTTATTTTATTTTTATTATGGAAAATTTCTCGACTGACTCTCTCACCTGATGGAAAACGATGATGTGACTGACGATGAAGCACGCTTGCCTAGAAGCAACCTATTCACCTTTTACTTAAAGACCCATAGGTAGGTAGCTATCAGGAAACACTGACTGAGTTTGTTGTACGCATAATGAATGTGTATGTGTGTGTGTGTGTGTGTGTGTTTTGATGATTTCCCAGCACAAAAAAGGCCGCAACTCGAGAATAAAATTCTAGATATATATGTAGGTAAGCAGTATACCCAATATCATCTGTAATAGAAATATACTTGATGGCGTGATTGACGAAGTGGTTGAGCGATTGACTGCTGTGCTGTCTGTCGCGGGTGCGAGTCCTTCACGAAACAAATATTTGTAGCAGATTCTGGATCTGAGTGTGTATGTAAGTTTACATGTTTGTGAACGCACCTACGGTACAGGAGTAATTGCTAGTGTGGGGCAAACTTTAAATAAAAAAAAACTAAAAAAAAAACTATAGATATATAATAAAAATCTGTAGAAGTTTTTAATTGTGCGCGCATCACGTAAAATGTATGAAATTGATTAATCGCAATCAGTTAAAAATATCGACAGACACAACATTCATTGACTCTTAGGCGGTACAAAGTTCGCGGGGTTAGTTAGTATATAATAATTTACTTCCCTGAAGAATTTTCAGGATTTAAGAGGCCGGCGACAGATGAATTTCCATACAAACGTAATACCACGCTCATTTGCAGTTGGAGCATATTTCCAACATATTATGATGATATTCGGTTATAGACAATATTTATCTAGGTCCCTACGTCGAGAATATTAGAAATATTGTTATTTTTAATACAGAAAAAGCCAAATGGCAAAAATTCGCTTAAATAATTTTTGTTTTTTTTTTTTAAAGAATGACGTAGGATCCTAGATAAATGTTGTCTTTAATCGAATATCACCATAATATGCTGGAAATATGCTCCAACTGCAAATGAGCGTGGTATTAACTACGTTTGTATGGAAATTCATCTGTCGCCGGCCTCTTAAAATTCAACAACAGTATTTCATCTCAGGTAGAATAAAAAGTTACAAAACACATGTAACTTAGTCTAACAACACCGACCTAAATAAAGAATACATATTATTAATTCTCTTAATCTACTGAAATAATAGACCATTGGAACGTAAAATACACAAACTGCCGATTATACACAGGCTGTACAAATATTAGATGTGGGCCATTTTACATAATCGATAATCGATATGACTAGTTTCGTTTTGGATCGTTAAGTCGAAAACTTGCGGTTAGTTATTTTTGCTACATTACTCCCACGGCTTGGGTGGGCGGAGAATTTTGTAATAAGTTCAGGAAAATAGTCGAGACTTTAAAAATGTTCTTTGAAAAGACTTCCTTATTTAAAAGAGACCCCGTTCAGATATACTTATGTAGTTCTTTAACGGTTCATGTGTAGTTATTTACGTGGTTTTCAATTTTTCAGATCTACTTAGCGTTTTTATTTGAGGTAGGAAAATATCAAATATCTTTTCACTCTCTAGATAGACAGAAAGGAAGTACTGAATGCGATACATTTTTTTTTCTGTAATCGAAAAACAAACAGTAATAACAACTAGGTTTAACCACAAATTATGCAACTAGTAACTAATTACATGTTTTCGCATTTAAAAGTAATTAAGATGAGCGTACTTGCTAGAAATAAAAAAGTGTATCTATTAAAATGATGTTTTTTTTTTATAATTTATGTACATACTCACACATAGAAGACATACAATACAACATTATAAAAATTTGAACAAAGGTACTGCTTATTTCGAAAAGAAATGTCTTCCAGCAGACTTGCTAAAGAGGAGATCAGAAGAAATGTAGACAATGAAAATTTGTTAAATTGAAAATAGGCGAAAGGTTCGGAAGAACGAATAACCCAAATCACATCTACACAACACATCCGCCTATCTAGTTAAAAAAAATAATAGGTGTCGACACCCTACGTCTGGTTGGAGAAGCCCCACTTTTCAATGGAGGTATGTGGGACTTCACACTCCGTTCCACATACCTTTAAAAGCCTATTAGGGTTGTAAGCATACCCATGGTGCTACAATGTTGGATCTGTGCTTGAACTCAGTGATAGCGCTTATAACCACTATGCCGACCAGTCAAACATGACAGCACGCAATCAGAATGCTCACAATTGATTAAACTAGCACATGAGTAGCTACAACCTCTCAGATAAATCATGATGATTGTTTTAGTTTGATTGGATCCTTGTTTAGCCTCTAGGTAACAATCAATTTGATTAAACAAGTCAATATATCACCTAACAATACCTTAATTATTCAGGTTTTTGCTTTCAAAAGCTTGGGGATTAGAAAGCTACCACTTCTGTCCTTATCCTTAAATACTATAAAACAAAGTTAAAAATGATAAACGACAAACGTCAACGCGATAAACTCATAAACTACTGTATGGATTTTCATGCAGTCTTTGCTAATAGACAAACTTGACTTTGTTATGAGGAAGGTTCAAGTAAGTGTAGGTTACATGAATAATATAGTAGAAGAAAACCTATTACTTCAAAGATTACTAATACCCAAGCTAAGCTGGAGCGGGTTGCTAGTCATTAATCCACATCTACTTCCCGAGAAACAAAAGTGGAGATTACCCTACAAACAAAAACAAATACCTTTTCATTAGTTTAAACAAATTATGATGAATAGGCTTTTTCCTGCGGCTCGGTCCACGTGGATTTGTACAAACTTCAAAATTCGGATCATCCATAAAATCTTTAATATCTTCACAATATTATTTTATTTTTACATAATAAAGGTAAAACTACAAGGTTCTCATGTTTTTTTTTAGCAGTGATTAAACTCTTTTAATCTCCTTAACGTATTGAATATCACAGGAGATACCCCGGGCATCCGAAGTCGCAGAGCGATTCCCGGTCTACGTAGGCGTGGCCTATGGAGGACGAGCAATGGATTACTCATCGTCCGGCCATCCGGTAAAGACCAAACCCAAGTTGACTCAAAAACGCGTTGTGTTCAAAGGGACCCAGAAGGGCCGATGCCTGCTAAGGCTGCGTACGTTTGAAATAGTTACCATGGCCCTAAAACGCGAAGGGCTGATGAAGGAACATAAGTCAGTAAATGTCTGATACAATTAAGTGAAAGTTACGTTTCACCAAAGGGCAGAAGAAGTCATTTGATGAGTTTCCAACTCAAAAAAATTTAGAATTTTATTTTAGTATTATAGTGGTTTAGTATTATTTCTTAACCCCTAATGGTCACATACCGCCCTCACTACGAAACACAAACTAATTATATTGTTCGTTAGCAATTCTCTGTGCACGACTGATTGACATGCCGCAGAATCAGACTTGTATTGTTTCTATATAAGGACATCTCTAAGTAAACCACAGACCACGGAAACACTTCGGCGGCTAAGTAATTAAAAATATGGTATTATTAACCTTTTAACCGCTTGTGTTGGATTGGACCGACGAGTGTTTTCGTGTTCTATTCGCCAGGGTCGTGTAAACGTGACTGGTTACTCCATCTCGTTTAGTTCTCCAATCCCGGCGGCAGAATACCTAGCTGTTAAGGTGGAGTCTGTAGAGGAGGATGTTCGACCCTAGCGGAATAAACAAGACAACTGAAACAAGGTAGTAAGCTGACATCATTTACACGACTGGTTAGTTAGTAGTAATTTTATTCTAAATTGCACAGCCGTTCCAAATTAAACAAGTAAGAAACAGTTGAAGTCTGCTGGAGGAGGAAAATGTCAAATGACAAAAAATATGCACGAATTGAAATGTGGCGCCATTGCCATTAGGCTACGTGCATACAAAAGAGATAGTGATATCTCCCCGGACCAAACCCAGGACGACGGCGCGGTATGTTTCTCGCAAGAGCCTCAACGCAATGACAGCAAAATTAACGGGCCGAGATAGAACTGAGTATTGATCGAAGCAGTTACCGCAGCCCTCGCAAAAAGTGCAAGTGAAAAAACACTAGGGTTATAGTCATACTACTAATAATACGTCCTGCTCCACCAATGGCGGCAGAGTTTATTGATAATTTCCCACATAAAAAAAAGAAACTAATCGCTCCACCTAGCCTAAGAATATTGGGACGTTTGATAATTCACAGTATCAATTCAAAGACACTTCCACTGCATCGCAATCAGCTTTGTAATGGTCCCACTGCTGGGACTCGGTTTAGTCTCTAGGAGAGAAAAGAGGACATAAGCCTCCACGTGGGCTCAGTGCGAATTTTAAGGCATTTATAGCCAAATGGGCACTCAGCGTTTAATTCACAAGCCGAAATTCTCGCGTCACCCTCTCGTCGATTCCGTACTCTATGGAATAAACAGTCTGTTCCTAGCCTTATCTATGTATAAACGAGAAAACACGAGACATATAACAACAATAATATAGACAGCATTATTGTGTGCCCATTGGTGAAGTTTGTATAGGAATCTGAGCAGATGCAGCGTTGTGGAGGCGTGTTGTGATTCAAGCTCTGCAGAACTATGTGTGAATGGTTAGCAGGAACTATTGGAGTATTATGAACTTGGTGGTCTATTATGTGTATTTGCAATGGCGTGAGTATGAATAGAAATACGTTACTGTTACATAAGACGGTTTATTGGTGTCGTCGTCAATTCTAAACGATGCTTCATTAGGACACCATTAGGGCGTAGCTAGATCATGACGTCAAAAAACAAAATACATATTTGATTGATTGACTGCGTGACCAACAGTGGCCACATGAGGTAAACAAGTTTTGAGAGCAGTGGTGATGAAATAAATTACACAGTTAGTGATGTGCCTGGCTGGGTTTGAACCAGCGACTTATAACTGGTAAGTAATGACCATTACCAATGCTCGCTTGGGCCAATATTGCTCCGCATTCTGCGAATAATAATAATAACATTTGTTTTGACAACAAAGATTCGTTTGTTAATAATGGCCCAATGTCCCAGACCAGCGTTCCACTGCTGAAGGGGCTTTTCAATTCACAGGCCATTTATCTAGATTCTAGTACTTAAGCTGCTTTTCAATATACAAAGCTTTCCATTGAGTTGAATTCTCAGTGACTCAGTATGATACTCGTAATTATTATAATTTGGTTTCCAATAGTGAATAGTTATTCAATTTTACGTTTACGAAAATGTTTGGTCAAGTAAGGTCGTGTGGGTAGAATCATAGAATGTCATTGTGACTCATCACATCAGCCGTAAGATGTCCACTGTTGGACATAGGCCTCCCCCAAACGTCGCCACAACGACCGGTCCTGTGCGTCACGCATACATCGTATTCCCGCGATTCTCCAGTCATTGTAATTGCTTGTTAAAAACTAGTTTTTGCCCGTGGTTACGCCCGCATACATGAAATATAGCCAATGTCACTCAGGAATAAAGCAGCTTTCTATTGGCGAAAAAAATCTAGCAATCGGACCACTTTTTCAGAAATCTTACAAACAAACATCTAGTTCCTGGTAACAACTTAAGATTTCAAGAATCGTAGTCTTTTTGCGACATATGGAAAACAAGGATAATTTGTTTTCCATACGTCGCAAAAGTTCACCAAATGGAGGTTATTTTGGGTGCACTAGCATATAGATATATAATCGTTGGTTGTGAGTTGGTTTTGGCTCCTCGTACGCCCTCCAAAGGTCTAGGACCCCAGGATTCTGAGATATACTGACCCATAATAACAAATAATAAGTTTCTAATAATAAGTACTTTCTTAAGTCTCAGAAAAAACAGTAATGAGATCACAAAAATATCTTAGGTGTATTAAAAATATTATCGTAGCCTTATAAAATTTTACCTATATCTTCCATACTCGTATACCGATCAAAAACATTGTTAATCTGGTTTAAACCAAAAACAGGTAACGTAAAACAAAAACAATACGAACGAAGAATGTAATACTGACATTGTTTGGAGACAAAACATATGCGATAGGATAGGATTACAATCAGACACGACGTTGAGGAGGGGCCCCTCCCCCTCTCAACCCCATTCGACTCCCCTTTTACTGAGCGACGCAAAGCTGATGTGTGACAGGCCCGTCAAGATCCCAACACCATGCCATAAGTATCAGCTAGCGAGAAATTTGCTTACGAATTGTGCGATTTCGATTTCCTAAGGCGGTTACCACACTACCGCGCATCACGCTGCATATTGTCAACACACCTAGGCGCGTACTTGTGGAAGTGCAAATCTGCATCATCGTGCGGGTTTTTTACGCGCTCACGCGTATAGGTGCGTTTTGTAAGTTCACGCAGACACTGTTCACAGCACTCATTTCATACAAAATCACGCAAGGTACTACGACACTCAGTGTGCCATACAATGCGTGTCGCCCCGCACCCACGCGTGTGAGGCATGTTTCTCCGCATGTAGGCGCGTGATCTGCATGAACGCGCGTGGATGCATTTTCGGTATGTGGACTGTGCGTGTTTTCTATACAAACGGAGATACTTACAAGCAACGTTAAGACACGCATTCATGCGCTACGCTACGGGGTGCGTGGCAGTGTGATAACCGCCTTAGGGTTAAGGACCGGAGGCGACATCTGTCAGGGTTTATAGACAGGGAGATTTTTTGTCAGTGACCTTTATGAATAAGGGAAACGAAAAATATGGTAGCAGCATAATTAATAAACAATTTGGTCCTCAAAAGATATTATTAGTGGGTTTAATTTCACCCGCAAACAGAAAAAAAAAACGTATTTTTTAATTAAAACTCTTTTTTCCTTCTTTTTCAAATCATTCTTGTGAAGGGAAGATAATATTAACTTTTTAATTTTACTAAGAAAAGGATTTTTTGTAGGTATACTTGTAATTCTAGTAAAATTATGTGAGTAAACATTTAACCCTTTAAAAAAATTTATACAGGGGTATATCTCATTATAAAGTGCTATAACCCGGATGAAAGTTTTAGTCTAAATTTTGAGCACATAATCTTACTTTTGCATAAAATAAACTTAACATGCCTACATTTTATTGAAATGGTTTAATTATAGGTATTTTAATTTTAGAAAATAAATAAATAAATAGAAATGATTGAATTGGTGTGGCTGAATGGTTGATTAGTGGTGGGCTGGTTGGTTAGTTGGTTGGTTGACTGGTTGGTGGAATGGGTGGTTGGTTGGTGGAATGGTTGCTTGATTGGTCGAATAGTTGGTTGGTTGATGCGAATGGTTAGTTGGTTGTTGGTGGAATGGTTGGTTAGCAATCGCTCCAAGCCGGGGTTGATGTTCGGCTCCAAATTAAAAAAAAAAATCTATTCAGATATATACATCGACATATATATGTACCACGCACGATACATACAACACACGCACGATGCACGATTGAAGCAACTATGATTTTTTTTTAATGATAAAACATGTTATTTGAAAATTCTTCCGGCCTCGTTCTCGCCTACACTTTTTTCCTAATAAATAACAACCCCAAATACAAAAGAACAGAACAAAAGAGATACACCGACAATACCTTTGAAGTAACATCGAATGATCTCAATAGCCGCCTATTGGTGGGTACGAAGTAAAACAAACGACCAATTACTGCGGACCGCGAGTGTACTTAGTCTAATGAGGATCGCTATAGCACCTCGCATCATAGCCAATAGCACCTCGTAGTACGGCTACCACCAAGTGTGAATTAGGCAACTGTTGTTTGCCTGATAACGAGTTCCTGAATTTTGCGAGCTTATTTACTTCGGGAAGCGATGATCTGTTGAACAATAGTAATTTATGCTGTGGTTTGTAGTTAACTAATTATTCTTAACTAGGCGCTAGACTGTTTTCCGCATTAGTACGGAAAAGTACATGAGATCACTGCCGCCACAATTAATTGTATTTATCGTACCAGGCTGGGCGTTATGATACCCACGAGTCGCCGGTCAACCCCCATTTATTATATTTGAAAAACGTCATTTTATATACGTGAAAATTTGTCACTGCAAAACTCGGCAATTGTAGATATTATTTCAATACACTTCCTCGAAAAGTAACTCTTATCACACTTTGACTTTGGTTTTCATAATTGATTCAGTACTTTTTTTCAATACTGTAAATAAAGATTATCGAATTAGTACCAATTTTGTCGCTAAATCATAAATATCAGATTGTCTAGTAATTTAACAAAGGTAAAATTATATCATTGCATGTAAAATACTTGTATTTCGATGTATTTGGTTAGACTGTGGGGCGCGAGGAGTTACGAAAGGTCAAGAAGATTAATTTGACAGAAATAAAAAAGGGGACAGAGTTATTTTTCATTAAGAATTGAATTTTCTTTTACTTTTTCTTGAAGGAAAGGTATTTACTTTTCTCTACAAATCTGGGTATAAAGTACAATCTAGACCTTCACGACCTTAAACTTCGTAAATCCTGATTTACACAGTTTGTCCAACAATAAATTTGAAGATAAAGTACTTTTTACCAAGACTTTGGAAAGGGCTTAACGTCATTTGTGGACGAGATACCTGTCATTACTTTTAATGAACATTTTGTTTTATTGCACACTAGATGATCCGATAGACGTTGCCCTGTTTTAGCAATGAATGAACTAGAAAGTACGTAAAGTCGTATAGTTGTATTTTTCCGGAATTTTCAAAATTTTCTGCATAACTTTCTTAATATTTTTTTCCGTAAGAACATTTCCTGGCAATAACAAATATAATTCGCGACATTGGTTTGTTCACGCGTGACTAATAGAAATAGGGTATAATTTTTAAATAATATAGATTAGTTATATTTTCTCACGTCGACTTGAGGTGATGATGGGATAAAATAATTTAAAAAAAAGTTTGATTAAATCACACTTTTTTTAATTGAAATATAATTATTTTTGGAGACTGTAGGTACCTCTATCTAGGCTTTCACGAGGATGACTGAGGTGAATATTTATAGTAGCCCCACATTTCCGAGCTGAGATTTTTTAAGCTATTGCATAGCTTCTATCACGGGCCTTGAGTGTGGAGACCGAATTCAGAAATTCCGTAACGAAAATAACCTAACACCCCCCACTCATTTGTTTTTTGAGCGTGGTGACCGATAAGAAAACAAATGAGTGAACAATCAATCAAAATTCAATTCAATGTGTGAAAGTGTAACTTCAAAGAAAAAAAAAACAAAGGAAAAAAAATACTGCATAAATAAAATAAATAAATAATTATAATTGCATAAGTTGATAAAAATGCTGTGCAATAGCTTTACCACGGCAGTCCCCGAGTGCCACACGTCTTTTTTTTCTGAATTTAATCATATTCAACTACTTTTAGTCCATAGATATTTAAAAGGGGACGAGCACTTTAACCTAAACAAGAGGCATATCTAGACCGAACTGAAAATTTCCTAACGGACACTACTTTGTATAGAGTCTAGTGTTTAGCGAGTGAAGGGAACTCACTAAATCACCGCAGTGCTCATGCTTACCTTCGCTACCAACTACGAACCGTTTTTCGACTGAAAGTATTTAATTCTAAACCTCAAAATGAAATTCCGGATCGAAACCAACAAAAGCTCTTGACCATTCCATCCACCACATTT
The DNA here is from genome assembly GCA_929112965.1 of Mythimna albipuncta. NCBI lineage: Eukaryota > Metazoa > Arthropoda > Insecta > Lepidoptera > Noctuidae > Mythimna > Mythimna albipuncta. Next base: position 21,288,945 of record OV815960.1, read on the forward strand.
TCTTAAGGCTAACTTAGTTTACAGCCGCAAAACCCTTATAATTCGGACCTTCCACCTGCTTAACGTTTAATGTTTTACCCAGTAACTTCGTTAAGACCCTCAGAAGGGATAATACGTAAATCGCAGTACTCTTACGCTTATGAAGTTTGGAGTTAATGAGCTTAAACGGTTTAGTGGTGAGAATATTAAAATGCTGTTAAACACTCGTTAGATATTAAAGGAAAGGTTAATGAGTACATGACAATGTATAATGTTGTAAAGCTATTCAGGTATAGCCAGCAGTGGAAGACTTAGGAGCTCAGCAGGGGCTATACCCACTAGGGTCGCAGGAATTTCGTAAAAGAGAGTTTCCATCTCCTATCTCAAAGAGAAATCGAAGCATGCAAGTGTGTTTGAAGTCAACAGCAGTCTGATACGCTCTCTTGCTTCACCTTAAAGCAAGAGAAGTCTATACAATACAGTTTTCTAAAAAAGTTCGGAAGGTGGTAAAACCTTTCGAAATGTAAAGAGGTTCAGTTTCTCGTAAGCAAAGAGAAGTATGTAAAGATACATTGTATAACAAAAGAACAATGTAGTTTGTACATTTTGAACAATATTCACTCCGCGATATAGGAGCGAAAAAAACTGTAGATGATATTCATAAATTTTTCTTTCAGTATTGAATCAGCTGCAATTTATCATTCTAGCTAGAAACGAGCCACCAAATATGGTCGACGCGTTGTATACCACGCGCTGTTAGTAAAATAAAAAGTTGTAGCAAGCATCGGTCCTAGTGGGCCCACGACTAGAGCTGATGCCTGCTACCACCAAAGGAATGTTTGAAAGAAAAGAAAGAAGGTTTGCCGCGGCCCTGCAAAGGAGCTTGGAGCACCACCGAGTCTTGGTTATAAAAAGCCTCATATGCGAGAGTTTGGATAGAGTGAAGGATCGCTCCACCCAAAGAGGAAAAGAGGTCGTAAAATGTCTCTTTTTGCTACAATAAAAAAACTTATTATTTTCTACATAGGCATTCTATTTTCTATCTTGTATTTTCTTTACACTATTTTTGTTTTCGCAAGGCGGACAATAGAAAAAAGCTTTTCTTTCAGCCTAGACGGCGAATGTGTAGTGTAGGTGTGATTTGGGTTTTTTGTTATTTTCCGGACCACTTGCCTGTTTCAATATTATTAGATAGTATTTATAATATCAAGTGACATTTAAAATTTAACTAGCTATAGCCAGAACATACTCCGGGGATAAAAAAAAATCTAATACAAGACATGGTCTACTCGTGTCCCAAGTGTCTTTGAAATCCGTTTAGTCGTTTCAGCATTAAGAATTAACAAATACATACACTCATAAACTTTTACTTTTATAATATTAGTATTGTTGTAATATTCAGAATTGTATTACACTGTGACCTTTTTAGAGGAATTCAAGTAATTTCATTCATTAAACCCCAAGCGAACGCCGGCGTTCGCGCACCTATTGTCTTTCTATTGTGTCTGTTTGCAATTGTTTTTTTTTTTCACCATTACTATCAAAATTTCAGCCGAAAGACCTCCACTGTTTGACAATGGCCTCCCCAAAATTCGATCGGATTCCCATGACCCTTACCAAGGCATCACTCGGGAAGCCGTCTACCGTTGTGACTTCCAGTTCGAGATCGCGGCTCTAGAACTTATTGGCCGCAACATTTGTCCATCACTTTCAATGTTACTCATCATTACTGAGGTAGATAATGGAACTAAATAATAATGATGGTCACGATCTACCACGTCACTTTTTTCTATAACTTCATCGTATAAGATGTTCCTGAGAAGGTAATCTCAAAATTACACCAGTCAACATGGATCTAAAACACGATAAAGTCCTAAAACGCGATAGCAAATTCTCGCAATCAACAAGTCCGCAGCGCCTCCCATAAATCAGTTAGATATTTGCTCTAGGCCATTAAACAGATTTACCAAAACCCACAAATTTAATTGTCAGAACGAACCGTAGATCCAAACTCTTAAATAAACAAGATTTCTGAATTATAGAAATCAAATTTAATATCCAAGAAAGTTCTAAGATGGCGGATATAAAAGAAGGGCCGAATTGCAAGACCATTGTTTTACTCAAACGTTTTCAACGGATATTAGTTGAGCGGGACACGGACCGGAGGAACCTTACCAACGACTTTCATAGATTGCTTCAGCCGCTTTAAAAATAATGAGGTTCTTGAGCATGGCTTTAAAACTTTGATGTTTAACTTAGTACCCCTAAATATCCGATGAGTCCAGTTGAAGAACCAACTAGCTACTGCTTTAAATCGGTATTGTAGTTAATTATGATTCTGTCAAAGTCCAAGGCAATAAAAATATAAAGACCTTTAAGGTAATATTATTGAACTAGTTGTTACCAGCGGTTTCATCCACGTGGAAGTAAAATATTGTCCCAAATTAACACACGTCTCTGATAATATGTATTACGTGCTATTTCAGGACACGGTCTACTCGTGTGCCAAGTTTTATCCAAAACCATTCAGCTATTCGAGCGTTTAGAAGTTACAAACTTCCTAGTTCTAGTTAGCCTAGTATATCCCACTGCTGGATAAAAGTCTCCCTTTTCATTTTCCACACACGTTTAGTTTCAGCCACTGTGGGCCAATCCCTCCAGTAAGAGTTGAGCTCACCTCTACACCTTCGCCGTCGCTCTACGATTAATGGAATCCAATAAATTTGTGACTCTATTAACCCACGGCTCATCTGATATGCGGCAGACATGTCTGGCTCAATTCTAGCAGCTTTTATAACATCTTTTTTTTATCTTAGTTTATCACAAACGTTTACCTCTATGATATTAGTAATCATAAATAAGATCAGTGATGCACATCACTGTCCTTTCAATTTCAAACCTATATTTAAACCTGCATCCAAATATAACTCACTCGACAGAAACTTATTTTACTAACTTGTAAAATATAGAAGTATGTATCTCTTAGTCAGTACATCGTGTCAAAAACTTTCTCAAGAAACTTTGTGTCCTTATATCAGATAGATATCTTGTTCAAAAGACAAAGCATTTGCCCTTTTCCCTTCGGCTACACAAATGTAACAAACTTCCCTGAACTCTTTACAAGACAAGTAACAATTTGATAAAGGGTAGACGTCGTTTTATAGTGACGTTTTTTATGTCGGCAGCATTTTATTTTTTCTTTTTTCGGAGAACTGTTGCAACAAATGTCATCTATATAATTAAATAAAAATGAATCCCTATTTCCTTAGTCACTCCATCACGCGTGAACGGTTGGACCGATTTCGCTAATTCTTTTTTGTTGTGTTCGTTATTGTGAGGAGAAGTTTCTTATGGAATCAAATGAAAATTAGGGTAGAGTAAGGTAGAGTAGGGTAGAGTAGGGTAGAGTAGGGTAGAGTAGGGTAGAGTAGGGTAGAGTAGGGTAGAGTAGGGTAGAGTAGGGTAGAGTAGGGTAGAGTAGGGTAGAGTAGGGTAGAGTAGGGTAGAGTAGGGTGGAGCAGGGAAGTGCGGGAGCGAATCCGCGTGAGCAAAATCTAATTCTAAATGAAAATGAGACAGGAGGCCTTACCATGGCATATCCGAGCGAGAAAGAGGGGTAGAAATTCCCCCATATAATCGCTTTAACAGTTCAGTTTAGGACGTAAAATGGATTGTGTTAAAAGGTCATTGTAAGGCCCGTAGTCTATGTTCCTTCATTCGTTGTTAGTTGATACTGACAACCTAAAATTTCGAAATTTCGCAAAATGTATTCCTACCCACCCCGACCACTTTCAGACACGATATGAAGGTTTTTCACACTATAAATAATATGCATAATAAAACATATATTACAAGTTATCTAATCTTCAGGTTATCAGCAAATTTAATATAAAAATGTAGAAAAGCGAACGATATAAAACAGTTTTAAATAAATAAATCGGTTTCTTTCGTCAAAATGCCGTTTTATGGCAATCATATGGCGTGATGAACTTTGACGTCAGACACTATGTCGGACTTCTTATTCTTATTAGTCAGCTTAGCCATAACTTTGTTTCTGATGAAGATATAAAAATTCTATCATATTTGTTTTGTTAACGAACAGCAAGTAAAATCAAATGTGTCTAAACTAAATATTATTTTTCGGCAAACAAGTGTGTTGAAAAACGTCGTTTAATACACGTGTTTAGGTGCTAAGATTGACAATAATGACGAAATTTGCCCACTTACGTCAAAATCGACGTCATATTCCGTAGTCGACCACATAATTGCTTACCATCACGTAAAATAGTAGTCAAACGCGAGCCTATAAATAATAAAAAAAAACGAAATGAAATGATGGTAAAAATATCTAATCTTTGATTTATTGGGGTTTAATCTAAAATCTGAAGCGTAGCTTGCGGACGGCGAGCAATGGATAGGTCGTTCTGACCGTCCGGTAACTGTCCAGACCGAGCCAGGGGCCCAGCTGGGACGAAGCCTACTCGGGCCAGGGTTAATTCGAAAGATAGCTCAAGCCCCGGTACGAAGGCAATGAAGGGACGGGGTGGGCTTTCAGTCCGTAAGAGTCTGACACTATCTCCCGCTCCACTCAAGAGCGGGGGTTGTCAAAAATAGCGTAGGAAGTAAAAGTGTAGGAAGAGTACAACAGACAACATCAAACGTTCACATAAAGGTCACTGAACTACACCTACAAACAAAAGTTTTTCCTCAGCCCTACATTGTTCAACAATAAAGTCCACAAAATATTTCATAGGCATCGACACGAGGCGTGATACGATCCGACATTTCAGTAACAAAACATATAAGACACTGTCAAATGAAAGGTTCAGTACATAAATCTCGAAGTTACAGCTATTACGGGAACAAAGAACGAATCCTCTCCACCCAATTTATTCGTTCCGTTAACATGCAAATGTGAAACCGAAATAAATATTTATTTGCTTAACTTGGGCCGGTAATCGTAAAGGCACTCGATTAAAATATATGGGTTTTTTAAACGAAAAGCTCTGTGGCAGGGAAGTGAGGCCCGTACTAATGATTATGAAGCTTTATTTAAATTCCGTGCAAAAAAATAATTTACAATGATATATTTACAATATAGTCAATAATTTAGAATTATAATGATTTGTATATGTAAATACATATGTACCTATAACTGATTAATATAAAATTGCTTTTTAAAAATTTATTATAATTTAGTCCATTAGATTTTCATACAATACAAATATTTAAATAGTTATAAATATTACGAACTCTATACAAAGCAAGCGATAGTACAATAGCGGAGGGAAGCGGTTCTCGTGTCGCGGGTGTGCTTAATGTGCTTTCGTCGCGTCATTCAGACGTAGGTAGGTATAGCATAATACAGAGTTGAAATGTGTTTAGACACAACAAATCTTGAAAGTTTGTTTTTAGGTAAATAAATTATATTTTGTAAAAAGTCATAGAACAAAAGCCGTTGTTTATGATGTTAGTAATACAGTCCTGTAAGGTTGTTAGTATTTTACAAAATAACCGTGTTTAAATTATTTGATATTTCGATAAATTATATTATTTTTGTACGAACCTCATTCGGGTGAAAGCCTCCTCCAAAACATACTAATTCTTTCTATATTTCGCGGTTTTTAACCAATGTTACGTCAATAAAACAATAATCGAAGCCCGTATTCTGTACTATACGTACCAAAAGGTAACCAATTCTTTTCGTACCGTTTTAAAACCAGATTAAACTGTGCGTGAAAACAATGTAACGGAACCGCACGAGAGTTTTCCGAGCGGAAAACTCGATGTTTCACGGATCATTCTTCACAGTAAGACTTCGGAAAAGCATATTATGGGATTGGGAAAAGGATATTTGTTTTTTAATTTGCCTGGTTTTACATTCGTTTATATTGTCGGACCGAAGTATTTACATAAAACCTTTTCTTAAAACGGGTAATGTAATTGTTATTCGTAATGAGGTTTTCTTTTTATATACCAAAGGCATTTTAGGTCAATGAACTTATCGCTAAAAGGAAACACGTGTAATAAGTACTGTATCTGAAAAAGCAAAGCTTCAACAATTGATAGACAATCCATTAAAAGTCAAATTCTTTGCGAACATTGAACCCAATCATGAATAAAAGACATCTCGATCTGAAAAAGAAGTCACTGAAAATTGGAATCGACATTGATGAATTGCAAAGTCGATTGACATTGAGAAGCCTTGTCTATTCAAGTCGTTATTTCACAAGTTGTTTTAAAAAATATCTTATATTTTTTTTACTAGACTTTATTAAAATTGTAATTTTTGTGTTTGTTGCAAATCTTGCTAATAAATACTGAAATTTTACAGATGTGTTAAGTTTAGATGACAAAGCATGATTAGTTTCTGATTAGCTTTATGACGTTATTCTAAATCTAATATGACGAACTTTCAAAGATGGCGGACTAGTTGTTTATATACAAAACTAGTTTTAGTCTATTGTGTCTAGTATTTTTATGTAAAGATGTACAAAATTTCATAACTGTGTCACGAAAAATCACACAGTTATAAGCTTGTTATATCGGCAACAATACAAGGGGTGCTATCCTTTAAGAAAATAGCCTTGAGCGAGTCGAGTGCGCAGTACATTGAATTAACAATCCAATGTAATGGTCAATTGGATTTTTAATTCAATGTACCTATTTGGATTTTGTCGTTGCGGCCAGCGCTGCGCTCAAGGCTGTTTTCTTAGAGAATAGCACGCAAGTTCATCTAGGCAACTGAGGCGTTGTTTTGAACTTGTACCCAGCTATTTACTAACGTCTAATGCCGGCCATGACCTGCCGTGACCTGTTTTGTGCTAGTGTCGGTGGTTTTTGGGAAAAAATAAAACATGTGTGTGTAAAAACTATTGGAATCCATTCAGTTTCTGGATTTTCTGGAGATTCTTAACACACTATTTTCAGTTTCGCATATTCTAAAAATAATTATGTATAACAACTCATCTGCGATCATATAGCACGCCAGCACCTCCGTGATATGGGTATCAACAAAAAGGGTGAACCTCAATAGTTTTCATTACAAATCACTGAATTTCTACACAGATATTTTAAATACTACGTTTGCTTGTTCCAGATATCAAACCACCACAAGAATGCTATAAGATGAGCATAGCAGTGCCTCTCAGTGTATCGCGCGCAGAATGTGAGGGGAGTTAGCCAGTGACATGCAACTTGTAATGCTGAACTTTCTAATCATGTTTGATGTGGTGTTCATATTCTTCCTGTTCCTGATCGCGGTGACGTGTGTCATGAACTACATGCCGGGACGAAGCAAGCGCTCGGAGGTGACGGAGGACGAGGTAGATGATGACGTCATCCCCCCTCCCCCACTGTTCGCGGGGGATGACGATGAGGTTCCTACTGCCAGTCGAGACACGTACGTGGTGATCGCACCGCCGCTAGACAACGTTAGAGCTAAGGGCAGCTGTCCTGTTCATGTGGTGTAGTATAAGCACTGATATAATATGTGAGTATCTCTTGTTTTTTATCTTTGTTAGTTTAGGACTTAAGGCCCGTTCATGAGCTTGCCGCTGTGAGCGGAAGCAGGACGGTGAGCAGTAAGACCAAAAGTGTGATGGCGACGCGACACTGAGCCGTCCCGCTCGACGCGACGCTCTATGTGGCGTCGTCCGTAATATCTAGTATATTACAACTGCTCAGTGTCGCTCGCGTCGCCGTCCCGTACCGCCGCGCCGCGCCCGCTGTGTGCAGAGACCTTTACTGATACCGCCCACTCGCCGCACCGCGCGCCCCTAAGACCGAAGTCGTGACTAGGCCGTAAGCATTTTAAAGTAAACTCTTGTTCAGGGATGTAATACCAATGTATGTGTTATTAGTTCTAGAATATCCTTGTGTCCCAATGGCTCATTCAGTTAGTTACAAGAAGCAGAGTACAGAGGCCTTACCAAGGGCTCTTATCGCGATCCATTTTACGACCTAAACTGAATTGTTAAAAGTTTGGAGCTTTATAGGGTGTATAACCCCATCCATCTTTCTCGCTCGCACGATTGACATTTCAAGGCGTCTTGGTGAGGACCGTGATTACTGTGGCGACGCTTGTAGAAGGCCTATGTTCAACAGAGGAAGTTTCTTTTGGCAAAAATAATGAAGAATGTCACCTTCAAACGTTAACAGAATAGCAACTCATTATACACCGCTAAATTTTAATCTAAAACGATTTAAATTTTTAATCGTTTTAATCCCGTGGAGGGTCGATCCGGTACATGAAACTTTATCTATTTATTATTATATTTTTTAATTTTATCTTTACAAATTAAAGATAAAATTAAAAAATAAAGTACCTTTTTTCAAAACTCGTATTAATTTACGCATGTACGAAATTAATTTCTTTAAGAAAACGTCAGCTGAGCGAGTTCAATGACCTGTAGGTAGTTTGTACGGAACGCCGACTATTAGTTAATTTAACGGTGTATATGAACACAGAACCCTAAAAGAAACAATGAACCTTTCTATTAAAAAAATCAGAGACGTCATAAAAATTTAATATACTCGTAACTTCTAAAATAATATCAGTTCCAAACTCACAATTCGTTTGTATTGTTTCAGATCAACGTAGGAGTTTATTACGAAGAAGCCTTATGAGAATGTAGGTGTCGAAATGTAGACATTTTTTACCAATTAGTCGAGTTTTAAATAAATTCTTGTTATAAAGACTAAGACGGTGGAACACGGGAATCAAGTGGATGTAAATGAGTTGGTCTGTATCATGGGTACTTATATCAGAGTTAACCTCTTTCGAATGCACTTTACGAACAAATAGATATATACATAGAGCTGTAACGCAAACTATATAATAATAATAAATGTATAGGGGCCGTGTCTGTATATTGAAATATAATAAAAATAGTGGCAGTGTTAGGAATGAGTAGTACGATCTATATTTTGATATTTAATTTAAATGCTCGCTATCGCATCACGGAGACTACGTTGAATCAATTATGTTGGGGATTTCTATAGTGATACTCTCTGTGACGGATTTAGGGGACATAACACCGAGGCTGACAACTGGGGACTACGCTCCGAACGTGTAGGTAACAAAACACATAAATAGTCGGAAAACTGTATGGAGGAAACGCGAAATAACAGGTTTTTATCCGCACCAGTGATACATGAGGCAAAACTACGCTTAATCGAATGTCAATAACACACTGAACGAATAATTGGATTATCCTTTAAATCGTAATATGGAAACACAGAATAGGGAACGAAATTTTTGTCATACATAGCAGCATGTAATTTTTTTCCTCGCCAAAAATTAAATCTAGGCCATATCTTGAGAAATCAATAGAAAAAACAATAATCTATTTCATTAATGAAAACCTCAAAATATTCCGTTTTAAATTTCCATTTCATTAAAATATAACGCCTGACAAAAAGATACTAGCAATAACGATCAGTTACTATTTAAAGACCTGTTTTTTTTTTGCTACAAATTCCTCGTATTCTCCTCTAACATAAAGCCTAGGTTTCATTTTTGGCGAAAAGAAAAAAGTAAATCAGGCCAATAGTTTGCATTGGCTTTTATTTCTTATCGACTATAATTTTGCTACTTTTTAAATGGCCTAATAAAGTTCTGTTTTTAAGGAAACAGAAACCACTAACGAAATTCTTGTCTATATGTAATCGCGCGAGTAAATGATTTGTTATGTAAAGTGTTCAATTTTCAGAGCAAATATATGCAAGTGCTTGTTTAAGATGAATGTGACTGAATTATAGATAAATGGTTAATAATATTAGAGTAATAATTAGTTATACGTTTCGCTCGCTACAGTATTTTGTATGAAATGCTTAATTACAACTTTATATGCTAATAATTATTTTACAGTTTTAGTGCTACACTGTAATTGAATTATTCTAAGGATTGAAATTGTTGCCCAAATATTTCGAGTATTGAGTTAATTCTGATTGTTCTAAATAAGTATGTAAAATGCTGTATGCTTTTTAAAATTTATTGTAATAACGTTGGGTGTATCGACAACTCTATAACATCCTTCTATGATTCCGCATTAATAAAAATGTGTGGGTCTCGTCCGAGTGTCGTCTATAACTGAATTCCTTTCCTGACCCATTTCATGCACGTTCATACATTCTAAGCTATATTTACCAGACGGTGAAATATGTTATGAAACCTTATCTAAATTCTCATTGGCAGAATGCTGCGTCAGTCCCTCGGTAGCTTATCCTTTAAGCTTGTCTATTTCCGGCGTGGAGACGTGTTTAGACATCAGCTAGAGACCTGTGGCACACTTAACGGCTGGTAACATGTTCACATTTCATACTGTCTACTTTATAATCTGTTCTTTTTTTCAAAGACTGTTTGATCACTGTTGTTTATGTTTTAAGAACACCATTATTGCAAAAACCAACTATTTACATTTTTTACCCAAATTAAGTTTAATATAGCTATCGATTCGTATCATCAAGACTAATCTGCAAGTTAAACTGGTTATCAGCTTAATTTATTTACAAAGCTTCGGAAAAAAGTAAATAACCTACAGGATTGATCGAATAGAATAATATAACATGCCTAAGGCATTAAGTCCGCCTTTGTACAGTTTTTTTGTGCAAGAAGTGTTAATAAATAAATAAATAACATAATAATAAAGAAATGCAGATAGTTGTTTTTTGCAATAAGGGTACGATACACTTAACATTAATTTGAACATCGTTTGGAAAAAGGACTCCCCATAAACGAGCCTCCAAATCATTGAGTTTTCCTGTACTAAAGACGTCAGAATACGCCTACAAGATCCTTTATTCGTCCCCCCCCCCCCCCTCCTAACATGAATAATTGTGACTCACAATAACAACGTCATAATCCCCCTCTTTCCCCCTTACTATCTAATGGCCTCCGCCACACAAAGCTTAAACACCGCTTTCGTCGAATACATTCAATTATTCGTAATTAAGCATAAACTTTGAATAATTGTTTATTCAAAAACAATACAAATATCAATAGACTAACACAAAACATTTAGTAATAGTTTATACATTAGTATTAAGAAGTTATTATAATAATAAAACGACAATACATGTTACGAATGTTTTCTCATATCATTCTGATTAAGTGGTATTTATTGGTCAGCTGATTAGTGTTCTTGTAATTTTATTATTTCTTAGTATCTTAATTGCAAAGAAAATGTTTGCAGTTTACAGTACCTAATAGTTTTTGTTAACTTTGTTTTGAAAAACATCGGGTCTACAACACACTCTTTGGATCGATTTATACACCGCTAAATTTTAATCGTTTCGTCATAGTTTCCGTCAAAATTAATTCTAAAAGTAACATTAAAATGACCATTTATTTTTACGTTCTACTGTTGTACCGTGTCGTTGTACGACGACGTTTAACTTTTGTCAAAAATATTATCATTATTTACTTTTAAGCGGTTAACGTTATTTATCGCTGGTGTAATTTTAACTATTGCTAAATTGGTGCAACCCGTATGTCGCTTAAGCAGAGATTTGACGGCTGATGACGCATTAGTTAAATTTAGTTGGTGCAACTCACCTCACGTCTACAACGACCCGATGTTTTTCAAAATAAACAGGATTTGTACGTGTTTAAAATAAGGGTGTATTATAATATACCTGTGTCGGAACCGGTGTACGGGTAGAAAGGTAAATAAAGTGGGTGCGGTTCGCGTTTCAGAAAGTCAGTGAACCAAAGTTACGGGTCACATAACCTCCTCTCTTTTAGAAGTCGGTTAAAAAAGGAGAACATTCTGCATAGTCACGATGTTAAATTGTGTTGTAAGATGAAGTATTAAAATGATATAATAAATAATACTATACAAACGGGGTGAATAGAGATGCAGGGGTAAATATGGGCATAGCATAATCATGGCGGTAAGTCCTATCTTTGAGAAGTGGCTGGAGAACGGCGTCCTCACCTTCCGCATGACGCATGTCTGCACTTGATATGATAAGTTCGGGATGTTCCGGCGCCGGATTCATGTGGAGGTATGCCCCGCTTGGGTGGTTTCTAGTAGATGCGACCTTTCGCGCTGGGCCCTGTTCCGGGCTATGGTATGAAGAGCCCCTTTTGCGAAGCACACGGAACGGACGTCCTCACTCCCCAGCCACCGTAACCCCGACCCTATCTACCTAACTTTGATGGGTACTTTCTAGTTATTCTAACATTGTTTGTCTCATTTAACTATGGGCTCTTTAATGAATTGTAATTTTAAAAAATCGATATGTCAAAGCGAAAAATCTAAACCAATTTTTGTCTCTATTCACCCCAGCAACTTTATTCACCCCGTTTGACGGTAACTGATACATTAAAAAAAAGACAAAGTAATGCTATCAGGCTGGCCTCACATTAGGCGTGCGTGTTCCGCGGGCGTATGAATAGCGCGCAGGCGGCGTCCGCGTCGCTCACACGCCCGAGTTACGCGATATGCACGCCTAATATGAGGGACTCCTAAGAGAATTCACTTTTCAAGATTGTAACCTAGTCTTTTTCAGATTTCGACATACTAAAATATGAATATAACAGGTTTAATTAACGACACAGTTCAAATTCGACATCTTAACAGGTTTTAATATTAATGAGTCCGTTTTGAATTCCTGGAAACTTTGACTTTGTTCATTAATTATTCCTTGGGGGTTTTAAATCATTCCAATTTTCTGAAATGTGGAGCACTGGTAAAATGTGAAATATTGTATAAAAAATCTGAAATGTATTCCTACCATTTTTATTTTCTTTTATCCGTATTTAAAGTAGATTTTATTTAACCATTTTCCAGACATATGGTTCGTAGGTACCTGAAACAAATTATATAACACAAAAATAAAACTAATAATGTGGTAAAAATAAATTATTCAAAAATTCGAATAGTAACAAGTATAAAATCAAAAACATACACTATGTGATATAAATATACACAATTTTTAAAATGTAGTTGTATAGAGAATTAAAGCATTGTTTGGAATTTATTGTTATATTTGCGTTGTCTGACGCGTAATAATGATGTAATTAATAAAGTGCACTAATGCAGTGTCGTCATAACATGAGTTTGTTGTTTTATTGATTGACTTGTCACAGTGTTTTCTTTTCAGTACCTATGTCGATAAAAATGAAACCCTCAAGGTGCTATTCGAATTCGATTCGGCGGCTGCACGAATCCGGCTGCGGCTTCAAGACTGGTTTTCTATGTAGTAGTAAAGATTTCTGTAAAAGCATTCCGAACGCGGCTGCGACTGCACGCGCTGCAGTGCTGCCGCAACCTGCAGACGCAGCCACAAAAGTCAAATTGAAAAATGTTATAAAATGCAGCTCCTGAAGTAATAATAAGTGAAAATTTAAGTCCCGCCATATTATTATATAATAACAACAAGCAGAGTTAATGCGCTTAACATTTATATGCCGTTGTGTTTATGGGTTCACATCAACCCAATGGGCGGGGTCTGCCTGCCCTAACTGTTGGGATTGTGCCACTTAATCAAAGTTATTTTACACCATTATTGCCTGTCATAAGTTTCATGTTTTTGCTTCTAAGATCAGCATGGATTAATGATGTGAATTATACTGAAATCATTAGATCTTGGAGGATTTTTGATATGTAACATATATTTTAAAGTTTAAGTGGATCGGCTCAAATGTCACCTGAAGGAACACAGGTGGATTTAGACAGTAAAAATCTGATACCCCCTTTCGCTCCATCCAGAGCGGGAGTAGTCATTTGATGATTCGTCATAAAAAGGCGAGCATGTTTTATTTAGAGAGCCAACCGTGCCATACAAAGCAGGTTTACTGTCGCTAAAAAAAATATATTATTTGTAAATCAATCTACAAATAATTATTTTTTTTAAGCTAAATATAAAAAAAAAAGAAACAAAAAACTATTGTTTGCCAGATATAAGAAATTTAAGATATTCTCAGTACAGTAACGTTGCGGAGCTTTTGTTACTTTCAGCTCTTGTTATAAACATTTTCTGAATGCTAGCAAAACTCTGAAGGAAACAAAGTAAGTTTTTATTTTTCAAAGCAGCAAGAAAAGATGTTTTGGAGGAGCTCTTCCATTGATTTCTGATATTTTTTTAAAAATAAAACCGTTGAAAACATTGTATATATTTTTTTATAAACTTATTGCTTTTACAAAAATCTACCTAAAAGGTTTTATTTTAACACGTAATTTTTGTAGCCATTTTGTTAAATCTAACTTAAATATAGGTACACCATTCAAGAAGTTGTCAGTAACCGTAGGGGCCCAACAAGGCCAAAGCCTACTAGGGCCAAGGGTCTATTTCTGAAAGGGAAGGCTTGGCCCCGATATTAGAGGCAACGAAAGAACGGGGTGGGGTTTTTAGTCAGTAAAAGTATGACACTATCTCCCGCTCCGCCCGACTGGTATATCATCTGGATGATTTTTACCTAACGAAAAAATAAACTTAGATACATCATATTGAAAGCATTCTGATATTTTTCTGGTAAAGTGTTTTCTACTCTCGTTATCTCCCAAAAGTTTTCTCCCTGAGAGCCTCAGGGGATCGAAAGATCCAGGGCTTATATTAAGTAACAAATATTTTGTCCCTCATGTACTTTACTCAAAAAGGCAACTGTATGAATTGCTGCTACTTTTTGTATTACATTTACATTTACGCTTGTATCTAATTTGTTACAATATCCATGTATCATATTATATACAGAAAACACTTTATATTTATACACAATGTAATATAATAAAGCGGAGGACCTAAATATTTGTTTGTTTTAAACGTGGTAATCTCTGGTATTACCAGTCGTATTATACACAATATAATACGACTGGTAATGCTGGTATAAATTTTGTATAATACAATGCAATAGCCAGATTCATGCAGAAGAGTATGTTACATGATTCCGAAAAGTGTAACATCGAATAACACGTCCCCGTAAGTTTACTAATCCGAAACACGTAACAACGAATTCACGCTGCAACGAAAAACTTAAAGCCGTAGGTATGGCTACGGCTTTAAGTAGTGGAGGCAGGGCAGTAAGTAGTAAGATCTCGAATAACATGATTTAGAAAAATGTAACATCGAATAACTCGACCCCGTAACTTTGCTAATAGGAAACACTTACTAACAAATCTACGCTACCACGAAAACGCCGTAGTCATGTGATTTCGAATAACCAAATCTCTAAATCACCATTTTGAATCTTTTAACAAAACACTGTGTTATGTCTGAGTACGGTTTCCACACTCATGACCCATAACCACTTTCTCACCTGATGGAAAAATGCTCCATAAATGTCAATAAATAATAAGACTGTCAGTCAATTTGAATGAGTCGAGCACAGGAAATAACTTAAAATATATGGATCCAATTGTTCTCTTTCCGAAACATTTACAAAGTCAGTGAGATGTCAAAGAAATAATTCCTTTATGTGTTCTCAAATAAAGGACTTCTCCGAAGTTATTCAAAAATAATGAATACTTAGGACACAGCTCCCACACTGCTTAACCTTACAATCGTGGAAGTTACAGACAAAATAGAAAGACAATACCTACGTGCGCGAACCGCCGGCGTTCGCTTGGGGTTGAATGAATTAATGAGGCGTGTATACAACTGTACATAGCATGAAGAATCGCCAAACTTAAGTGGCAATGGAGAGGGAATATTGTTCGCAGAACAGGTGGCCATTGGGGACGAAATGTTCTGGAGTGACGACTGCGTACCGGAAGACACAGCGTTTTAAGGCCTCCTACAAGCTGGACCGATGACCTGGTGAAGGTTGCGGAAACCGATAGATGCGAGACGCAGAGGGTCGTTCATTGTGGCGACACTTGGGGGAGGCCTATGTCCATTGTACGAATATACGCTGAAATGATGATGATTATGATGATGACGTACTAGAATAAACTTCACTATAGTTAGTTTATACATGATATAAAATGAAAGGAATAAACGCGGGTAACAAACTAGGTACGCGCGTTTCCTCCTTTCATTTGTACTAGGGATCTACACTACAAACTATGGAAAGAACATGGTGAGTGCAGGCAGGCCAAAGAGGCTCTCATTCGATGGCCGCTTGACGAAAAACGCCCTACGACTAACCAAACTACAGTTGTGCAAAGTAACGGCCATTACAAGTGGCCACGGGACCTTTAACAAGCACTTTTCTGTCATAGGAGTCACAGACCGTAACTCTGCAGAGCCTGCATGGAGGAGGACGAAACAGCAGCTCATTTACTTCTAAGCTACCCTGTGGTCGCTGGATACTGCCTGGTGTACTTTGAAAACCCAGGTAACCTTCATGAAATGGTCAGGAACACCAAGGCGCTGCTGGCCTTTCTTGTAGAGTTGGGGTGGATCGTATGACTCATTTGTCCCACCCGTACGCAAAGTACGTGCTTTAGTCGTGGAGTTGCGGACAACAGCCCGTTTTACCTAACATAACCTAACCTTCCTCCTTTCATTTTATATGTGCGCCTCACCATCAAAGGTTGCATCGCTACTTACCATCAGGTGGGATCGCAGTCAAGCACTAGTTTATCTGAATTAAAAAAAAAAATGTCAATACAGACGAATGGTGAGTGTACACCCTTACGTTGTTGATACCTCTACGGTCCGGACTAAGCATATCGCCTCATAGTTACATCAAAGGATTGGAACAATACGCAAGCAGCAGTCTTCCCGTCTGGTTATAATTTGTCCAAAATTGTAATTGGACGGAAAGACCGCAGCAGGCAAATTATTTCAGTCCTTCGATGTAGGAAGTCACACCATATGAATGAATTGTAAGTAGAATAGTAATCTATGAAATAAAATAAATGGTTCTAAATTGATAAGACTACAATTCATGTATTTATGGTCCGTGGCCTCAGTCGTAATGGATATTAAATCTATGTGAAGGATACACATCATACTAAGGCCTAATTACTTTTTAATTTGTTAGTACAAAACAAACAGGGCCTTAATAACATCTAGGAGATAGCATGTTCAAACTAACATAATCACAAACATGGCAATATTGGATACAAATCACCGGTCCGTCGCATGAGCTAATAAATAAGGCAAGTGCATAGATTTATAGACTCTGCATGCAACGGTCGACCTGAATACGGAATATTTATTACAACTTAAAATACACAGAGGTCTTAGTACGAGTTGTTTTTAGATTTACGCGACTGACATGTTTATGACGTTCGGCGCTTCGATTGGCCCGCTCCAAGCTCTTAACCAATCAGAGAGCCAAACGCGGTAAACGTTTCGTTGTGCCATCGGTACATGGTGGATATCCCACCCATTCGTACAAAGCGTTTTGGAAACACATTCATTATGCGTACAGCTAAAGAGTGAAATTCCCTGCCAGAGTCTGTGTTTCCTGAGAGCTACAACCTAGGGGTATTTAAGTCAAGAGTGAATAGGTTACGGTCAGCCACATCATCACTTACCATAAGGCGAGATAGTGATCAAACGCGAGCATATCAAGAATAAAAAAAAAAAAGTAAAACAACTCGCACTCAGTGTACTGATTGGTTAAGAGTTTGGAGTGGACCAATCGCAGCGACGAACGTCATAAACGTCAGTCGCATTGGGTACTCAGATCTATTTATAGTAAAGGAAATGTTTGAGGAATATAATATGGAGCTGTCTATAGCAAAATTGAATGATGGATGACGCTTTCATGTATTATTATGTCCCAAAGGAGAGTAAAGGTTTCCCGTATATGATTTAATGTACTAACTTTTGCCAGCGTCTTAGCCCGCATATATAGAATATAGCCTATGTCACTCAAAAATAAAGCAGCTTTCTATTGGTGAAAAAATTATCGTAATCGGCAACAAATAAAAAAAAAACCGGCCACGAGCGTGTTGGGCCACGCTCAGGGTAGGGTTCCGTAGTTTCCCGTCCGTCACAATAAGTGTACCCACTTAAGAGTTTAAAAAAATGCTTGCATATACGATTATACTACAAACTTAGTCCAGAAAATATTTTGTAGAACCCATTTGTCTTTTTGGTACAAAAACTGTACTTTCCATCAAGTTCAAAATAATTTTCCCAGAAAGTCCTTATAAAGTTCTACTTTTCAGATTTTTTCATATTTTCTAAACTTATGGTTCAAAAGTTAGAGGGGGGGACACACATTGTTTTTTACTTTTGGAGCGATTATTTCTGAAATTATTGACATTATCAAAAAATGATTTTACTAAACCCCTATTCATTTTTAAATACCTATCCAACAATATATCACACGTTAGGGTTTAAATTAAAAAAAAAATCTTTTCCCACTTTACATATAGAGGGGCTATCCTAATAAAACATTTTTTTTCAAATTTTTATTTTACCACTTTGTCGGCGTGATTGATATACATATTGGTGCCAAATTTCAGCTTTCTAGTGTTAACGGTCACAGAGATTAAGCGTGGACGAACAGACAGACAAACATGGCGAAACTATAAGGGTTCCTAGTTGACTATGGAACCCTAAAAAACAATCTTCACTTCTTTATAATAGTAGTGTAGATTATACAACTTGTAACTTAATAACGCACGTCCTGAAAGCAATATATTCAGAATCGGTTTCTATATCGATTTCAGCTATTTTAAATAAGTAATTTATAATCATGCGTTATTATTCAGCCTCGACCTCCTCTAAAGCTTTATCAAAGAGTTTAAATATACCTTTCGTTCCTCACAACTTTTTCAAAAAAAAAAAAAAGAAAGTTCCTCCAGCCTTTTAATTAAAGCGAGAAAAAAATATATTTATTGAAAAACATATTTCAAAAGTTCAAAGAAGGTACAACAAACCCTCTCCGAACTTCCATTGCATAAATTTCTTTAGAAATACGCTATCGAACTTGTTGGGTAATGGAAATTGTGCCCAAGACATTTTAATTAACAGAATCGAGGTCCGTGCCAATAAAATGTCAAGATAATTTTAGGTGTTCTCGGGCGCACCTGCGGCTCGAATTTGACGGTAAATCGATGGCAAAACAAAATGTACCAAGCATTGATAGAGATGCGGAGAGGAAGAACATTCCGAATAATACCATCTCGATACGGTAACATAAATTCTATTCAATCTAGGACGTATCTAGCAGGAAGCTAGCTCAGTAACCCTAGCCAAGTTGATAATCTGCAATAGTTAACGCTTGTAGAAAGCTTCAAATGTACGGGAATGACGACGCCTCAACGCTTAGTCACGTGGTCAGAATAAAAGAATTGGCGGCAAGGTCAACTCGAAGCATTCGGCGCAAGCGAAACGTTTGTAACTTGGCTAGGGAGGGCAGTTAGCGTCGGTTCTCGACATGCCGAGTTTGGTTAAAGAACAATTTGTGTTCTTGAAGAAACCAAACTCGGCATGTCGTTTTTTTACGTAAACTGATCAAATTGCAAACTAAAAAAAAAAAAAAACAAATTATTTTATCTATCAATTTCAAAACTTATTCGTTATTTGCAAAATCCTAAAAAAGTAAATTTAATAAATTAGTGCAATCTTTTTCAATACACACTATTATGTAATATATACATTATATATTAGCTTCAGCTAGCGATTTTGTCCGCGGGAAAGTCGGTTTCTCGATACAAAATTTGGAACCCTTGTTTCATCCCCTTAGGGGCAGAATTCCGTAAATCAACGGATTTAGCGGATGTCTACACTCTATAAGAAAGCTACCTGCCAAATTTTAAGTTTTTTGGTGTTATAGTTTCTGAGATGTGAGATATCTTGCTTATATATATATAATATATATATATATATATATAGTATTTTGTAGATGATACTAGCGATCCACCCCATGGGCACAGGTACCTTTTAGAATTTTTCGCCGACCACTGCACCAACCGTACCGTCTCACCTTTGACTTAGTGTTGTATTTTCTAAAAGCTACAACCTAGAGGAGGTTGCAGTCATCTGAAAACACAGATTTCAGCCGACAATTCTACTCCTTATCTACTCTCCTCTATTCTACTCTCTTTATTCTTCTCTATTCTACTCCTTCGCTGCACGCACAATATATGTGTTCCCAAGACGTTTAGTGCATATCGGAGGACATACACAGTCCATGGTTCTAAGACCAGGTTGTAGCCATCAGAAAAAAACAGATTTCAGCTGAGAATTCCACTCTTTACGCTGCATGCACAATAAATGTGTTCCCATAATTTATTATGCGTATGGGTGGTATATCCGCCATGTACTGTGTATGTTATTTTAGGAAGTACCTTTAGGTATTTTCTTTATACAGATCTGTTGAGTAAGAAAATGTAACGTTTCAGCTGGTTGTCAACCGAAGTGTCGTAAAAGTCAGCTGAGGGATTGTGATTAGGTAGGGTTCACATTTACGTCATGAGGCTTTCACGCGGGGTTTTGGAATTTATTGTAGCTCTGTTTATCCTAAGAGGGATTATGGGTGTGAAGTTAAGCGGAGGATTTGTACATGGTTTTACTTGGTACTAAAATTATTTCCCCTCCTTAGCTCCATACGGATGTTACAGGTCTTTGAATCTGTCGGCTTTTTTCTGCTATAATATGTTTTTTTTCGGAGGTAGGAAGTCATTTTACGACTTCTCCCGTTATAGAGTGATGCTGGAGAACGTATCAGACTTTTTTTGGCTAAAACCACACCTATGTGCCTTTAGTTTCATATTGCGTTCCAAGAAAATGTGTATCTATTCCATATTTAAATATTATTTTCAGAATCAATACAAAGGTTCTAGAAGGCATCGGCCCTGCTGGGATCCTACCGTTTGCTGACAGCTGTATGAGGCGCGCATGCAACACTACGCGCCCTCGACCACTCGGGTTCAGTCGTTATACTTAGGTCGAATGGACGGTGAGCTGCCCATTACCTATACCCATATCCATTCCGCAAGCCCCCACCTACGGTTGCCGGAGATCGCTTTGCTATTCCTAACCATTACTTTGATACTTTTGTTGAAGAGAAAAATCACTTAATTTGTTGATTTATAAGAAGATATGTTTAATGATACATATTTTTAATTTAGGCGTCGACATTTTATTTTTTTTTTTCAATCTTTATTAAGGAGCTTTGTCACAATTTTGACTATGTCGCTCCATCATAGCCAAATTTTGTGTTTTGATTTATTTTAAATGATTGTAATAAATTTTGTATAAAACTCTTGCCTCGTCTGACGTAGGCTTAGCTAAAATTTTGTTGCAAATACCGATATCTAACAAATTTAAAGTGCTAAACATATTTCTTCTGAGGCGTTCGCCCCGCTCACACTCCACCAGAATATGTTGTACGTCCTCAATTATTCCGCATTTTACACAATTAGGTGAATCTGTGATGCCCATGAGGAACGTAAACTTCCTCGATGGAATGTGACCAGATCGAAGCCTCATAGCAGTAACAATGTCTTTTCTGTTGAGAGCATAATTGTCTATCCAAGGAATTGTTAGTGGTTCGGGTTGGATGGTGTTGTACCAGATACCTTTTTCTTTTGACCTCTGATCATGAAATTCTTTCCACAATTTATGACAATGTTTTCTAATCAGGGAATAGTTATCAGAGAAAATGGGAGATATATTCAATGGAATGCCTTCAACACAGGCTCGCTTTGCCATTGAATCTACCATATCATTGCCATGAATCCCGATGTGTGACGGAATCCACTGCAGTATTACTGATTTAGAATTTTGTTGAAATTCAAGAATCTGGTTAATTATCGTATCGACATTTTATTAACCGTATAAACCAAAAAAACAAAATTTGCAAAACAATACGTAATATTATGCAAATTTCTCAACCACCCGAAAAGACCCTAGACATTAATCTCGAGAATTTTCGATGCCCAAAAATTGATAAGGTTAAGAAATTATGAACCCTAATTTGCATAAAAAAACTTATAGGCTCAAAAACTATTGAACTTCGGTAGAACATTTGGTGTCTTAATTTACTGCATCCGAGGCCTGTTTATTAAAACAAACAAGCATCACTACTTACCATCAGGTGGGATCGCAGTCAAGTACTAGTTTTTAACAAATAAAAAAAACTAATCATCCAATTACATCTCCGCGCGGTCCACACAGTGGTGGCAACCGAGCGTCACTTCCTCATCAATCCGGTGCAGGAGCCTCCCGAACTGACCATGTCCGGTGAGAACCTGCTTCATGCAGAAGGTGAGGACGCTGTGAGGACTTACCGTCATAATTATGCCCATAAATATGTGTAAATTATATAGCACTTTTGCCAAAAATGTTATGTCTTATTTCTTCTTCTTATCGTATCGATGGCAAAATTAGTTAAATTCCTTGCCTGGCCCAGAATTCGGCCACGGCAATGCCATATTAGGTAGGTAACTCATTCCACATCTAGCATGCAAAAAAACAGCCTAGATTTCAAAACTATTCACTACAAAATTCGATACAAAACAATTTCTATGCCCAATCCGCTATTCATTTCAATACATTTGGCTGTAAATGTGAGCAGTGAATTACATGGCTGGACTCACACGTCAGTTACACGGACGTATGGAGGTTTCATTGTACGGGTAGAGCGGGGACGTTTCCACCGCAATCCGAATATTATTAACGAGGATTTTATATGCAACTAATTTCTGCCAGCGGTTTCATCAAAAACTATCACAGAAACTATTTTTTTTTACAGGAAAAGAAAGTAGGTGTTTCTCGTCCCAATTTAGGAATTTAGGGGCGTGGTCTACGATTCTCGGGCTCGCGGACGGCGAGTAATGAGTAGCTGCACGTCCACGTTATGTTCCATGCACGCCTCACGATCCTCGTGATCTCTTTGCGCGTCGCAAAGAGATGGCCGCATAATTGCTACCGCATACGTGTCGCGCAAGAGCCGATGCCTGCTAGGACTGCGAGATGGTGAGACTGAAGAAACGGGACTGATTTTTAGTCAGTAAGTCTGCCACTTCCTGTTGCTCAACTCAAAGCAGAATTATGTGGTGATACCCAAACTGCAACATAAAAAAAATGATACATAGGTCTGTTTTGTCTCACTGCAATCAAATGAATCTAAGGGTGAGTTGCACCATTTAACTATAACGATAACCAAACCATAAGCAGCCGTGAAACGGCCGCCTATTGGTCAATTCGACGATTTGACAACTGTTAACGGCTTTGAGTTGCACCATTTAACTATAACGATAACGTTATCGTTTAATGGTGCAACTCACCCTTAGAGAAAAGTACTGTAGAAGCTTCTTAGTTTATGTGGAACTTAATAGTTAAATCAGACAAATTCATATACAAGAGGTATGGTCGAAGTGTTTCTAAAATTTAGGTCTCATGGTGGACCGATGACCTGCTAAGAATGGCGGGAATCTAATGGATGTGAGACGCATAGAACCGGTCGTTGTGGCGATACTTCGGGACGGCCTGTGTCTAACGGTGGACGTTTTTTGGCTGAAATAATGACGTATTATGTTTAGAAAAAGAAAAATCTTTTTCAGGAGCATCAGATGGATAGTTGACAACCTTAACATATCGAGAGACCTCCGTGCCTCGGAAAGCACATTAAACTGTTGGTTCCGACTGTCATTTACAGTTCTTGCAGATATATTACTTAGATAGATTAATGGTTGTATACATCAGTACCCCTAGCCAAGTTGCTAATCTACAATAGTTAACGCTTGTACAAAGCTTCAAATGTACGGGAATAACGTCGTTTTAACGCTCAGTCACGTGGTCAGAACAAAAGAATTGGCGGCAAGGTCAACTCGAAGCGTTCGGCGCAAGCGAAACGTTTGTAACTTGGCTAGTGGGGCAGGTATCAACATGGAGAAGCAGAGACAACCATCTCTCTCACTGAGAGTCATATGGTGATAGCTGTAAGCATCTGATTTTTAGCGTGGCTTTTCTGTGCCAAATGTTTTTTTGTTCCTTATATAGAACTAACTGCTGCCAGCGGCTACACCCGTATGATATAAGAAAATTATCCCGAGGGTATTCCCTATATAGTATATTTACTTCCAGGATAAAAAAACCCTATATGCTTATCCAGGCTGTGGTCCACTCGTGTACCTAGTTTCATCGAAATCTGTTTGGTCTACCCGTGAACTAAATCAGTTCATCCGAACCAAACTTTAAATTTTAAAACTGTTGTATCTTAAGATTGACTTGGAATTTATAAGTTCAAATATAGCTATTAAAGATACGTTATTCTTTTTTCGAAATTAGGTATTTATTGTTTTTTTTTTATTTTTTTTTATTTTCTGTAATATCGCAGTACCTACTTATAACCATTATTGTATAATTTTTTTTTTTATTGTTGATAGGTTCGCGCTCGACCGCCGTCTCACCCGATGGAAAGCGACGATGCGGTCGACGATGGAACGAGCTTACCTAAAAGAAACCTATTCACTCTCGACTTAAAGATTCCCGGGTTGTAGCTTTCAGGAAACACAGACTCCGGCAAGGAAATCTAAGAAAACTCGAATTATTTTGTAACATGAGTTCTACGGTGGAAACAGCAGTTTGCAATATTGATGATATACCAACTTAAAACTACTAAGAATGGGATGTTGATTTTTGTTTCAATTACTTTCACGTCGGCTGAATAACTCTTAATTCGAACAACTTTTTTTAGAAAAGCTATTATGAGTGACTTACAAACTTTCACCTTTATAATATTAGTGTGATTATTATTCAATGTACATAGCAGAACGTTATTAAAAAGACACAGAAAAAAATCGTGGCATTATAAACAGGTCTTATATAAAAATACGGGTAGGATTTAATGTTTTTTATTCCTACTTATTACTCCCAGACCAGCAAGAAATTATTTCTTATAGTCATACTAAGCTTGAATAGAAATTAAAAGAAGTAGAGTAACAATTTCAATACCTACGTAAGTTAATGAACATAACTTAGGAATATTTGTACGGAAAGTTTAGCTCAGTAATCTAAGCACGTTTTGGTTCCATTTTAATTTAAATCAAGGGTAATATTGCTCGCTAATGAAGCGATAAATCTGGGAAAGAAATTCAGGACCGATTGGGGTCCTTTGGGACATTATGATTACTTGAAGAAATACTTATGTAAATAAAATTGCCAAACGTCGTACGGTGCTAATCATACGGTATCATTTTTTTTGTAGTTCCAGATTGTAATTACTCATTCATAAAGAAAACAACAGCTTTCCAATGTGGCTACGAAAAATCGAGTTTGCTGACGTTGGGTGTTGCAGTGCAATCCCCAGCCACGAAAGCGCGCAGCTCGAGTCGACAGCGCGTAGCGATCCAGGCATGCTTCGATGAGATGTCAGCAAACCCATAGCGTCCCAAGAGAGAGAAACCTGTAGTCCAAGAACGCTAAAGACAACTGAAACACACAGGTGTTGTTTTAGTCAGTAAAAGTCTGACACCACCTTCCGCAGCACCCTAGAGCGGAAGAAGTCAAAATAAATAATTTTCCATTTCAAAAACTAGGTTACTTCAGATTAGTAAACAACTTTCAATATAACAATTAGAAAAAATCACGCCTGAAAAGTAGCAGACACTAAGCCGAGCTCAAGCACAAAACAAGCACTCAAGCACAGGTTTATAAAGTTTAAAAAAAGAAAGAGATTTTTATTATTCAACTAGCTATCCGCCCGCGACTTCGTCCGCGTGTACTTTGGTTCTCGCACTCTAAACGTGTTTTCCCGTAGAAAAAAGATGTTTTTCCGGGATAGGAAGTAGCCTATGTTCTTTTCCATGTCAAAGGCTATAAGCATGCTAAATTTCATCCAAATCCTTTCAGCCGTTTTTGCGTGATTAAGTAACAAACATCCAAAAATCCAAACATCCACACTTTCACATTTATAATATTAGTTAGGATTACCAAAAGCAATTTAAATAACCGACTTACTTACAAATCGGTAAATTTCTTTTAAAAAAATATTCCATTTATTTTAATCAAATTTCTTACCGCTATTCCTCCTTCCTGCTACCAGGGGCTTATAAATAAGCAAGAAGTCTCACACGCCCTAAAAATCAATTCGTTGACGCTATCCGACACCGATTACTCGACGTGCCCTCTGAAGCGAGGAGGGGATCTGTTCGATCCTAAACAGAATCCCGTTTACAGAGATGAACTTCAGTTAACCAACAAGATGTCTGTGTGTACGGAAGTAATTATAAACTTGTAATTAGCTGTATGTTCTTTTAGGAAGGATTAGGCTTATGTCGACCTTATTTCCATATTTCCATAAATAAAGAAAATGGGTAAGCGGAATATTTTGGTTTCGTAATATTTTACAGAGTTAAAATTGAGTAAATCGCAATCCGAAATAATGTTTCTGTAGTCCCTTGTTCACTGAAAATCATTTCATGTTTTGTTTTGTACTTAGGCTCTACCACGAACTCTTAATGCGTTCCATTTTTCGACCAAAACTGAATTGTTAAAGAGATGGACCTATATAAAATATATAGCTTCTATCCCTTATCTGGTTTTCATGACAGAGATTTTAACACACCATAGTAAGGCCCCTGATTCAAGTACAAAATCGCAACGGAGCTTAGTCTCAAACATAATTTAATTCCTTTTATAAAGATAAAACTATACCTATTATAATTCTCTTTAATGCTTTTAAATTACATTTAAAAAAAGAACAAAAAAAAAAGAAAGTCAAATAGGCGTATCGCGCCTTAATATTAGCTTACGCCCAAATAAAACACGCGTGAACAATTGAAAAGGTTAGCACACACAAACCGGGTTCACGACACGGACATAAAAAGCAAAAATGGCTTCGAAACGTAAAAGTGACTCTGTTCGTCGCAGAAGACGTCAATAATACTAAAGTGGCCATTAATGGCGTACTTAATGTACCTACTGGTGTTACGACGGAGATTGTAAATCGACTACCATAAAACTGCGTCATAGAATCTGTCTATCTATACTTGTAATAAAATTCTAAGGGCTATATTTCACCGAGACACCATGGCGGCGCGACCAGTCCTCACTACCAAAAAAATGTATACAGCCCCCCTAGCCAAGTTACAATCGAATTCCGTTCCCTAATCGGTAACGCCTCGATAACAGCAATTGTAGAAAACGATAAATTGGTAGCCATGTTGACGCGCCTGAGTCGGCCGCTCGTTCTACAATGTAGCGTTTGTATAACAAAAGATGTAGCGTTAAATATTGTAGAAACGATCTTGAACGATGTGAACTTGGCTACGAATTGTCTATTCGTTTGTTCCGATCACGTGACTTTACGTTGAGATGACGTCATTCCCATACGTTTTATCACTTTTCGACAGCGTTAACGATTGCAGAATAACAACTTGACTAAGCGTGCAGCTCTACAGAGAGTTACTGACCTAGTGTCTATTTGGTTGCGCAACCAATTTAGTGGCGCGACCAGCTCGGAAGTGTGGTGACTCTGGTGCCTGTATGGTGCCTAGTTTGGTAGCTTAGGTCTATTTTTCATCAGGACACCATGCGGCGCAACTGGTCGCGCCGCCGTGATGTGCTGGTGGAATATAACCCTAAGGGTAAGTGTCGTCGAACAGATAAACAAATGGAGTAAATAAGTTCGTACTTCTAGGCGTAATGAAACGAAAATAAATTCCGTCTGTTTTGTGCGTGGGTGAGACAAAATAATCTGGAATAATAAGGAGAATAATCTGGACTTACTGTGTAACCAATTTTTGTTGTTTTGCGCAGACGTTTATAACTGAATAGCCAAATGTTATTATAATAAATAAGAACAGTGGTGACCTAATAGAGCAGCAGTGGCTCAGGAGGGGAGTAGAAGCCCAGTGGTCCACCACCCTGACTTACGGATTGGAGTTCGCGGGTTCAAACACAGATCAAAGACATGTAACCGCGTGGTAGATTACGAAGCATTCCCTCTCCTAGAAAGGAAGCATGACCCCATCAGTGGAAATATTCTGAAACTGATTATGCATATAATTATATGCTAACCAAAATATTGTAAGTAGATTTTGAAAAGTAAAAGATTTGAAGATTCTGGGCAAGCTTATTCCAACACTAGCACTTATTATGACATGAGCAATACTAACAATAATTAGAAAAGAAAATCAGTACAATTGCTTGCGGAAGGGCTGCGGGAATCCAATGGATGCAAGACGCACAGGAGCGCTCGTAAACGCGCTCCATCGACAACCACATCGTCTCTTTCCACCAGGTGACATAGTGGTAAAGCGCGAGCCTATCAACAATAAAAAAAAATTAACGTCTCTTGATGATGTGAACACACCCTTACGGATATCCTGCTAAAGGTTATGGGGATAGAAGTGAAATAAAATATCTTTCCTTATTTTCCTGATCGGGATGGCTCGGATAATTAATAGGTCGTCAAACATCGGGTAGGTTCAATGTCCGAATGTACACAAGGATGGAGGGCTATCGGCTTTTAGATGGCTTTTGGCCATCCTTAATATGGCGGCTTAATTGAGCGGCTAAGAAATAAGTAGACCATTAATGCGACATGCATATTTATCAAAATATGTCATTAATGTTTGTATCTGATGTTAACATGGTGTAGCAGATATTATACAGAAGTGATAAATTATATTTTGGTTCCAAAGGCATTAGAGACTTTAGAACCAAAATTTTATATATGACTTATGTATTTTTTTTAAGTTCAAAATATGAATAAAAAATAATCCTCGAATGTTTTATGTTGATTTATAATGTTTTAAGTCATCATTTTTATCTCTATTTCAGCTGAAATTTTGATGATATTGTTCTGGATTAATTGATTTTTTTCTTATTCTGTTAAGTTAGAATTTGATTTATTATATTAGGATTGTCTATGTGAATGCAGTGGACGTCTGTTAAAATAAACACTACAAAATACCTCAAAAAAATATAAGTAATGTATGTTTTGTTAATGTATCATAAATAAAGCAGAAACTGATTCTAAGATTGTCACATATTTATAACCTGTGTTGTTTATAATACGAATTTATTACGATGATTACAAAATTGCATCCCTCTAGTCGTTTTTTTTTTCTTTTCAGTAACTTTAACATATGTCTGACAATTTGAGAATTTTCTTCGGCCTACAGAAACGATCTTTCTTTGGTATTGTTCGTCAACTCGTTAAGCTCCCTAGTAGTCCTGAGTTGAGCTTTGCGAATACTGACAAATGCTTGCACTGACTGGACAGATCCACTCAAAACTGTACGGTTCTTTCTTCAAAAGACCATCTCAGACAAATATGCATGGTTCTTATGTGATTTGACGATTACACATTTACTGTATGGACTTTAAAAGAGATTTTGACCCTAGGTTATTTTAGGTGTTTCTTCTCAGGACCCATTCAGCTACAGAGAAACACCGGTCAACATCTAGTTAAATCTAACGAAAAAAAAAAAATTACATGTTTGCAAAATAAATATCATTTATCGAGAGTCTGCCTCCTCCTCTAGCCAGAGCCCAGCCGTGGTAACATTAAAAGCTTGATTACGCTTTTAACAAAATTTGAAAGTTTTCATAGCTACCTTAAAATCCGCTTAGACACGCCTCCTCCGTTTTATTTCATAATCTGCTAAAATACTTTCCGTGTTCTCAAACAGACATTAAACCGATAAAAAAGCTGAATCTTTAATAAGCTTGGGTGAGAATTTTTGTTGTCTCAACCGATATTGGGTTGACCTCATTCCCATAATCGTTGCTTCCCGTTATTAGGACATGCTAAACCTCAGCCAAGAATTAATGAGTAATAAATGTCACTAACTAACGTTAGCAGTGCACGTCTGAACTGTTTGTAGTCTTAACCTATTTAGTCATAACTTATGTCAATTAAGTGGAGTTTAAGTGGCTTTAGTAGACTTCTAGCTGACGAATGATTGAAAGATTGAGTAGTTTGAACATAGTAGGCTATGTGTTTGTTTATTTATAATATTGTACTCATTTCCACCTTTCAAATACCGTAATTTTAAAGACACAATAGAAAGAGAATGAGAGAGCAAACGCCGGCGTTCGCTTGAGGTTTAATGAATTCAGGGGGATGCTCCAATGCAGCCTGTGAAATTAAAATGTTCTTAAGATTTTGCATTTTACAGGCAGGGAAATTTATATGTTTATTAAAGTAGCAGCTCTAAAATGTCATTTACAGAACGGTAATTATTAAAATCATCAATACCACCTTTTCTCAATGGTGGGAAAAATCATCCAATGACAACCCCCGCTCCTGGGTGGAGCGGGAGATAGTGTCAGACTCTTACTGACTAAACGACCCACCCTGTTTCTTCTAGCCTTCATACCGGGGCTCGAGTTCCCTTTCTGATAACCCTGGCCCCAGTAGGCTTCGGGGGTTGTATTCGTGTTACCTTATTTGGTTATTTTATTAAAAATCAATTCAATACCCAATTTTCATTTTAATAGAAAATTTATTTTTTTCTCATTAGGTTCTGATAATCATTAGCTTGATAAACATGAAATCAATATATTACCAAAAATGCCCTAATTTGCGTTGCGCAGTCGTTAAAATATTGAATCCATATACACCATAAGTTTAGTTACCCCACATTACATCGTAACTAATCCGTCAACCCCTAAAAATCTTTACATAATAACCCGATAAAATCCCAGTTACATCATCAAAGGGATGGGTAACATAAAAACGGATATTTTCGTCTCACTTTATCGAGTCCTGTGTCCGGAGTGCGGGGGTCCGGATCAAATGGTCGGTTTTTAGCGGCATTCTCGCGGTAGGCCGCGACAAGACGTGGTAAGCCCTCCAGTTGGCCCAGACCGCAAGCCCTGTTTATTGGACCTAGACTGTGGCACAGCTTGTGGCCACAAAGTTCCCATTTGTGTACATTCGGTATTTATTAAAGAACATAGTTGTAAAGTTATTTTTTAAAGTCATTTTATTGATAAATTATATAATATTTTAAAAAGACTTAAATTAAATTAGGCCGCCTGATGTTTCCTAGCTGACTACTTTGTTAACAAACACCGAAATCAAATTAGTCAAAATCTCGTTTAAAACCCGTATAGGAATTATGCAATGTTCAAATCATATAAAAACCATGGAAATAGTTCACTTCAAATAGAATATTGAAAGACACTTAAGAATGTCTTTACTTGTTTCTGCTATTTAAAACCTAAGCAATAGAGAATATATAAGTAAGTATAACTTCGGAAAGCATGGTCGATGTCAACCACTCCCCAACGCTATCTTAACAGAGCTTGTGCTACGAGTATTAGACAACTGATAAACATACTTTTATATTTCTAAATACACATATGTACACTAATATAATAAAGAAGTAAAGTTTTTTTTGTTTATAGGAGGTAATCTCTGAAAATACTAGTCCCATTGCTGAAATGTTTTTCACCGATAGAAAGCTGCTTTATTTCTGAGTGACATAAGCTATATTTTGACAAAAGCTAGTAACAGATAAATTACCTACAATTTTTGTATCTATCTTATTTTTGTATCTAGGTACAAAACAAACCATCGAGCTCATCACACAAACATTTGTCTTAGGTGGAAATGAAACTACGATCTCCAGCATAGCAGTCAAGGTCACTAGACCAACAGACCAATCAATCTAATATGGTAAGACAAACTTAAGAATAATCAATTTAAAAAAAGTGTAGAAAGATACAGCGTAGTCTCCTGCACGTTCTTCTCCATAGAGATCTACGCTTTGGAACGTGCAATTTAGCTTCATCTTTTTAGGGTTCCGTAGCCAAATGGCAAAAAACGGAACCCTTATAGATTCGTCATGTCTGTCTGTCTGTCTGTCTATCCGTCCGTATGTCACAGCCACTTTTTTCCGAAACTATAAGAGCTATACTAATGAAACTTAGTAAGTAGATGTATTCTGTGAACCGCTTTAAGATTTTCACACAAAAATAGAAAAAGGGTAATAAATTTTGGGGGTCCCCATACTTAGAACTGAAACCCAAAATTTTTTTTTTCATCAATCCCATACGTGTGGGATATCTATGGATAGGTCTTCAAAAATGATATTGAGGTTTCTAATATCATTTTTTTCTAAGTTGAATAGTTTACGCGAGAGACACTTCCAAAGTGGTAAAATGTGTGTCCCCCCCCTCTAACTTCTA
This sequence comes from Mythimna albipuncta, assembly GCA_929112965.1. Classification (NCBI taxonomy): domain Eukaryota; kingdom Metazoa; phylum Arthropoda; class Insecta; order Lepidoptera; family Noctuidae; genus Mythimna; species Mythimna albipuncta. The sequence goes on from OV815960.1 coordinate 21,320,928, forward strand.
AAATAAGAGAATGATAAAACTAAAAAAAAATATATGATGCACATTACTATGTAAACTACCAACGAAAATTGGTTTGAACGAGATCTAGTAAGTAGTTTTTTTTAATACGTCATAAATCTAAAAAAATACACTATTATTAAAACATCGATCAAAGTTACAACGAACTACAAGAACTTTTATATTATGTTACTTGATGCTACGGAACCCTCCATGGGCGAGTCCGACTCGCACTTGGCCGGTTTTTTCTTTATGTGATAGACTGACAAAAGTGACTGTAAATGATTTAACCTTAATAAATGCTTTGACTTTGAGATTGTGACATACACAAGGCAGCATAGCCTTATCGAGACAGCTTAGACAAGACCTTGACAGTTCAAAAGTGGCTGTAAATGATTTAATTGTTATAAATGCTGTTACTTTGTTGAGTTTGTGGCATATATAAGTCAGTATGGCCTTAACAGAGACAAATTATGAATTCAAAGCGTGTACGAAACCCTCGGAACTCTGTCGTATCCATGAACAAATTAAAAACAATTCCATCGTACGTCCTAATTAAAAGGATTTATGATTTAAATCTGACTCGAAGGAAACAAAGCGCCCGGACGATGGCAGCCATTTTTTTCCACGCACCGAACACCTGCACTTAACAGGCTTAACGTGCCCTGAATTTACTGAAAATACGTGTTACCTTTTCATATCAGACTTGTATTTGAATAAATACGATGCGATGTTTGTATTGAGAGTAAAGCTTGCTGTGCAAATTAATATTGTAAATTAAAGAAACCTCAACATTGGAAGGAGTGGAGGGAGGCCTTTGCCCAGAAGTGGGACAGTACGGGCTAGATATAATATAAATAAATGAAACCCCAAGCAAATGCCAGCGTTCGCTCTTTCATTGTCTTTTTATTGTTTCTCTAATTTCGATATTCGAAAGGTTAAGCACAAAGCTAGGAAAGTATTGTTTGTGGACAATTAATAATCGTGATAAAGATTAAAATAATCTGACTATATAAAAATACTGAAGGTATCTTACGACTTGGATATGTCTTGGGAATTGGCAAAAAGTGGGACCGGAATAATGTAAAAAGAAAAATGGTGATGGTAGCAGATTTTTTGATGAAAATACTAACATCATTATTTTTATGCCTATAATATTTAAGACTCAGGAATGCTATCAACCGAATTGGATTTTTATAGTAATGAGACTTAGTAATTCTTATCAACTGAAATTTTGATACAAGTGAAGAAAGTTTGTCATTGCGAACGAGGTAAAATTGTGGCGGGGTAAGCTCGCGCACTTTTCCGCACTCGTGTGGAAAAAAGCCATTTGCGTGCAAAGTGAGTTTACAAGTAATTTGTATTGAAAAATAATTTTCCAAATCAGTTCATAAGTAACGAAGAACAACGACGAATTTGACGATGAAGTTCCGAAGTACATATAGTACGAGTATGTATAAAACAAATACAACAAAATTGAGAACCTTCTTCTTTTGTGAATTGGGTTAATAAATGCAAGATATTTTTGATCCATCGGTTTCCCGCAACCTTCACCAAGTCTTTCCGGTCGATTTCGGTTAATCAGTTTATTCACCTTGTAGGCGGCCTTCCAATGCTGCGTCTTCCAGTACGCGGTCGCCACTCCAGAACCCATTTGTCCTATTGCACTGGTGAAACTACCGTAAAGAAAATTTTCCCAAGCCCGGTTTTTTTTTTAATGCGGGAAATCATCCAATGACTTCTGTCGCTCTATGTTGGAGCGAGAGGGTGTGTCAGATATTTACTGATTAAAACCATATTTATATTCCTTCTTTGCCTTCCGTTTCAGGATCCTGGTTTTCTCCTTCGGAAGTCAACCCATGGCCCCAGTTAGCTTGGAAATTAGATATTTTATGTTATCGAACTGAATCTGATATTATTATTATTGATCTGACATTGTATTAATTACTGAAACTGAATCTGGATTTATAGTATTAATATCTTTAATTTTTCAATTTTAATTTTAACTTTAACTTTTACAATCTGTAAACTGTCATTTTACTATGGGTTTTTTTTTAGCCTGAAATAAATTAAATTCTTAGATATTATTATTAGACCCGGCTGGACCCCTACGGTTTTGCTGACATCTCCTTAAAGTACGCGCGGACGATTACCGGACGATCGGATAGCGAGCTACTCATTGCTCGTCATCCGCTCTCCTACGGTGCGGTTGGAAGGTTGGGGTCCCAGCGGCTGAGGCGTGAGGACGTCCGTTTCTCTTTGGCTAGCACTACTGTTTCGCAAAAAGAGGTTTTTCCCATATGCCTACATTATAATTTGATTGTTTTTGAATAGCCAAAAATCCATCTGAGTGCCATTATAACTGGCGGATTTAAAAATGAGTTTTGTGTTACAATTTATACTTATATGAATATGTATCAAAAAGTACCTAATTAGTATTCTGTGACAACGTAGAATGTTGAATAAATAATTACCATGTGGTAAAGTATTCATTTTAAAATAATATGGCACTGAATTTTATAATAATTTATTTCAATATTTTCCTCACGTCCTGTCAACATATGATTAATTAAATGTAGCTGTATGAATACTAAGTACAATATAATAATGATTTAAATTATGTACGAAAGTACTTATGAAAATACAAGAACGTTTAAAAATCAGCATAATAATCAACAATTCATTGCTGAAGAGGACAGCTGTACTATAATTTATGAAGCTCAAAAACCAACAAAATTATGACAAAGACCTATAAGTAGAGCACCTTTCATCCCCATGCCTGGCATTTGGCAATAAATCCTCGCTGAAGCGCTGAGATAAAGCGCTGCATTCATTACGCGACGAGCTGTTTGACCGCCGACACCGTGCGACATTGGCGCTGCAACCGCTGGCTTTACAAAGCTATCCAATTCGATAAGCGAAGAACTTTTTTGTTCTTACTTTTTAAAGACTGGTTCTTTTATATTTCTTATTTTCATTTTAAATGGTTTTAGCTAGTGAAAATGGTCACCAACTTTTCGATGACCACGTTCAAGTCAGCAAATCGATCGTCTGAACTAGACTGGTTGAGTTTTATCTAAGGTATGATTCGTTTTACGATAGTTCATATTATGAGATAATATGTAATATTAAATATCCGATAAAAGCTTTTTGTAGCTTTTATCGGATATTTAATATGAGATATGAAACTAGAGTCCTATTTTCATCTTAGTAAGCTCTAAATTCGTTTTTTTTAAGTATCGTACCTCACTCAGCAAAACCGGAACCCTTACAGAATCCATTTTGTTCTCCGTCTGCCTCTTTTTCTAAGGAACATTTGGAAGTATTACGCGGAAATTAATTATGAAATACTCAGGTCTGTTACCTTTTAGAGCAGTCAAAAATTAAACATCAAAGTCAACGGACGACAAGACCGTTTATAGCTCGTTTAGGTGCGAATTTTGATACTCACAAGGAAATATGGTAAGAAGTGAGGTCTCATAGTACCTTCCAGTACCTACAGGAAAAAGTCTGAAAACTGTTTTATTATGACACTAAGTATTTTTTTGTGATTCACAAAAATCTTCGTTACCTGATTCTGGAATAGCCTACTCACATAGGTCAGCTTTTACGGATCTCTTGTTACGGGAATCCGACCTGCGCTTGATTGTTTTTTTTTTTCTAATTTGTTCAAAACAGAAGCTTCGTTCCACTCATTCAATCATTTACGAGCCCTTTAACATTAATTTACCCATACTTATTAACAGCAAAGGTCAATAGACACCAACATAAAGAAATCAATGTTAGATATGGCCAACCTCAACAAGGGCCAGTTGAACCTACCTGAAAATATTCTCATTTATAAGCGAAGAATTAATATCGCAGTAAATCTCTAAGTCTTCCTTTCAGCAAGAACAATACACAAGCGGGCATTATGCCAAATTGCGTCAAGCAAGAATTTACAAATGGCGGAATGCAATGCCCTGTTTGCACGGACAATACTTCGCTTAAAACTCATGCATTATGCGAATGACAATGGAAATGGGAAAATATGATAATAAAATACCATCCGTTTCGGTCGTTTGAAAATTCTTTTCTGTTCCCTGCTTTTTATTTACCTGCCTACCTTCCAATGACCGCACTCAAGTACAGGCTCACCTGAGACCGACCTCGCTACCAAATGCGCTGAGTGGTTTATCTTTTCAATATACCAGGATTTGTTGTTTTTGGCGTTTGGGGAACACATTCATTGCGCGTACAGCTAAGAAATGGAATTTCCTGCTTTTTTTTTCCTATGGGAAAAATCATTCTATGACAACCCCCACTCTTGGGCCGAGCGGGAGATAGTGTCAGACTCTTACTGACTAAAAAACCCATCCCGTTCCTTTTAGCCCTCATACCGTGACTCGAGCGCCCTTTCGGATAACCCTGGCCCCAGTAGGCTTCGATCCGGCTTGGTCCCTGCTGTTGCTGACAACTCCTCGAGGCGCGCGGGAACAGTGCGCGCCGTCAACGACTTGGGCTTGGTCCGGACAGTTACCGGACGGCCGGACAGCGAGCTACCTACCCCTTTTTTAATAGACTTTCCCCCATTTTTCCAAGAAATTCTTATGACACTTTAACAAGCAAATTTTTTGTGATTAATTCATTTCATTCAGCATTCATTAAGTATGAAAATAACCTAGACATTAGATTCTGAAACATTGATATAATTTTATAAGAAAAGTGTATCAATTTGTAAAGGAAGGCAATTCTTTGTCGTCATTTGGTATTCACGGCCACCTTCTTGTTTCAAAACGACTCCCACGCCATCCATTACTGTTTTCATTTAATTTAATAACTTTTTAGGATAAAATATCTATCGTGAATAAGTGATATTTCTGACTGAGTAGACTTTTGATTTAAGAAATCCAAAGTTTAAAGGATCCATTGTTATCCTTTCAAAATCGATTTCAAAGTATACAATCAATTAGAGTGTGGAATACATATGAAATCCTTGTATGGATCGATGACCTGGACCTAGACTCTTGTTTCAGTGTGGGTAAGAGACAGAGCTATACAGGTTGTCTAGCGCCATCTCTTACCCACACTAAAACAAGATTAAAACAATCTTACTTTGAACGTCATGATAACCGCGCTGGTCAGGGTCGCGGGAATCCGTTGAATGCCTGACGCACAGGACCGCTCGTTGTGGCGACGCTTGAGGGAGGCCTATGCCTAACAGTAGACGTCTTTCCGCTTTCGAAAGATAGCTCGAGCCCCGGTATGAAGGCTTGTAGGAACGGGGTGGGTTTTAGTCAGTAAGAATCCAACACTATCTCCCGCTCCGCCCAAGAGCGGGGGTTGTCATTAGATGATTTTCCCACCATAAAAAAAAAAAAACGTTTTTCGGCTGATATGATGATGATGAAAAACTTTAACATAAATAGCTTAACATAATCAGACATTTTTTTAGTTGGGTAATCATCTAACGACTTTTCTCGCTTTAGGGCGGAGCGAGAGAGCGTTTAGACACGCTCTCTCGCTCCGCTGACACTGACTGACTAAAACTGCACCTATGTTCCTACAGTTACCTTGCGCTCTAGAACCACGGAGTACCCCTACAGAAATCGACCCTTGGCCCCAGCTGGCTCGGACGGTTTTGCAGACATCTCTTTGACTCGCGCGTGGAATATTACGTACCGTTAATAACTTGGGCCAGATCTGGATGGTTACTGGACTAAATGGTAATCTACCCGCTCGTCCAAAAATGTTGTAGGTACATTTCATGAACTCACCAAAAACCTACCAAACTGCGTAACAGTTTGTCTGCAGGATTAGCGTTTGTTTGTAACAATTGGTTCGTTTAATATGCAATCTAAATATGTTCAAAATCTAAAAGAAAATTGTGGGTTTTACACATCTCGCTGCTTTTGCTTTATGAAGAAACTTCCAACCATCCGATCATCGGAATCCGACCGTCGGGACGAGGATAGATAATTAATAAACATACTTATGTATATATGATACATAAGTATGTTTCTTAATACAAATATATAATAGATAAATAAGACTCAGACACAGAACAGATAATCGTGCTCATCACACAAACATTTGCCTCGGGTGGGAATCGAAGCCACGACCTCCAGCATAGCATTCACGACCACTAACCACCAGACCAACAGGGCAGTCAAAAAAATAATCTTAAACCAGCTTATCAAAAACCGCTGAACTTTATTTTTTATCCGAAGCAAATGACACAAGTCTCGAACGTTGAAAAAATATTTCTAAATTATAAATATCCAACGTCCCCAAAAGAATTTAATATTGCCTTGAGGATCGTAACCTAAATATTTAGCAGGAGTTTTTCTTACATTGTTTTTGCCTTTTAAGATATTTCCCCCTTTACTTGACTTTATGAGGTTATTTTTTACAGAACATTAAATTAGCTCACTGAAAGAGTCTGAGTTAAGTCCCTATTAACCTTTGGAGTAACATAAAATGAAATGAAATTATTTATTCAGAAAAAATTGAAATAACGATTTTACATTCAATAATAACTATATGGGTTACAATAACGCTAGAATATAGCTTTTTTTATGGTGGGAAAAAATCATCTAATGACATCCCCCGCTCTTGGGCGGAGCGGGAGATAGTGTTAGACTCTTACTGACAAAAAACCCTCCCCGTTCCTTCAAGCCTTTATACCGGGGCTCGAGCTATCTTCATGCGGAAGGTAAGGACGCCGTGAGGTCTTTCCAGCCACGCCTCAAAGAGGGGACTTACGGCTATGATTGTGGTGTGCCCACGCTAGGGTATACCTGACAGGTTTGCCTGCACAGTTATACCTGTCAGGTAAACTTGTATACGCTCCAGTTTATCTGTACAACAGACTCGTAGGTATTTAGCAGGCATTATATTTTATGTTACCTGTGGAGTACCATAAAATTAAATTAAATTAATTTTATCCATCAAATTGAAATAATGGTTTTAAATTAATTAGATGAAATTAATATTTTTATTTTTCTGATTTCATGCCGTATGATATTTTAGAAAAGCCAATAGGTATATATTCTATTCTAAAATGTCATTGAATTAAAATGATCAATAAATTAAATAAAGTGAAAATACATAATATTAAATAAAAAATAACTTTAATCAAATAAATTATAGCATTATAGGTTAAAAATTATTGTGTTAAAAAAATTTAATCCTGTCATTTTAGAGAGTTTTTACTCTGACAAAATATATTCAGGTGTACGAGTGTAGATGAGATTTGTGGGTGACGATGTTTCTGAATTCCGTATTAAACTCAAATGGCTACTGATTTGCCTTCACCGTATTGCTCATATAGGCTTGGGCTTACGGACGACAAGCAATGGTTAGCTCACCATCTAGCCGTTCCATATCCATCCAGTCCAAGAATGAGTCGTTGACAACACTTATTGTTTCACGCGCTCAAAGAGGTGACAGCAAAACCGTAGGGGATTAGTAGGTCCGAAGCCTACTGGGACCATGGGTCGACTTCTAAGAAGGGAAACCAGTAACCCTAATACGCAATCACAACTGGAATTTCTGTAAACTCCTTTACAGAAAGCCTTCGCGAAGCCCTAGCGGACAATGGCCCTGCTGGGCCCCTTATATAATATTAATAAATTATAACCATGGTACAATAAACCTATAAGTACATTAGAACCAGTGAAAAGTAAAATTTTATTTTCCTTCTATCCATATAAGATTATGACTGTAATTTGGAAGACAAAAGAATTTCAGTTAAGTTTTGAAAGAATTTAAGTCGTATCTTCCTTAAGATGCGATTAAAATTCCTGGTATAAAGATCCGTACAATATAAGTCTTTGAGGAGCTTATTCAGAAATGTAATTATTTTTAAGTAGATCACGTTTTCCCATGACGTGTTGAAAGGAAAACGTCACGAAAAAATCTTACCTAATTAAATTTGAAAAGGTAAAATTGTAGCATAAAAGCATTCTTGAAAAGTTGGACAAAGCTGTAGATATTGTTGAAGCTCCTTTGACATCCCTTCTTTCTTTCTCTCATTTGGTTTCGGACAGTTTGTGCATTCTAATGAATTTGCAGTATATAACAGCAAATGGATCGAGTCCTTCACCGTTTTGAGAGCAATGGTGATGAAAATAAATTACACAAAGTAATGCGCTTGGCAGGGTTTGAACCCGCGACCTACAACTAGCAAGTCGGAGCCATTACCATACGGCCATCACTGCTCTTCTTCTGATGATGATGATGTATCGAGTCAGTCTTTACGGCAAGCTTCGAAATTAACTTTATAATCCAACTGAACATATAAGTATGAATTATTACAAATTTAAAATACCCCTACGCATAATGCCTCTAAAGTTACGAGTCTTAGCTGCTTTCGAAATAGTAATTATTTAAAACCCCTTCTCACTTTGAAAAGGGTTATTACCAAAGTGATCCTTTCTATTGACTTGAACCCTGAAAACTGAGAAACCAAAATATTAACCGTCACGTAGTACTAGGATCTCATGAAATCACAACAAGCTATCCTTTTACACGCAAACAATAACAGCGTATCACTATGATCAAGCCTACAGGGGCTACAGGACTCGGACGAAATTATAAAGCAATTTGTCATTTTCACAGGACATTTAGCGAAACGTCATTATTCATTCCGATTCGTGGAAAAGCGTACAATGTACCCATTGTGCTTTTTTATAACAGACCTCTTGAAATCCGGACGAAATTTTCTACTCAGAGCCATTTTTTGGTCCCCTAAATACCTTGTTGTGTGTATTTTTCGAATTGATTATTCTTTTATTGTGATAAGCTACTGTCCTGATTAATGGTAGCCAATTTTTGGTACAGTGATGGAAATCATTGTAATCAAGCCCGGTAATTAAAATGTAACGTATTTGCGGTTTAATCAACTGTTTTGTCATGTCGATATTGTCAGAATACCGTGGCACAAAAAGAATGCTTCGTTAACTCAAAAATATTTTCTTTTATATGGTCAATAAGTAGCTGAAGTAATAAAATTAACTGTATTTTAGAGCCGTTTGGGTACAAAGTAACTTGGAGTTGAGCCGTGGTTTAGGTCGTAGGGTCAGAGTGCTCATAAACTATTTAAAGATTTCTTCAAGTGCCTAGTTGACAGTGACTAAGGGATTGTCTTTTACCTCGGCCAGAGATTAAGCAATGCCCTACAACGTGGCAATGCCCTACAACGTGGCAATGCCGCCAACGTTTTGAGCACTTTACCCATTTAAAATTCAAGTCATAATTTTTTGACGCAATACGAGTATGTCAGCTTTAGTTTTACGTATATATCACACTAATATTGTAAGGCGAATGTTTGCGAGTATGCGCGTATGTTTTTTACTCCTTCGCATTTGTTGGAATCTAAGGCCCGGCGCCCATTATCAGCATCGGCAAGGAAAATAATCCTTCGGCCCCGTTCGGCATCCCTACCTGCATACATTTCCGACAGTGTGCGCTTGCATGTAGGGATGCCGAAAGATCCTTTTTGTTGCTGATGCCGATAATGGGCGCCGGGCCTAATTGTTTTTGGATAGGGTTTTAAATCGACCTGTCAGCAGACCTGTTGCAGTATGTGACAGGTATTATTTGAAGGTAGTCGGTTCTTTCTGCGGAGGTGGCGCTGTATCCCGCCCCACCATATTGCTGGCTTGTGTTGCGCACACGGCTCGAACGCGAGTTGTCTGCGAGGTGGCAAGCAAGACGGGGAAATCAGTCAGTTTGTGTGTAAGCAGGGTCAGGAATGTTGAGGTAGCCTTCTAACACCAGTTATAGGAACTTTGATACACAGTAAATAACCGTTATTAATGTCGGTATCAAAATTCAAAATCATTTATTTCAAATAGACCATTTGCAGGCACTTTTGAATAGTCAAATGTCGGTCAGTCCAAGAAAAGTGAAGCTAAATTGCACGTTCCAAAACGTAGGTCTCTACGGAGAAGAACGCGCAAGAAACTCCATGGACACTCTTTTTAAAATATATTGAGTTACATAAATCTTGGTTACAAATTTCTTGTCGCTTCTAATATGTGAGCACAATGTTGGTAGATACGTAATAATAATAGTTTATTATTCTTTTTATTATTATATATTATCTTAGCATGATATGAAGGTAGATGTAAATACGTTGAGATATACCCCCATCAACCTGTAGCCTGATTCACGTAATGAAAATCGTAACGATATCGTAGCGATTCAGTCGTTTAGACCATTTCCGTATTCACAACCATCAATCGAGTTTGAACGACACCGATTTTAAAGTCGTTTGAAATTCGTCGATTTAAAAAAAAAAACTTTATTACATTATTCTGGTAGAATACTACTTATTAATGTAATTGGAAATAAGCCGATAGGCCGTGAAAACCGCTTTTGGATAGGACTTCGATCGAACGACTATAAAACTTCAATGACATTTGGCTTGTTTGATATTACGTAAATCAGGCTACTGGACTAATCCAACACATTTGAACGGCTGAACTGATTTCAACTGTGTTTAGTTGTTTAAAAGTATATTGATTTTATATTCAGTTGTAAATAAACGTAAAAAATAAGAATACTTTTAGCACCAGTATCGTAACGATGATAAAATGAAAATCATATTTGGAAAAATCTGGACTCTTGTTAAAAGTTATAATAAAATACACAGAGTAACATCGTTAACTCTCAAACACTTCGTTTTATAAATACCAAAATCATTCTGGAAAAAATAAAACTTTCATCTACAAAATATTAAATTCAAAACTCGAACCTGGTTACAGCAGCATTTGAAGCCGTTAAAAACCGTAATTGAGTAATGGCTGCAGTTAAAATTCAATATCAGTCACGAATAGTGAAGCTAGGTGTCCTGATTTGTGCGGCAAGTCTCGGTTTTCAAGGGTCTGATGACACGTCTCGATTAACTCTTGATTCGGGACGTCAAAGATCCCGATTTTTCACTTAGTCTGTTAGATCGCTAGATCATATATGTGAAACCCGAAACAAGTGTCTAGTATTTTTATGTAAAGAATCTATAATTGTAGTACAGAATTTTATAACTGTATCATGAAAAATCACAAAGTTATATACTTGTTATGTTACCTAATAAATGATCAGCAAGCGATGGGGTGGCTGAGGGGTTGTTTTACTCCCACACCCACCCATGCTCGGCCGCATGATGCCCGCTATGACCTGCCGTTATCTATCACAGGGAATCAGGGTGGCTAAAGGGTTATTTTACTTCCACACCCACCTGTGCTTGGGCGCATAATGCCCACTATAACCTGTCATTATCTATGTTGTACTTAGTGTTCGAGATCCCAAAAATATAACGTGATGTAAAAATTATCGAAATCGACTCTGTTACTGTATCTGAACAAACTATATTTAGGTTTCTCATATACAAAAAAAAATGTTGTGTAAGTACACTGTTAATAAATTTTGCTTTCACATTTCACCGTGTTTGTCTAGGTATGAAACATTTAGGCTTATAAGTTACGTATTTCTGTATGAATGTTAGAAAGAAAGCAGATAACTTTTCAGAGAGTCAGGTAGAGAGTAATTTTGCTGCTTAGGGCGACCACAAGCGGACCTGGAGAAGTTCATCACAGAGGCGAAGAACATTTGGAAGACCTGGGGCGAAATGAAACGCGAAGCTCAAGACTGAACGGGATGGTGGGCCCTCTACCCCTTCTAGGGGACACAGGAACTTAAATCAAGTAAGTCATAACAGCTATCCCGATTTGAATACCAAAATCCCGATTATTGTCATTTTTCATTCCGAAATTTCACTTACCTGCCAACACTAGCCACGAGCTACAGTTTTAACTAACTCACAGTCGATCGTTGTCACAAAAATGGCTACGAAATTTGTCAGAGCGATCACCATCGTCCGTAACTTTAAAATTTAGCTTTATCCGGTCCTATAAACTCGATCAAGTTGGACGAAGTGCATAACTTCTGACGGTGAGCATCGATATTGATTACGAAGTGAACTTCTGTTTTAACATCGTTAGCTGTTGTTGCTTAATTCAAGTTAATCTTTCACAGTTTATGGAACAAACTAGATGCTGTCAGTGGATTCAACCGCGCATATAATTTAGGTTATTTCAACATGAAAAGAGGATAAAGAGTTACTGGGGTCCTGGAATGTAAAGAGCAACTGAAGGAACACACGTAGGTTTTGGTCAGTTTTATACTTCACGCGCGTAGTCTTTACACTTCACGCGCGTTTCAAAGAGATGTCCGCATAACCGTAGGGACCCAGCAAGTCCGAAGCCTACTGGGTCTATGGGTCGACTTCTGAATGGGGAACTCGTGGTCATATAGTGTGTCGTGTGGTTTTAGTCAGTAAAAATCTAACACGTCCTCCCGCTTCGCCCTAAAGCGGGAAAAGTCATTGCCTATCCTACTTTAAAAAGAAAATCGATTGGTGGTTAGTGGACATTTCTCAGCACATAATATTATATTATTAGGTTCTTTTTTTATGGTGTGGAAATTCATCCAATGACAACCCCCGCTCTTGGACGGAGCGGGCGATGGTGTCAGACTCTTACTGACTAAAAAACCCACTCCATTTCTTCAAGCCTTCATACCGGGGCTCGAGTTCCCTTCCGGATAACCCTGGCCCCCGTAGGCTCCCGGCTGGGCTTTTGCTGTTGCTGACAACTCCTTGAGGCGCGCGGGAACAGTGCGCGCCGTCGATGACTTGGGCTTGGTCCGGACAGTTACCGGACAGTCGGGCAGCGAGCTACCCATTGCTCACTGTCCGCAAGCCCACGCCTACGGTGGCTGGAAATATTATATTATAATATTATTAGGTCAACTCGCATAAGTTTGAAAGGTGAAGATTCCACTGACCTGATTTCTTTTTTTAGTTCAGAATGTTGGAAACATTACGCATAAAAGAAACAAAGAAACATCGAGGATGTTTCACAAATAATAATAGTTCCCTCTCAATTTCCCGTGAACATCGGTGTGACGTCACCGTCATCTATCATGGCCGCCAAATTGATCAGCTGTTCACCTCCCGTCAGGTACGTCAAGTGCAAAATACACATGACGCCGATACTCCCACGTTTGACTAGCTATCGGAATAAGCGTGGAAATATAGGGGTTCACAGGCACCAAGGGGCGGCTATAAGTGAATTTACATAATAAGGGTAGTTTATAGATTTCCTGTTAAGCGGTGGTGGATTTTTGATTTAGAACCGTGAACGAAGATACTTTGAGAAGAATATATATTGCATTAATGATAAAACATGAACTAAAAACATACAAACAATTTATTTTGACAGGATTACTTACGTAGTAAACCTGTCAAAAGAAAAAGGTGTAGATCGTAGTCTCGTAAATGTCTTATTTACATTTCAAAAATACTTAACTAACTAAATTAACAAACAAAAAAAAAACCCGGTACTAACTACGGCATCGAAAAACTCCTCCATTTCGCTGTCGACTAGCAGTATGTGTCAAAAGACTAGCGGTTTGGTGCTTATTTACTTTAGTATTCTCGTAAAAGTAAAATTATAAAAAAAAAACAAATTGGTCTTGGTTAACTAACTTCTGCGGAGACGTTTGAAAGAGTCAGCGTAGTCTAAGAACGTCTTATGCCTTTTGCATAGATAGGTATTAGTAAGTTAAAATCTAGAACTACATTAGACCGACGCTCACGCGGACAACGCTCGATTTGTAAGTAGAACGACATCGCGTGGCGTGGATCTAGTGTAGCTCTACAAGTCTAGTTTCTATATAAAATTTAAGGAGACCGAGGCGCCAGATCGGCGGAAGCCACTTAGGCTTACTTGTGCACAGTGTAGTTCTACCTCTGATACATCCTATCGCTGTGTCTTAGAGCAGTAGGCTCTTCTGATGGTTTCCTACCACAAACAAAACAACGAAAAAATCAGAACTAATTCCGAACACCTTAAAATACTTACCTTTTCCACAAAATCAAAGCCTTGGAATTTCGAAAATGCGGTGTTAGAATAATAAATAACAGTTACTTCGCTCTTTCCACGTTGGCAGCCTCTTTTAATAGCTACTATTAACGTCACTTTCAGGCGAATAAGTACATTTTCCTAATAGTTTCAGTGAAAAATATCTAGATATTTCAAACTTGGCGAACTTTAATTTTGCGCATTAAGTTTTATAGATCTGAGAGGAGTTAATATTAATTACTGGAACGCTTTTAATTATTATTTAACTTTATATTAACTTTTATTTATGATAAAGTTTCTGATATTTATTTTAATGTAGAAATCATCAAATCAAATCAAAGCATTTATTTCAAATAGAACATTTACAGGCACTTTTGAATAATCAAATGTCGGTCATTCCAAGAAAAGTGAAGCTAAATTGCACGTTCCAAAGAGTAGGTCTCTATGGAGAAGAACGTGCAAGAAACTCCATGGACACTCTTTTAAATCATAATATGTGTCATCTAATGACTTCTTCCGCTCTAGGGCAGAAAAGGAGAGCGTGTCAGACTTTGACTGCCTAAAACTACACATATGTTGCTCTTTACTTCCTCTTTCAGTAGTCTGAAAGAGTTCTGAAAGGGAAACTTTTGATCCTCTTCTGCAAAGAGCAAATGCAGGAACATAGGCGTAGTGTAGCGACATCTATGACGCCACTTAAGTACTAATCCTGCATCGCGCAATCAAAGTTCTACGCGTGATTTGAATATATACAACAGTCTGAAATCATCTATCGGGCAGTCGCCCACCTGACCATAAGACCTGTCTATTCGGATCCCTTTTCAACGGAGGTATGTGGGACTTCACTCTCTGTTCCGCCTACCTCTGTACGGTGAGCAATGGGTAGCTCGCTGTCCGAAAGGCAACGAAGGAACAGGACAACTGCTGCTGCTGCTGGCTCCAGTGAGTCAGAGTGGTGCTGTGCGACGTAGGGCTTGACTGCTGGCGTCGACTAGGTGTGTGACAAAAGACTAGAAAGAAGATGTTTTTGTTCCTAAAACAATTTACTAATACTGAAGAGTTTACCCTTTATATATGGGTGAATAAATATAGATGGTGGTCCTTAAAACCGCCGAAAGTAAAGACTAATTTAACAATTTCAGAGTTACATAAAACTCGCTTCAACTAACACAGGGTTTCTCAAACTTATAACCCGATGTAAAAACCCCTGTTAAAATTCCTAAACGCCCGCAAACTTGTAGACCTCTATGAAATAATTTTAATAAAAGGTAAAACAGTGATATAAATAAATATGTTACTGTGTTGCACAATGTGAAAATCAAGTAGATTTGTGCATTTGCTTCTATCACGACTAGGTGTGAAAACTATCTCCTACATTCGCACCATTGTGCCATCATCATATGTAGGTTTCACACGCGCTTGTCTGCCATCCAGTCACCTTTACAAAAATCTTGTCGCAAACTTTAAAATAAACGTATCCCCACACTACGAATTAAGAACTCCTGTATCGTTGGTGCATTCACATATATGAAAAATCCACATACCAAGATATCCAGACCCGGAACATCTATCTGTAGTCCATACAAATATTTGTTCCGTACGGGAATATAGCCCGCGACACGAAGCACAACAGCCAAACTAAACAGGTCAAAAAAACTCGACCATTGCGCCAACCGCGCTGTCAAAATCTCATGAAACCCCTTAGGGTTCACATACCCCATTTTGAGAAATCCTAAACTACCACGCTATTAAAATACGAAATCGTTTTCATAAAATATCAACGTTTATTTCTAAGTGAAAGACAATAAAACAATATCTGCATTTACAGTTCGTTAAGTAGTTTATGTTCAGATACTAAGACAAATTGCTTTGTTCTCATTCATACTTCTATCTACTTGAAACAAAGTAGGTACATTGAGTTGGAATTTTCAGACGTGCTTAAGTGGTTACTACATTAATAAAAATAAACTTAGATCCGTTTCAAACAATATTGAACCGCGATTTTTTTTAGGTAGAAAATCATCCAATCCTTCCGCTCTAGGACGGTACGGAAGGGCGTGACAGACTTTTACTGACTAAAATCAACTTTTATGTTCCTTCTTTACCTTGCGTTTCAGGATTCCGAGTTTCTCTTCCGGAAGTGAACCCTTGGCCCTAACAAACTTCGGCTCTACTGGGCCCCTACGGTTTTTCTGACATCTATAAAGCGCGCGTAGACACTATGCGCCGTCGATAACCTTAAGCCCACGATCCGCGTCATATATGTATTATACATTTGTTCCACGCGGGAATCGAGACCAAAATACGTAGCGCAGCGGTCAATTTCTCAACCACTAAAGCTATCGTCAAAGGTTTTTTTCATTGTCAACGGTACAACTGTGACAAAGAAGCTATCTTAAAAACTGCAACGCTTGCAAATGCGATTTATTTCTACAGACGGAGAAGAAATCCAAGCGGAAAACATTAAGATAGTAAATATTTAAATGACTATTTTAAACATTAACAACTGAAAGCTTTAAGTAAACTATTTAAATTGTTGTGTAAACTAGAACTATTTAATTCAACACAAAGATAAATTATTAACAGTGTAATGAAGAACCTGATTTTCTTTTCTACTTTTATGCTCATTTATGCCTGTTCCAATTCTGATAAGGTGTAGTAGAACTACTTTTTTTTAGGACGTGTGAAATCATCAAATACCTTCTCTTACTTTAGGTAGAGTGAGAGGGAGAGTCAGCACTATTACTACTGACTAAAACCCCGAGTTTCTTCAATAGCTCTTTATGTTCCAGGGCGCAATGACTATTTCGAACCGCAGCCCTGGCAGCCATCAGCCCATAGAAAACAACGCACCACGAACTGGACCTATATCACAAGCCAAGTTGATAATCTGCAATATTGTTAACGCCAATATGAAACTTCAAATGTACAGGAATGACGTCATCTCAACGCTCATTCACGTGGTCAGAACAAAAGATTTGGGAGCGTGGCCAACTCGAGGCGTTCGACGCAAGAGAAACGGTTACAACTTGGCTAGGGGGGGCTGATCCTTATCGAACGGTGAGCTACCCATTGCTTACCGTCCGCATGCCCACAGTGATATAGTTATGTAGCAACTGCTGTACTGTAGCTTGGAGTTACAAGTTATCGGTTAACACAACAACACAATTACTGTTGTATTTTTATGTTTATATCTCCTTTCGAAAGAGAACTAAGGTTGCCGAGATAGCACATAGAATTGCCTAAAGTGGCAATGGGCAGGACACATTGCTCGTAGGACAGATGGCCGTTGGGGTCCACGGGATTGGGGCTGAAAGATTCTGGAGTGGCGACCGCGTACCTGAAGACGGACCTGGTTGCGGGAAACCGATGGATGCGAGACGCACAGGATCGTTCATTGTGGCGACACTTAGGGGAGGCCTTTGTCTAACAGTGGACGAATATCGGCTGAAACGATGAATGATGATGATATATCTACTATTTGTTTATCTGGACGACTTGAACCAGATTAGTATGTTTATCATAGTCCAGACTCTGCTTTATAAATCTGAAAAGATGAAAAGAAATTTCATATGGGTACAAACCCTTATAAAACGTGTTACCGGATAAAAAATATGTTACCGACCAATTTCCTATATTTAGGCACAAGAGGTTGCGAAGTGTTTTCCAATAATTAAGTCAATATCAACATGGAACGTTCCACATTGTTAGATTTCCTAAGTGAGTTTACTTGCCTTTTTTTCTGGCATTATGGAAGACTGTCAAAAACAGTCTTTGCCCAAAGAATTAGCATTTCTTAGTCAATTAGTGGTATTTATTATTTTGTAAGATTATTTTTGTATTTTATCCATGTGCCTTAGTTGTCTGATAATAAAGGATTAAAATTTCAAAATAATCTGTTTTCTTTTTCTATCAAATTCGAACACCTATTCTATATAAAACATAAACTTTAGAAAGTATAATTATTTTGCCAGTTAGCAAGTTAATAATAGCAATAGCTGCATGTGATCTCTTTCGAACAGTAGGTATAGTCAGTTTATACTAGATGAGGCCGGTCTTTCCTAGCTGACTACACTGAGAAGAAACACCGTATCAAACTCAGGGGTCGAAGTCTAACTCGAAGCCCGGTGTGAAGGCTAGAAGGAACAGGGTGGGTCGTTTAGTCAGTAAGAGTCTGACACTATCTCCCGCTCCACCCAGGAGCGGGTGTTGTCATTGGATGATTTTTCACACCGTAAAAAAAGGGGTAAAAGTCTCTTTTAAAATCTATACAACAAATAAGTAATGGTAGTAAATTACATGAGAACCATCATGGATTGATGTCTGAGATGGTCTTTTGAGGAAATACTACTATGATATTTTGAGAATTAGAAATCTGCTCAAAAAAAACTTCATAAAATTATGACTAAACGGCATGTGCCGGATGAAGTCGCTGACACTAACTTGTCTATACTAAGATATCTATACTTGTCGTGTAACTTATTATAATATGTATGTATATATGTATTTATAATTGAGAATTGTGTTTTATATAGTTAGCAGTACACCACAGACTACCCCGTGTATTATTTTTAGCTCTTATCCATCCTAAGGTTGTCTGGAAGATATCGCTTTCAGCGATAAGACCGCCATAATTGTACCCACAAACTGAAGTTTTTGTATAAGCTGTATTACTTTTTGGTGTACAATAAAGTCTATTCTATTCTATTCTATTCTTGTATATTATACAGCTTCTAAGAACTTCGAAAATGTAATAACACAAAGCTCGATTTCTAAACATTACAATTACTATCAATCTTAATTAAGTTAGTTATATATGAAATAAAAAAAAACAACAAGCTTTTATCGTTCTATAGTATTATGAAGTTTACAGTATAAATATAACGGCGATTATTTTCGGTTGACCATTGGATTTATTCCTAAAGCACTTCAATTATCGTTTTGTTTCTATAAACATTCAATCCGTCTAGTGGTTTGACAGCCGATCTAACTCTATCGGACTTAAAAAAAACAAATCCTTTCTTTCAGCTCGAAATTCAAGTACCTTCAAAGTATAATTGTTCAACCGGTTTTGGAACTATTTTTCGTGCGAACTCGATATCACAGTATTTACTCATCAATACAGAAAGAGAGAGAGAGAGAATTCAAACATAAGTAAGTTTTTTTTACTATGCTCAGTAGGACCTATGATTACTATTCGACTACATGATTAGACCAGCTCCATGACGCCATATCAATCGATTTGCAAGTTTTCCTTTAAATAAAACATACATATTATTGTATACACACAAGTAAATATAAAAAATGTAAAAATAAAATTAAACCCTTAATACATTCTTACAGACTACTTACAATAACTTCACATTATCAGTACAAAAAATCAATTTGTAAACGTCTATGGGAAGGTATTTACAATACACATGTGATTGCTTTGTGCTTCTGGCGGATTCCAGATGCGGAAACGATAAGGGAAATACATTTATCTCGAGTGCGGAAAAGTATTTTTACACGTACTAGTAGTCATAAGCCTGTTGCTAGAGACTGGGACGCTATCATGATATTTATAGTGGTATTAGAGCCTCATTTTCTTAGCTGTAAACCGAGGATGCTGATAGATCGGTATCTTTTTCTTTCTTTTGGTTTTTTTATGGCGATGCATTTAACCAGTGTCTACTGAATTCAATCACTTTGTAGTTTGCTTGTTCACAAGCTTTTATTTAGTTTCAGCTGTCCCGATGTTTGTTTATCATCAAATCTTACAAATTAAATTTGATACACTTCCCGGTTACCGATTGAGCTAAAATTTTGCAAATATATGTAAATCAGATGACAATACAAAATTATTATGACACGGAGCTGATCTGATGATGGAACCGGAAGGTGACCGTAGGAACTTTGTAGTTAAATGAAACAAAACCCCATCGAGTTTAGGCTCGTATGATTCGTCTTGACGGGTATTAATAATACAGAATGATATTCTACGCTATAATATATAATATAGATGCGGATGTAACGCATTCTAATTTTTTTTTTTGCAATATTTGTCAGCAAAATTCGGTGGTTAGTGGCCCTGACTGTTGTGCCCGAGTTCAAGTGTCCAATTCCCACCCAAGACAAATGTTTGTGTAATGAGCACGATAATTGACACTGTATCTGGACGTAAAGACACACCGTGGCTGTGTCTGTGTGTGATGTAATATTAATTATTGTAAATAAAATACATCATCAGACAAACATAAAAATCACTTTAAGTCAGATCCTTAACATTAAAAATATTTTAACATACTACTGTAAGTGAATAGGTTACTTCTAGGCAAGCGTGCTCCATCGTCGACCACATCATCGCTTTTTTTTCTATTTATGGTGGAAAAAAATCATCCAATGACAACCCCCGCTCTTGGACGGAGCAGGAGATAGTGTCAGACTCTTACTGACCAAAAGACTTACCCCGTTCCTTCTAGCTTTCATACCGGGGCTCGTGCGCCCTTTCGGATAACCCTAGCCCCAGTAGGCTTCGACCCGGCTGGGTCCCTGCTGTTCCTGACAACTCCTTGAGGCGCGCGGGAACAGTGCGCACCGTCGACGACTTGGGCTTGATCCGGACAGTTACTGGACGGCCGGACAGTGAGCTACCCATTGCTCACTGTCCGCAAGCTCGCGCATACGGTGGCAAATGGAAATCGGGATCAGAATCCCGGCGGCGGTGGCGGCGGCGATAACGCCGTTGCCTGATGCGTTAATTATCGCTTACCATCAGGTGGACAAACGCGAGCCTATCAATAATTATAAAAAACTACTACTACAACTTTTTAACATTGTAACTAACTAGAATTTCGTAGAAATATAGCTCTACGTGGAATAACATTTCAATGTAGTTTATCGAATATAAAATGTTTAACTTCCACTCAGACTAAATTGTAATAATAGGCTGTAAAGGTCAAATTCAGTTCATGTTCGGTAGGTAAAGTTAATAATAGATTATTTCAGGTAATCGATGTGAAAACATGATTTTTAACTCCTGACGAAAAAGAGGGGTGTTATAAGTTTGAGGTGTCTGTGTGTTTGTGTATCTGTGTGTCTGTGTATCTAAAGAAAGAAAGAAAAACGTTTATTCGTGCCTCACACAATCTTATACTAAAAATACACAATGAAAAGAAAAAAGAAAGATATAATCAGTGCGAGGCCAAAAAGGCACCTAACTCAGCATATGCTATGATATATCTGTGTATCTGTGTATATGTGTGTCTGTCTGTGGCATCGTAGCTCCTCAACGAATAGACCGATTTTGATGCGGTTTTTTTATTGTACTGGATTTTGTTTCTACTATCTCGTATAATAAACCAGCTTTTGCTAGCGGCGTCACTCGCGTGGAAGTAGGATTCTCCGTACAAACTTTGGACTCCTTTTTCTTCACCTTAGGCGATCAATTTTGGAAAATACTCTCAATCCTCATATTTGCCAAATTTCACTCTCCTAGACTCTGTAGTAGCGGCTGTGCGTTGATTTGAAAAAAAATGAAAATTAGGGTAGTGTAGGGTAGAGTAGAGTAGGGTAGTGTAGGGTAGTGTAGGGTAGAGTAGAGTAGGGTAGTGTAGGGTAGAGTAGAGTAGGGTAGTGTAGGGTAGATTAGGGTAGAGCAGGGTAGAGTAGGGTATAGTAGGGTGGAGTAGGGAAGAACGGAAGCGAAGCCGCGTGGGCAAAAACTAGGATATAATATATATAGACTAGCTTCTGCCAGCGGCTTCACCCGCGTAGAAGTAGGTGTCTCCATCCAAACTTTGAACACCCTTTTCATCCACTTAGGGGGTTAATTTTGGGAAATCCTCTCTTAGTGCTCCCTTATACCATAAAAGGAAACCTTGTGCTACCTTTTACGCTCCTAATTCCAGTAGTTTCAGCTGTGCGATGATATGTCAGTCAGTCAGTTCAAGAATATAAATATAATAATAATAATAATGAAGTCATAACTCTTTTTAGTAATTTATATCTGACTGACCGATAACACGCGAGTCCATCGATAATTAAAAAAAGTCGATACACAATTTTTTGCGATTTTTCAATTAAAAACATTCTTTTGACACCAAACTGTACTTTTCTGTAGCTTTAGTGGTAGCTTTATCAGTTTGCCTATAAATAAATCCACTCAATCTAATATTAATTTATTCTACCACTTCAAATCGATCCATTCACTTCATACAGTCTCCCTACAATACGGTTTCCTGAATATTACAAATAGTAAAATATGGCAACCCAGCAGCAAAGCAATATCGCACAAATATTTACACCAGCCCACCTGTACGGAAGTAGGTTGCGAGTGGCAACACAGGCATTTTATGCACACTAATGAATACGCGAGTACCTTTGCTTATGTACCATGGTTTGATTATGAAAAAAAGTAGAAAATATACATGTGAAATGAGAAGATCGTTTCCTTTATATATTTTTGTTTTTATTAATGTGTTTTTGTTTAAAATGAATAAACTCAAAAACTACTGTACCAAATTTTGAATTTTTCTTGAAGAATACTGCTTTAACACTGAGTTACATATATATATTGGCAAATTTTTTATTTTTACGCAGGCGAAGCCACTAGCAGAAGCTAGTTTTAATAATCCGATAACAAAAAAAAAATACGTTTATTTCTTTAATGATCAGAAGATTAGTTTGTGCAAATTACGGATGAAAAAAGATAGCATGTAGCGGAGATGAGAGTGTTGAGTTGGATACGTGGAATGACGGAACGGATAGTCTTACCTGACTAGTATCTCACCTAATGGTAAGCGACGATGTGGTCGACGATGGAGCATGTTTGGCAAGGAGTAACCTATTTACTCCTGACTTAGTTGGCCGGAGAAGATATATGACCCCACACAAAGAGAGCCGGCGAGACATAGGGGTAGGCCTTTGCATAGCTATGGGCAGGGACTTAAAAACACCTTCATAAAGATTACAGAATTATAAGTGTTACATGTTGAATTGGTAACAGAATCAAATATGTAACACTTATATATGTGTTTTCAATGTGTTAACCCAAAACACTTGGAAAAGTGTAACCGTAACGTATCTGTAACAGATATAAACGTGTTAACAGTGTTAGTAAGTGTAACAGGTAAACGCAGCGTTGCCAAAGTTACAATTTACTTATTTGTGGTACTGGGCAATTATTTATACCTAAGGCTATACTAAAACTGATTATTTCAGTTATTAACACTTATAACAGGTTACAGTTTGATTCGGTAAAATTATTGTGACTGTTACATTTAAAAGTTAGTTTTTCTGTTAAAACTGTTTTAAAAAACAGTGTTAAAGGACATTATTACGGTTACAGATTGATTCCCTGGCTATGGGACAAAGTAGGAAAAAATATGGCTCGTTGGGTAAAACTGCCGGAAAGCCCTAGTATAATATTAAAGCTGATTCGTAAAACTGTATATTAATAGGTACACGTGATACCTTCCGAACATGTACGTGATCATTATAATGGAAAATTTCAACCTTGTAATGGAAATAACGGAACATTGTGTTGATGTGATATTACCAAATAATGGAAACCAAGCCGAAATTGTGTGTCGATGTTTAGCTATATAATTAATGTGGTAGGCGATATGAACGTTTTATGAATACAAAAATTCAGAACATGATATTCTTCGCGTGAATGACATTCAATGGATGTGAAAACATCAACACGAATAACATATATCTACAAGATGTAAAGGACAGATCTCAGTAGATGAAACTGAAAAACCTTCCACCTTTTTTTTCAGGATACGTTTCCGTACAATATTATAAACTTGATTAGACAGTCTGTATGGAGTAGCCGATTTTTTTTTTCTATACTAAACGTAAAGATTGAAAAGTCAAATCTATTAACTCAACTGTTACCGAGGAGTAGGCTTCAGAAGGTCACTGTTTTATGGTGCTGGTCAGGCACTAGGACCTTAAAACACTGCTTTATCACCTCGCCACATAATCTATTATTATCCTGGGAGCATGTTCAATAGTGTTAATTATTTCCTTTACGTTAGTGAAGCCGCTGACAGCAGCTAGTAGCATATTAAAGTTTATTTTCTACCCGACCAAACAAAAAAATAAACTCGAACTATATACAAGAATTCCAATTACTTATTTACTAGCCTGTTCACAAGAACATAAGTATCGTAAAAGTCGCCGGTCTTAGGTCAGTTACGAGCCAAGAGCCAAGAATTAACGGCCAAACAGTTCAGTGGTTTTAAAAAAGGAATTTATTGCCAATGCTTGCTCCAACTTGCCCCGGATCACCGTTATTCCCCTCCGGGTCTATTTGTCTCCGTCGTACTGACAGAGAGCTATTGTTTCAGTCCGTGTCCACCGCAATATTGGTTTATTTTGTCCGGTGAAGACTAATATTAATAGACTTAAAAAACAATGCTCTTTCTCGCCCAATTTCACTAATTGTTTTTGTGAGTTGTGAGCGCCATTTGTTACATTATTGTTGCGTTCCAGCTGTTTGGAATTTGTGATTATTTGGGATGTTTTGTAATGGTAAGCTTTACGCTCGTTTTCTAGGGCAGTAGGCTGACCAGGGGCTTTACCATGAAGTGTTAAAATGTCAAGCATGCGAGCGAGATGAAGCTATACACCCTATATCGCTCCATCCCTTAAACGTCGTTTAAGATCGTCAAATGGATCGCTTTAACAGCTCATGGTAAGGTAAAGACTATAAAATGAACTCGCTTCAGGTTGTTACCATAGGCGTACCTATACATCATTCATAACAATATAAAATATTAATAGTGGTGTATAACGGGGAAGGGGGTAAGTAGGCTAACCCTAGTACGGTCTAGCGTCCACCGCAAGATGTTGGGCTACTAACTTGAAATTCTATGATGGACACCAAAATATTGATAACTTCACACAAAAATCAAACATGTCAGAATGTCTTTCCCCAAATAACCCTAGAGACGATGGCGTCTATTTACATGGGTACGTCTAATACATCATCATCATCATCATCTTCCTGCCCTAGTCCCGTTTTATTTGGGATCGGCGCAACACGTTTTTTTCTTCCATTCTGTCCTGTCACTCGTCACACGTCTGATACAATTAATCTTTAAATGTATCTTTCTCATACATTTTCCCAAAACCAACAATCTCTTGGCCAGACCTTTAGCTTGCGTGGCTATTAAACAACTTTTTTATTTAAGACAAAAAAAAATGAAATGAAAATGATGACAATGAGAATGTTTTTCTATTTATTTATTCACAAAATCCACAGCTCTTTTACAAAAATTTTACTTAAAGATAAACTAATATTACAGCCAATTAAGGATTTACTATCTAAACATTTATGCCTCAGAAACAAACAGAATAAAACGCTAGTACCATTCAAGCCTAGTAGTGGTGTGCTGAGTGAGTGGGTGTGTTGGAGTGAGTGTGAAGAGTTGATGTGGTGTATGAAATAGTGTATGAAATACTATTTTACTGTTATTAATCGCCATCATTCTTTTAAAAAAATATTATTGATCAATTGGTCGCATACAGACGTGACTATTCTTACTTTCATTCGTTTTTAGACACGGAGCTGTTCTATAGCTGTGGCCTACGAGCAAAAGTCAGTTCACCGTTTTTTCTGATCTGAAAATAAGACCCAGTCATGCTAGACTTGCTATCTACTAAATAAAAAAGGGCAGTTTATTTTTTCTCTAACTATTACACGGAACGACCATCTCCTTAGCGACTCTGGTTTATCTCAAAGCGACTGTTGCCAGACCTTTATAGCTCGTACTTATATTAAGTTAATATGTAGGCAAGACATAATTCTGTAAGGCGAACATTGCATGCTAGGTTTTGCTATCAGTTTCGCCATGATCAAAGTTTTGATTGACGAAAAACCTACCGTCTAATGCGATGATTGTCGTTTTTTAGTACTGATTGACGAAAACTATAATTCATGATTGATGGTTTACCTAAAGTAGGTAAGTAATAATTTAAATACAAGTGGGAGCTTGGAACAGAATGTTTATTTGCTCAGCCCATATATACAATTTTGATTTGACACAAAACCCTTAGAATAATACCGGACTAATCGCAAACGAGCTAGTGCGTGGGTCCGCCGTGGTACCAAAATGTGTCGCTGCTGTCGCCTCTTCGGTTTACTCAGTACATAGTTTTGTAACTACATATAAACATACGCGGCCGGCGCGCGCGCTTTGGTGATCTATGAGCGCACTCCGCGCGGTCGTTCAAGCTGCCTGTAGGTGTCTGGTACAATGGAATTGATTGACGCTTGCATGACCGTGTAATAGTCGCCTAAGCTTGGATCTGCCTTTTCCAACCTCCGTTGAAAAAGACAGATCTTCCGACCAGAGAGATGATGTACCTGCCTATTCCGGACAAATGCCGAAGAGCCAATTTCGAATTGTGGTATGTAATTTAATCGTGACGCAGAATTATTACTTCTTTCCTATGTAGCGAAATAGATGTCGTTACATTAGCATGAATGGTAAAAGAATAAGCCAGTCACAGAAAACGTATAGTATGAAGAGCTTGAAAAATGTATCATCATGACTAAATGTGACTATTCACATACAGTCATGATGATACATTTAATATGACCGCCACAAAAACACCACCAGAAAACACACATCAAAAATATCTCGCTCTTAATCTTAAACCCCATTTAAAACCAAGTGCCAAAACTTTCTTTGAAGCAAGATCAGAAGATTTCAATTTTAATCATCTCGCCTTTATATTTCTTCATAGCCGTCAACTTGTGGCGGGATTATAACGACTCACCAGCAAGCAGTTAGTTTTAATTAAATCTATGTAATTGCTATTTATGTTGGCCTTTAATTGCTTGAATAGCCTCACGGATTCGTCACTACTAAGAAAGGGCTTTTGAAAACTGAATTCAGTAACAAAAGTACAACAGCCTGTTTATTTACTTGGATTCTGAAGGCTTTTCACCTTTTAATGTTAATCAAAAACATCGTGTTTTAGAAGTTGGTGAATAATTTAATTATTCTCAATTAGCTTTCGAAGTTTTTGTTACATTAAATAAGGGTTTACAGGTTTATGAGTATTCATGAGACTTTTGAATATTGTTTTTGGTAAGGCGAAATACGTGCCTATTGAAAATGTTATGGGTTATGTTTACTAGAAATAGGCAACAGGTCAGTTTTTATATTTTATTCTACCATATTAGATCGATTTTTATGATTGTTTTCAGTTTTTTTTTTTATTATTTGCTTAATTGGTTTTAAAATTATTGTACTTTTGCGTATTACATAAGTTGTCGAGCTTTAATTTTTCTATAATATGTATGTATTTAGAAATATATTTGTATGTTTATCAGTTGTCTAGTACCCATAACACAAGCTCTGCTTAGCTTGGGACTAGACGGCGCTGTGTGATAGTTGTGGAATATTAAATTATATTAAAAAAAAAAAATAAGTTATCTTAACTAAATATTGTTGTGAATTTTATTATTATTTATTTAATTTGTGATTTTATGTATTTGTTTTTTTATTTTTATTAAGCATTTTATTTGTTTGACATTTTATATTAATTGACATTGTAATCATTTGTTAACTATATTGTAATTTGAAAATTCTGCACAAGTCATAATTTGTAAGAATCCCTAACCAATAAATTGACCAATGACTATATATGAGATCCGCTTAGCACTTAGGTTTATAACATTTATCTCAACAGATTCACGTATAGTTTTCAAAGTCAACTCCACCCGCAGTATGCTCGTGTATATAGGTGTAATTAAATATAACAGATCCGACCTTAATAAATTTAGGACATCAGACGTCGCTGCTGGCCGCTAGTGGGTAATCCGATGAAACACTGGTCGGACGTTAATCGGCCACTGGGCCGCTACATATTGCTAATAGGAGTGATCCCGTACTAGCCGAGGTTTATGATAAAGCAGTTATTACGGCAGAGATTTTTTTTTAAGCTATTGCATAGCTTCTATCGCGGGCCTTGAGCGTGGAGACCGAATCCAGAAATTCCATAACGAAAATAACATAACACACCCCACTCATTTGTTTTTTGAGCGTGGTGACCGATAAGAAAACAAATGAGTGAACAATCAATCAAAATTCAATTCAATGTGTGAAAGTGTAACTTCAATTAATATCAAAGAAAAAAAAAACAAAGGAATAAAATACTGCATAAATAAAATAAATAAGTAATTATAATTGCATAAGTTGATAAAAATGCTATGCAATAGCTTTACCGCGGCAGTCCCCGAGTGCCACACGTCTTTTTTATTTCCGTAATGCGAGACAGAACTGAACTGTCTGTTTGTTAAAATCAATTTAAATCTGTTCAAATCTAGCCGATATTAAAAACACCCCAATGCGTTGTTCCAGCATGTTCTAGAACCAAAAATTCGAAGACATGTGACATTCGCCAACGTGCACTGGGCTCGCGTAGTCGATTATGGCTCATTCCTTCTCCTAGGGAGGAGGCTTGAGTCCCAGCAGTGGGAACATTAAAACAACGCTGATGATTATGATGATGATGATGAATGCGTTCTTAATATATGAACAAACTGTGCGACAGAAAATACAGAAAAGAGCTTTTTTGGTATGGCCAAAAGCGAGCTCATGCGCGAACGTGGCAGTTTGTCTGACTTTTACTGAGTAAAACCCACTTGTACCCTGCAGTTGCCCTTAGCGTTCTAGGGCCATGGTTTGTCTTTCAGAAATTCCCCAGAATTGCCCGCCAGGACATCGGCTCTGCAGGCCCCTACGGTTTTGCTGATATCTCTTTGAGGCACGCGTAAAACGTCTCTGGCTAGGTCCTTAGCGGACGGCAGGATGAGCTCGCCGCTCTCTTGACTCTTGACTTGTCGTCCGCAAGAACGCGCCTTTGGAGGCCGGAGATCGCCCTGCGGTTCCCGACGCCCGGGGCCTCTCCTGTGGCGGCGGCTCAGGTATGAGGATGTCTGTTCCGTCACGGTTGCGGCCATCTCCTTCGCTAGCTTCACTGGTTCGCTGAAAGAGGATTTTATGTTTTAGAATATGATATACCTACGATACTTTTTAACCTAGGAGTAGGTATGTTCCCTTAGAATCACTTTCTTTCACGCGATTTCAGCTTCTGGCAGAAGCTAGCATACTGAAACGTAATCGTGATTTCAAACTTTAATTAAGACTTATTTAAGATGAAGTATACTCAAGGGTTCTCGTAAATTGATTATAATTAGTCTTGATTTTAAGGGCTATACACATTTCCTTTTTTCATTCAAATCTACTTGCGTACAAAATTTTTGTAATTAACTTCAAATTAGGCACTGGGTACTCTTAAGTATTAATTAAGAAGAACAATTTACCTGTTTCTGTGACTCCAAGATTTTCGTATTTTTAGAGACAAAAGGAAAAAAAATAAATGACCTTAAAAATAATTACATTAACTTTATAGACACTAGGCGAAATGGGTGTGAAAATACATAAATTTTCAAAGAGACAAAGATCAAGGACCTGCGTATTTAGATCTCAGTCGTAGCGTCATCTCAACGCTCAATCACGTGGTCAGAACAAAGGAATCGGAGGCGTGCAAGATCCGGCGCGAGAGACCGTTGCTGCCAATCGCCCCCATGAGGACACATCAAAGAAAATCCGTAGTCACACGATACAGGCACCAACCGAAACACTTTATAACGTGTAACTACGAATTTTCTTTATGTTCTGTTGTTGATTTTCCAGTTACCTTGTTTATTTCAGCATCCTGAAAAACATGTTTCATACTGTTTCAGTATCGTTTTTTTTTGTCGTAGTCGGGTTTTAGTTTTTACTTTTTTTTTTGTTTTAAAATGATTCTTATAAAAAGATTTTTCCCCAGTCATGCTAAAATCGTATTTTTCAACACTACTACGATGCCATATTTTCTCTACACAAACTTTAAAGTTCCATCAGCAATTAAAGCTAGGGATTCGGTTGAATAAAGCTGAGACGTAGCGCAACGTCGCGGCGGCGGCGTGCCTTCTCGACTGGAAATCCATTGATATTAGGAATTATCTACCGCTGCGCTTTGCTGGCTCCCTGGTCCCTGCAGATTTGAAGACGTTTGAATTCAATTTTAGAAACTAGTGCTTGATAGAGAAATTGTTTCAATTCATTTAGTGAAATATAACATATATTTATTCTTCTTCGATGTTTTACTTCAAATTTTTCTAGTAAAACGGGCGAGACACGAAAAATCTAATGCCTTCTAGACAGGAAGCCTGTTAAAATGGAACAGGAATTACCTACCGCTGCGCTTTGCTGACTCCCTGGTCCCAGCAAATTCGAAGATGTTTGAATTCAATTTTAGAAACCAGTGCTTGATATAGAAATTGTATCAATTCATTTAGTTAAATAAAACCTGTTATTTTTCTTCGATGTTTGAATTTTGTTTTTAATGTAAATCGACTATCGAGACACGAAACATCGAATGCCTTCTGGACAGGAAGCCTATTAAAATGGAACAGGAATTATCTACCGCTGCGCTTTGCTGGCTCCCTTATCCCAGCAGATTCGAAGACGTTTCAATTCATTTTTAGAAACTAGTTCTTGGTGAAATAAAACAAACCCGATATACTTCTTTTAATTTTTAATATAATTTTTAATTGTAAAACGACGATCTAGACACGAAAAATTTAATACCTTCTAGATAGGAAGCCTAGTGATATGGAAAAGGAATTTTCTATCCCTGTGGTTTGCTGACTCCCTGGTCCCTGCAGATTCAAAGACGTTTGAATTTAATTTTAGAAACGTGCTTGATATAGAAATGGTTCCAATTTATTTGGGGAAATAAAACACACGTATTTATTCTTCTTTTTATTTATATTTTAATTTTTTAAAGTAAAACGACTATCGAGATGCGAAAAATCTAATGCCTTTTAGACAGGAAGCCCATTGGTGTAGAACAGGAATTATTTATCGCTGCGCTTTGCTAGCGCGATGGTACCTGCAAATTCGAAGACGTTTGAATTCAATTTTAGAAACTAGTGCTAGATATAGAAATAGTTTCAATTTATTTGGGGAAATAAATATTATTCTTCTTTGATGTTTTGCTTAAACTTTTATAGCATAGTAATTTTATGTTACACTAGATATTGAAAATGTTAAAATTCATTTGGAGAAATAGATGTGTTTTTTTTATGGTTTCGTAACTCAAAAGGAAAAAACGGAACCCGTTGTCCTAGAATCCTGAAATTTGGCACGAGGGAAGGTCTCATAGCAGAAGTATAGAAACAAGTATTGAAAACTGTTTTGTAGTTACGTCACGACAAAAACTTTTTTTTTATTCTAAAAATATTCTCTCAACTTGGGATTTGAGCTGTTTTCATAGGTAAGTTTGTACGGAACCCTAAGTGCGTGAGGCTGACTCGCACTTGCTCGGGTTTAATTATCTTGTTTGAATTGAGGTAAAAAACAATAAGGAATAGTCTTCATAGCTACGTGAATGAAACCATAAACAATCATAATAAATCACTGAAGAAAAACAAATCTACGTAACCGATACTTTCCTACCGATATCACTTACAGATTCAATATAAGAAAGTGAAAATTATTTTTCAATGCTCGACAACCTATTCTTATACCTACTTACTGCTTTTAGGCACGCAATTTACCGTTTTTCACACTAGTGCGGAAAAGTGCGCCAGTTCGCCCTATCACAATTTATTGTATGTATCGTATCAGGCTAGGCACTAAACGACACCCACAAGTCCCGCGTCAACCTTCGTTTATTTATAACTTAATTAGTATATAAGAAAACGTCGTCTGATACACGTGTAAAGTTACTGCAATACTCGCCTACATAAAACCTTCGACTAATTTTCGCCTTCGCCTCGACAAACTTTCTCCACTTATATCAAAATGTACTATTACAGTGCTCAGTATTATCTTTACGTCAATTTTCTCTCTATCAAATAAAGATCGGCCGGCAGTTTCCACCAATTCGGCGCTAAGAAACCCTTCTGTACAAAACCTTTTCCAATTGTGTATCAAAGTGAGCGAACATCATTCTTATAATATATTAATAAATAACATTGTATTCCTTCGACTAATTAGTATTTATTTATATCCTAATAAGTGTATTAAAGAATGTCGTTTGATACACTTGCAAAGTCACTGCAACACTCCATAAAACCTTCAACTAATTTTCGCCTTCGAATCGGCAAACTTTTCCACTTATATCAAAATGTACTATAACAGTTCTCAGCATTATCTTTCCGTCAATTTTCTCTCTATCAAATAAAGATCGGCCGGCATTTTCCACCACTTCGGCGCTAAGACACCCTTCTGCACAAATCTTTTCCAATTGTGTATCAAAGTGAGCGAACATCTTATAATATATCAACAAATAGCATTGTATTCCTTCGACTAATTAGTATTTATTTATATCCTAATAAGTGTAAAAAAAAACGTCGTTCTATACACGTGCAAAGACACTACAACACTCCATAAAACCTTCGACTAATTTTCGCCTTCGACAAACTTTTCC
The DNA here is from genome assembly GCA_929112965.1 of Mythimna albipuncta. Classification (NCBI taxonomy): domain Eukaryota; kingdom Metazoa; phylum Arthropoda; class Insecta; order Lepidoptera; family Noctuidae; genus Mythimna; species Mythimna albipuncta. Next base: position 21,353,318 of record OV815960.1, read on the forward strand.
ACTTATATCAAAATGTAGGTACTGTTACAGTTATCTTTACGTCAATTTTCTCTCTATCAAATAAAGATCGGCCGGCAGTTTCCACCACTTCGGTACTAAGAAACCCTTCTGTACCAAACCTTTTCCAATTGTGTATCAAAGTGAGCGAACATCTTATAGTACACCAACAAATAACATTGTATTCTACTGACAAAGATGTGAAATTGACGAGGGTCGTATTCAATCAAGAAACCCTCATTGAGAACGCGCAATGCGAGCTTTTCAATTGTTTTGCAGTCCATTGTTTCATATATATTACAATTAACGCTAGAATGCTGAAGTAACAAAGCAATGAATGTGGGTTAGGGAATCGAATTATGAACGTAATGTATGTGTTTCAAAATGTGCTACTTATATATAGTCTTTATTTATCAACCTTATATTTATTTGCTTAGCAACAAATTAACCTTTGGTTTTATCTTTTTTTTATTACCTACTGATGCGTTCGACCGCTATCTCACTTGATGGAAAACGACGATGCGGTCGACGATGTAGTATGCTTACCTAGAAACTTGTACTATTACTTATTCTATTCTAGAAATAACTTTTTCATTCTTGATTTAGAAATACTCGGGTGGTAGCTATCAGGAAACACAGATTCTGGCAGAGAATTCGTCTCCTTAGCTGTACGCACAATGACAAACAAATTATTCACTGCCTGACTTTTCCCACTGCTAGACGCTGCCTCTCTTTTCTTGTGCTACACTATCCTGGGCCATAGAGTTCCCAGCTGCGATTACAACAATATCTTTCGCCCATCTTATAGCCGAACGACCAGCATTCCTTCTACCTGTCTTTGGCCGATACGTACCTGTCATTAACACCCCTTAACATAGGGCCTGCAAGTCCTATCCAACTCCATTTACGTTCCTGGTATCAATCAAAGATTTTCGTATATCTTCAGATCTCGAAGTTTGGAAACAGTTTGGCTGGAGCATTTAGAAAGATTATTGTTTATTAATATGACAGCTAGAATATAGCAAATTATTATAAACCTAACTACAATATTTATTTATTAATAATTTATGCACATTACACTGTACAAAGGCGGACTTACATAATGGCATAAGCATTATCTACCAGTCGACCTTAGGGCGATGCAGAAACAACATGGCAGATGCAACTTAATATATAGACAAACAGAAGTGAGACAAATACAATAGTAAATACATACTTAGATACATACAATTAAATAATGTTGTGGTGAAAATACAAATCCAACCAATTAATGCTGTGATGATTCTTCTACCAACTTCTTACGAATATGCTCACGCTGGTCGCCATCCTGATATACAGAGGGAGCGCATTCCATAGAGATATCGCCTGGACAAAAAAGGAGGAGTGGAGTCCAGAGCAATGTGAGGGACATCGTAGAAGACGATTATTTGTAGACCGAAGATTTTTATAGTGCCCCTATTGATAAATTGAATTTCTGAATATAAGATAAGAAGGGAAAGAAGACGGCTTATCAAGAAATGAGAAAAAGGTAGTCAAGGCCCTTAGCGCTCTGCGCTGACGAATCGGTAACCATTTCAAAAGCGAACGATGCTCGGATATATGATCATACTTACGGAGGTTGAAGACAAATCGAATGCAGTTATTCAGAAAGCGGTCAAGTTTATTGAGGAGATCTGCATTCAGGTCATAGTAATCTATAAATATAAAAGGAGGAACTGACTGACTGACATAATCAACGCACAGCGGAAACTACTGGGATTAGCAGCGTGGCCGAATTGTGGGCCGGGCAAGGAATTTATCTAGTTTTACCATCAATACGCTAAGAAGAAGAAGCAGCGTGAAATGCACAAGGCTTTATTTTATAGAGTAGTTGAGTACTAAGAGAGGATTTTTCAAAATTCACTCGTTAAGGAGATGAAACAGGGATCCTAAGTATGTATAGAGAAACCTAATTTGCTGGCAGAAGCTAATATAGTATAGTACAATATAAAACCAAAATATATAATAAAATTGTGTGGCGAAACCACACATAATCCTGATATCAAGATTAGGTAGGTATTCCTTTATTCACAAAAGTTGCGAACTCTCTCCAAACTCACAAAACTTTTCGAATATATCCTTGTGATTACAAAATTCGATAAAACGTTTACCTTCAGAGACACAAGTACTACATACTTACATCCAATCTAACTTTCAACAAACAAAAAGTTTACAAAGATCCTCCCTTACCTTTCATCAGAACTTTGTATGACAATCACCAAGTTAGTAGTTTTAGATGTAGCGACATCTATATAACCAAATAGGAACTAAACTAAATAAACCTTCATCGCGGCGCGCGGCGGCGTCTGATTTCTCTATGCGATTATCACACTGCCACACATCACGCTACATATTGCGTGTCAACGCACTTACGCGCGTATTTACGGGAGTGTTACCGTTAGTTGTCCACCGTTAGTGCGGGCTTGCGGACGCCGAGCAATGGATAGCTCGCCGTCCAACCGTCTGGTAAAACGTCCGGATCAAGCCCAAGTCGGCAACAGCGCGTAGTATTCCACGCGCGCCTCAAGGAGTTATCAGCAACGGTAGGGGCCTAGCAAGCTCGAAGCCTACTGGGACCATGGGTGATGCGAAATAGTCCCCCGGGGCCCTGGAACAATGGTAAAGAAGGAACGGGAGTGGGTTTTTAGTCAGTAAAAGTCTGATACTATCTCCCGCTTCGCCCAAGAGTGAGGGATGTCATAATGTCTTAAGATGAAATTCCCTTTAAAAAAAATGTGTAGTTTTTTTGGTGTACAATAGAGAGTTTATCTACCAATGTACGAGTACCTATAATGATGAAGGTACGAAGATCCTCCTCCTTACATTGAAGAACAGGATTTAGAACACCAAACCATTTTATCGCTCCTAAGATACCTATTAAAAATACAAAAATCCAAGGAAAAAAAACACATTGAGGGATATAAAAAAGGATGTACTAAATGGACCCATTTGACTTACAAATGAATCGCTATCTCATTCCGGAACAAAACGAAAACGCAGATAAAACATAAACCGCTAAGATCTTGGTTTAAGTAACTGGGATCTTAATAAATAGGTCGTTTCCTTCACTCATTCCGCTTAATCAAACCTCCATCGCCTCAGCCTTGCCGCTAATAGAATCGGAAAACCATCAGCGGATGCGCCAGGCCAGATTAAAGGTTGTGCTAACCAAGTTATTGCCAATTCATGTTGAAAGGTCGACCCAATCATTTTTGTACTTCAAAGTGTAGGTAAGCAAAGTTTCTAAGGAAGTTAGGAAGAGCCCTAACTTTGTAGAACGAGTTGGTGATTCCGTGAAGGTGGATTGATTGGCAAAATAACTTTTTTTTGGGTTGGAAAATTATCTAATAACTTCTTCCGTTCTGGTTGGAGCAAAAGGGAGAGCCAGACTATTACTGACTAAAGTCTAGCCATGTTCGTCTACTTTCCCATTGCGTTCCAGACTCTTTTTTTCTGATATTTCCCATGGCCTTAGAGGGCATTGGCCTTGCAGAGTCTTTAGTTTTACTGATATCTGTTTGAGGCCCGTGGAACAGTATACGCTGTCTTGGGGCTCAATCCTTACAGGATGGTCGGCCGGCGAGCAACCTATTGCTAATCGTTGAAGGAACCTCCTCAAAATACCATGTCCAATGAGGATCCCTGTCATGCAGAATGTGAAGACGCCGTAGTCACAAAGAGTGGAGCGCCCACCATGATTGTAGCGTGCCTTTTTGCTGCGGTGACTTCCGATCAATCCCACAGCCCTGGCTGGCGATACCACAGAAAATTAATTCTTCCTGAACCGTTACCAAGTTTCTGTCCAGAAAAAAAGCATCCTAACCCTTCACAAATTGACAGATTCTTAGCTACGTAATTGTTAGCTCTATGTTTCCGAACAAAACCATACGGGTCGCAAGTTTGCATTATTTTTTATCACGCTCGCGCTCTCCGAATGTTCATTTTATATCCATGGATTTTCTTTCAGTATAATACCAATTTGGTGGTTAATAAACTAATCTTTAACAAAGTTTACTTAATCTGCAATGGAAATCCGACCCTGATCTATATACGGACCGGTTTTTCATTGCAGATTTATTTATATAGATACCTCAGAATATTAGTTTTTGTTAACCCTACGCTCACTCTAATTCTTAACTCCTGTACCGGGGGTGCGTTAACTAACATTTAAACTCACACCCAAACTCGAACCAATTAACTTTAGGTCGTACAAATATATTTTCCGTGCGGATACCAAACCTGTAACACAGCGCCGCAGTTTATCGCTCAACAACTGCGCTAACCGTTCCTTGCTGTAGTAAAACTACAGTAAACACATAAACATGCCAATAACTTATCACTCCCCATTTCCCATCTTCCACATCCGACTACAGACTTCCCCAAACCTTTCATCCACAAATACCCTCGGAATGTTAAATAGATTTTCCGCTTCGCCACTCACGCCGTGATAACAACCATTCGATCCCCACAATACATACAACTCCCGCCAAGTATTGCCAAGTGTCAAAGGCACTAGGTTATCATAATTCAACTCTTTTGTGCACCACACATAGATGTTTGCCGTAAATATAGGTAGATTTTCAATGTTAGATTTTTTTGGATAGCTCTCGTTTTCTCGTAAACTTATTATGTAAATTCAATTTTATGGAAGGCTAGATGGAGTAATGACACACAAGACTTGGGGTTTTAGTCGTGGGCTTGCGGACGGCGACATAGTGGGCAAGCCCTCGTTGACGACAAGCAATGGGTAGCCCGCCATCCGGCCATCCAGTAACCCATCCCATCAAAAAACACATCAAATGGCAATTTACTTTTTCAACATATAGAAATAGTCTCGCCCTTAATAACATTGGCGAAATGTGGGTGCAAAATTAAACACATTAACTTAACACCTTGATACAGACCCTAATTTGTGCCCTAATGTTACATTACAGGGTTATCAAACCTATTACCATTCCACTAAAGACAATCCCAAACCGCAAGGCTTGCAGAGCAGTGACCTCCCCAATAATCGCCAGCAATGGATAGCTCACTGTCCGACCGTCCGGTAACTGTCCGGACCGAGCCCAAGTCGTCGACGGCGCGCACTGTTCCCGCGCGCCTCAAGAAGTAGTTGTCAGCAATAGCGGGGGCCCAGCTGGATCAAAGCCTACTGGGGCCAGGGTCTAGTTCTGAAAGGGAGGCTCGGCACCCGGTATGAAGGGAAGAAGGAACGGGGTGGGTTTTTTAGTCAATAAGACTCTGACACTATCTCCCGCTCCGCCCAAGGGCGGGGGATGTTTTTTGGATGACTTTTACCCGCCGAAAAAAAAATCCCAAACCGCAAGCTAGTAAGATTTTCTAGCTGAAAAACTGTCGTCCCACCACTTAGCCAAACCTGGAAATCCGCTTGCGGTGTTAAACCAATGAGATGGTTTCCAACTCTCCTCAAGTATTTCAAACTGTCAGAACCACCGGAATCTCGTAATTTAGCCGCTTTGTGCAGCATATGGAGACCGTAAGTCGAGTGCCGAATGTCGATACGTTTTCCTTAGTTATTGGGGAATAGATAATTTTAGATTCTACTAATCTACTTCCTTTTTATCATAGTTGGTCAATTGTAAATGATTACAGTTTTAAGAGTATACGTTCCTAACAACGAATTTTATATTACGCAAAACGGAGAGTTTGCCCGATATATTGTTGTAGGCTCATTTATATTTCAGTTTTCGATCATGCAAAAGTAAATGAAAAATAACATAATTAAGACTAAGTAAAATAAAAAATAAATAAAAAAGACTAAGTAGACCATAAGTTGAATTGATTAATTTTTAAGTCCCCCATAAATTCCCATGTTATGACCACCAAAGTGCTGAGGAGAACCATTTGGAGGTTCATCGAATACAATATCACTGTGATGATTAATATGGAAAGTATTGCCTTAATGATTTTTAATCCAAAAAAAAATCATTGTCAAAACTGGTAAATACCACAGCTCTTCAACTACATCAATATTATTTTTCAAGTATTTAATTTACGAGCTGACCCGGTGAACTTCGTAACGCCTGGTGTAATATTTTCCTTCTTGAATACTTTAACGTTCAATTTAGACAATCGATTGCGATTAAACAAATCCTACAGAAATATTAAGTTACACACAATTTTAATATATAAAAGTTACCTACATTGATTTCGTACATTTGACCCTTTGTACTTAGTCCGTGATTTGATCTGATGCGTGCACTATTAAAAACTTCTACAAATTTATTAGGTATATATAATAGATTAAAACTTCATTTACAGTAGTGGTACGGTACATAGGCGGACTTAACTCATTTGGTTAAAAAAGACCATTCAAAAATACAAATCAAAAACTAAAAAAAAATATCTTAACCGTAACAAATCAACATAAGTTCACAGTCAGTTTCGATTTCTTCATAAAACAAACAATCTGCTTCCTTTATTAATACCTCAACCTTCTCCATACTATTGCCATCAAAGTAATGGCGGTTCATGATATCGACTCGTTCTAATGATAGCAGCTCGGAGTGACAGCGTAATTAATTACTTTATATGCCTATACGAGTAGATTCTCTCTAGCATTATAATTTTCGTATACTAGTCTCGTAGTGAGCTGATAGACTTACAAAACAATAATTACTAACATTAATGTAACTATGTGCTGTATATACAAATAAATAATATGCCATTCTGTTTCACTCTGCACTGCAGAAATATAACCCTTTTTACACTCGCAAATTCCTGAAAATATTTGTGGTCCAAATATGCATCCTTGAGGTACACCTTCTATTTTTAGCCCACATAAATCCTCTGTGGCCCCACCCTCGTAGATTTATAGGGCTACAACTACACAATTTTCCGGGGCATGGCCACCGGTACTCTTTCTGCTTATGAATCCATTTATCACAGGTACAACAAAGTGTTTCAAGTTGTTTCGCATACGCGCTGAGTGTTTCACATGCTTTGGATGGACTAAGTTTGTAAATTATTATGTGAGGTAGGGTTTTTGATAGAGAATTTGTGCTGTTGCAGTTTTTAAATTTGTATGCTTTCGACCATGCCATTTGAAATGTTGATTAACATGTTTGAAATCAGTGTACAAGTTATAAACATAAAAAAATCGTATTAAATAATTTTATTTTTAGTGTTAGATAATATTTTCATTATAACTAAAATATTAACGTTAGTTAATATTTCGATGATATTTTCAAATAGGTACTAAAATATTATAATAGTTATTATATTATAATAGATAATACGTTAACACGTACGTCGTCGTCGTCGTTCATAATTTTACATATTACTGGGGTTTTCGTAGTTATACGAAAATATTTACCCCCGTAATATGTAAAATTGTATCATACATACATATTAAGGACAAAATGAACTTAGTTGTCGAAAAGATTCTCCACATCGCTGTCACCTGGGACGCTGTTGAATATTGTTCAGTAGGTTTTTATAATAAAATAAGTACTGTTTATAACTTGTTTTGTACAAGATACTTTTATTAAGGATACCGGTTCACCTTTTTTTTGAATTTCAGTGTCTGCATAATGTATTCAACACCTGCTAGCAGTAGGTTTATAGGATCAACGCGGTAGCCATTAATCACACTGCCGCATGCTAATGACGTACATCTATGTAGGTTGATAAATTTTAACGGTTTTATTTTCAGTTTCATCTAGTTGTATTTCAAAGCAAGCAGATGAATTAAGCAGATTTCATGGACTTGGAAATTCAATATTTATGATTTCAAATTGTTTAGGTGGTGCCTGACTTATGACAAAAGTTCATTATTCATCCTATTTCATACACAGAACCTAAAAATAACTGGCTGGTTATTTGTTTTTTAAATCACATACTTCATATCTGTATTCATCGGCACAAAATGGTCATATATTCAATACACCCAGGACTGACAACAACTCAACAATTTTATTGATAAATGGCCGACTGGCACCGGCATATGCCCAATTTATTTAACGCAGGAACACAAAACACAAAGTCACGGTCCACTACCGAGAAAATCAATTGATCCGAATGTTTGAAACTCGATTGATTCTACCCTCGCTTTTAACAAAAGCAAGTACTCGCCCAAAATCGTTTCATAATCCCGAAAAGCTTTATAAACGTTTACATGAAATTATTTTTCGCAGACGGACGCTACCTATTTACATATTTTAATTTATTGTACTTGTTTATTTTTTAATTAAACGATACCTAAATGAGATGTAGAATATTAAGTAGAAGTTGATTGAGTTTTTTTTATCAATTTCGATTGACCTAGGATCAAACAGACTAATAAAATAGTCGATTTCTTCAGGCTAAAGCAACGAATACCTTTATACAGCCCAATCAAAAGTTGCACCAAAAAACTTCGCTAAATGAGAGAATTTAAAACTAACGCTCCCAGAACGAAAATTAATCAAAGAAAGTCAGGAAAACCAATAAAAATTGTAACACTCTAGCCGTAAAGTCTAGATTTAAAATTGCCTTCAGGATTCACTAGCCATCCTCCATTTAAATGAGTATTGAGTGCTCTTGATAGAGGCGATAGCGATTCTTTTTCATCTTGTAACTAAGGACAATTGATAGTATGATTGTATTTTCAGTTAAATAATGGACTTATCATCAATTGAAATAAACTAGAAATTGTGCTTAAACGACACTTAAAGGTTAACGAACTATTAGCACCAATCACCGATTTCAAATCGTTCGTAGAAACTTCAAATTTACTCATGTTTTTAATATATATAAAACCTGAAACAAATAATCTATGTAAAAAATTTCAAACCTGTATTATGAAAAATCACAAAGTTATAAGCCAGTAATAGTACCAGGTTGGCGACATAGATACATGGTCACCGAGTCAACCGGGCGATTGAGAGGTTGTTTTGCTCCGGCACCCAGCTGTGCAGTGGCGCCTTATGCCCACTATGACCTGTGTTGTACTTAGTGTCGGTGGTATCTAATTTTGACCTTTTTAGGGTTCCGTAGCCAAATGGCAAAAAACGGAACCCTTATAGATTCGTCATGTCTGTCTGTCTGTCTGTCTGTCCGTATGTCACAGCCACTTTTTTCCGAAACTATAAGAGCTATACTGTTGAAACTTTGTAAGTAGATGTATTCTGTGAACCGCATTAAGATTTTCACACAAAAATAGAAAAAAAGCATTAAATTTTGGGGGTTCCCATACATAGAACTGAAACTCAAAATTTTTTTTTTCATCAATCCCATGCGTGTGGGGTATCTATGGATAGGTCTTCAAAAATGATACTGAGGTTTCTGATATCATTTTTTTCTAAACTGAATAGTTTGCGCGAGAGACACTTCCAAAGTGGTAAAATGTGTGTCCCCCCCCTCTAACTTCTAAGATAAGAGAATGATAAAACTGAAAAAAATATATGATGTACATTACTATAAAAACTACCAACGAAAATTGGTTTGAATGAAATCTAGTAAGTAGTTTTTTTTTAATGCGTCATAAATCGAAAAAAATACACTATTATTAAAACATCGATCAAAGTTACAACACATTACAAAAACTTTTATATTATGTTACTTCCTGCTACGGAACCCTTCATGGGCGAGTCCGACTCGCACTTGGCCGGTTTTTTTTAATATTTTTGAGAAAAAATTTAGCATGGCATAAAAATTATTGGAATCTTTACACCATTTCATTTTACCACCACCAGTTTCAGTTACTGATTTCGCTTATAGTAAAAACAATGTCGTGTAGATGGTTCAAAATCAAATTATAAAAATCCTAGAGAATATTTTGGCCCTGGTAGACCAGTTTCTTCGGCACAATTTTATCCTAAAGATAATAAATTTCAGAAGCGCTAGTGTGAATTTAATCGAGCTCGATACGATCGTACTTTTTACTAACCGAGCCAGCAAAACCTAGTTGGCACCAGCGAAAGCTGCACTATCTCAACTCTCGATGTCAAATTCAGCTGGGCTTAGAAATCGCAGTAACATCTTACTGGATAGGAACTTAGTTTATTACTGTCATAATGTTTCTGACTCAGAATCCACTGCATTATCGTTATTTTTCTTTTACGATTTTCCAAATTGTTTTTTTTTACATGTGCAAAACTTTGGCTCCCATATCTGTACTAATATTATAAAGAGGTAAAGTTTATTTTTTGTTTGTAGGTTTTTGAAATTAAGTATCAGTACTTCGATTGCAATAATGTTTTCACCGTTAGAAAGCTGCTCTATTCTTGAGTAATATAAGGCTATATTTTATGGACGCGAGCGAAGCAGCATTCAACAGCCAGTCAGTAATAACTGCATACAGCATACCTAAACACGATTCACTGACTACCAGGTATCCGAGAAAGACGTTTAGGAATTTATTGAATTTGGAATTTTCACGGAAATGGAACGCGCTGTAGTATCTTCTCTTGCAAGAGCAACATATTTTTGTTAATCCCGGAACCCAGATATGGAAAATTCTGTAATGGAAAATTAATTATTTATGGGACTTGTTTCTGCAGGATGCAGAAGAATGATTAACAATGGATTTGTAGCCGCCTTTAAAGGACTTCAAACAAGGATATTCCGATTTCAATCTATTTGTAAGTAGGTCCGCGATCTTCTAAGGAACTACTGAAGCAATTTTAATTTCTATGTTGCTGTTGTAGGAACTTGTCTGTTTGTATCTACTGCATTGCCCTAGGAGTTACTACAACACCAATAACCAATAAGATTTATTTGCGAACACGAAAAACTGTTTATTTATTTTAGCCCCGAGCTTGTGTGTGCACACACAAACGTACTGATCGGTCCGTGCGACCCGTAGTAATTCGAGACGGTTTTGACTGACGTTGGGTCCAGTAACTGGACCGTGGCAGTGGACAGGGCAGCTCACAGAATGATCAATGAGGCCAAAAGGTTCTGGGTTGGCGACTACGTATCGGAAGACCGCCGGACCGATGACCTAGTAAGGGTTGAGGAATTTGAGTGATGCGAGACGCACAGGACCGTTGGCGACACTTGAGAGAAAGAAATGTCCAGCTGTGGACGTTCTGAGATGAAATAAAGATGATTGACTTAAGCATGTAGTGATATAACATCGTTTAAGCTTTTTTATGTCCAAAACAACTTAAAAGCTTGATAGATTATCAAAACTTCGTTTATAAAGGTTGCCATGTTAAAAAATTCGACCATACGTAACGAATAAATTCAGATCGACTGTCACGTGTCAACATCAACTGAATTATACCTGTCCTTCTCCGTGAGTGATGTCGTTTTGTGTTGAGCGTGAACTGTTCGTTAATTTATTAAATTAGTTCTAGTTTATACGAGACTATACTATTATGTAGTTTTATTTTTGATGTGGGAAATCATCTAATGTCTTCTCGCGCCTTGGGGTGGAGTGTTAGTGTATACCAGACTTTTACTGTCTAAAATCACACCATTGCGTTCTAGAAACACATGTGTTTTTTTTCCAGCTATTCCCCGAGGCAATAGCAAGCCCTACTGGCCCCTAAGGTTAGCTGTCTCTTTAAGGCGCTGTCAACGACTAGGGCTCAGTCCTTATAGGACGAACGGCTGAACCTTTGCTCATCGTCTGTAGGCCCGCGCTCTTGGTGGCCGGAGGTTTCTCTGCAAATACCGACGCCCGAGGCACCTCCTGAATACGTAGTTGCGATTAAGATTTATAAAATACTAGAGATATTTTGGTTAATTTTTGACTGTTTAAGCGAAACTAGCGTTAAAGTCGAAAATTATCACAAGGAAACATAATTCCGAAATAAAAAGTGCCTTGTGTCCTTTTTCAATACATGATGTTTACAACCGTATGTGTATGTAGGGGTTGTAACATTATATGTGTATGTTTGTTAGGCGAGCTCTTTAAATTTAATCGTCAAAGATCTTAAAAGACTTCGCCTTCATCTCGGACATGTATTTTGCCACTGCTGCAACGGCGAACCCTGCCCACTTGCATCAAACTGTATTTGCTTTTGATCATCTATTCATGTTGCCAAGAATAAGCATTAAGTTGCATCTCAAAAATCTTGGTGTCATACGAAAGGTTCATCTTCTTCTTTCTTATTGATTTGACTTATCCGACCAATATCCGATCGATCCGATACGATCCGACCAATCCACCTGGACCACTCTATCGTTGGCCTCGCATAAACCGTAGAAGGTGCAGGTAGTTGTACATGCTAAGCAGGAAAGGAGATGCCGCATATCCTGGGAAGAAGCTGCACACTGACACTGTATTTGGAAGGACCTAATGGACCAGATTATGCATCGGTCAACCTGAGTCCAAAGTCAATCAATTCATTGCGAAAGGTTGATAGGAATTATTGGCATGAATATGAAACAAAGTGGTAAAATAAAACTGTGATGCGTCAAACTCACAAATACGTAGGTATTCCTCATAGTTTAAACCATTTTCTGAACATCTAAAATTCAGGGACCAGATGAAATTCCAATACATAGCTGCATTGGAACTGAAGTTCCTAAAATAGAGATGGCGTCGACGAGACACGAGTCACGCGAGCAACACAGATTGAAGGTTGTATACTGCTCTCTTAAGCCGAAATGCGATAACTCAACCAAAGTAATTTTGGAGATAAAATAGATTTTGTGAAACCGATTCCTTTTACGTCATGTAAGAATTTAAAACTTACTTCTGCCCGTAGATGCGCGTGTAGGAAATGACAATATTATTATAAATCATCATTATTTTAGCTAATATACGTCCACTATTGGGCATAGGTCTCCCATAAAAATCGCGACAACGACCTCTCATCTATTAGATACCCATGACTCTCATCAGGCCATTTGTTCACCTTATGGCAGGCATTCCAACACTGCGTCTACTGGTACGTGAACTTTTCAACCCCATCTGACAAAAAATGCATGAGACATTATATTAATTTGGCAAATTAGTTATAAATAACACTTTTACACTTTAGCAATTTCGCCAATTTAAACTTAATGAGGTTTGCTTTGCATTAGAATGATGTACTCTAAACAAAAAGACTGAGTTTTTGAAATATACTGGGTTACCTCTATTTGGCTTCCGAGGGCACTAGGTACATCTGTATATCGGCTGTATATTGGTTTTATATCGGACACCAGCTGTCATGGCGGCCGCCCTTGGCTTGGAGGCGGCAAATACATATTTTATAAGTCTCTTGCATAAACGCTGAAGGCTGCAAAGACTACCTAAATAGTTATCAATAGAATAAACAAATAAAATTTGCTATTATACTGTATTATCAAATATTTTATATCACATGGACATGGGACATCTACCTATAATAATTATTTCCTTCCGTATATATATATCAGGAAGTACGGTGTGAAACGCGATATATGGGAAGACCTCCCGACAAGGTAAATCGATGACCTGGTTGGAGAGTAAAAAATAGCCAAAGCTTATTCTCAGATCTACCAAAAAATCATAAAGATCAGTCTAGGTGTTTCGGAGGAGTCTGATGACAAAAACGATTTCGTGAGATTTTTGTATATTAGATTAAATATCTTCAAATTTCTTCTTTAAAAAAGAACCAGCCATTAACGATCACAGAAAAAACATTCCCCAAACGCGAGATCTATTCAGACACGACGTCACATCGTTGCTTATATTTTTGACATCTCACAAAAAGGGTTTTAGAAATCCCAAAGCGGCTTATCTGTTTCTTTCTTGGTCCATGACGGTTTCCCTCGACCGCCGGGAATTCGATTAAAACACAACCGGTTAACTTTTAAAACCTTTTTCGACATTTCGCACCCGCGGCCCCCATGGCCCTTGAACATGCGTCGTAAATGTAATGGAAAACCAGCGGTGGAGGTATTAAACGAGGTTTTACGTGCTTGTGTAACTACTGCACATTAAACAGTGTGGGCGGTGTTTTAGTTCGATTGACCGGAAAATTCGATGTTTAGAGGCACATTTTCGGAGTTTTTATTGATATGTTAAGGTGGGTGTTGTTTTGTTATAAGGAGATGTTAAGTTGGTACGTTCTTTCAATTACGTTCAAATCTATCTAAACAGAGAGTTTCATTTCTTTTGGCATTGTTCTCAAATGTTATTTTTTACTAATTTGCAATGTTTAAATATGTAAACTTTATGTTCTCTTTGTATAAATAAAAGTGAAAAGTGGTTCGTTGGCATGCGTGTTACTTGAGTATATTGTATATGTTTTTTTGTTCTGGAATGATAGTCAGAATATTATAAGTATTTCTTTTTTTTAATTTATCAGGATTATCGGAATTTTAGAAGATTCAGATTAATGTGGGAGTGCTTTTTTCAAAGGAATTCTGGCGTCAGCTCAATTGGGATTGCCGCAATATCTATTCAGTCAACTAGTTAAAAATGTTTAGATATACCTACAAATGAAATAATGATAGAGCATCCGTCTACTATTATTATGATCCATAGAGTAGAAAAATGTACCCGTCATATAAAAATGCTTTTATTTTTTGTAGAAAGTATATCTACATATGTGTATGTCACAAGGAAATTGGCAGACTCCGTATGATTTAATTTTTTTATTGGATTATAATTCCTCGATATATTATAAAAAGTCATTTTGTGGGTCATAAATCATATCCAAATTTATTTGCTTCCAATATAACCGTGTCTTATTTAGAAAAAATAATTTATAATTTACCTGCGTTTGCAATTTTCCCATTGACATTACGTATGTCACCGGAAAATTGCAAACGTAGGTAAATTATTATTATTACATACCAATTAGCTATAGGTACATTATGTTATGTGTACCACATTTAATATGTCAAACGAAGGAGAATGTGTTATTATAGTTAGTGCCAAAATCCACTTGGCTCTAACTAAATCATAATCTGGCATAAAGATTATCATCTGCAACATAATATTTAATGAAGTCTGCCAGCAGAAATGTTAATTGATGGATATTTTTAGGTTATTCGAGAGACACAGTTTAATAGTGTACCTACATATATTAATTTTATTTTTTATTCTTGGTACAGATTCAGCAGTATTGGAAGATATCTCGTAAAAAAACGGACAGGTTATAAAGCCGGCTAAAGGAAGTCTGACCTTAATGTATTGAGATTGAAATCGTCATGGGTTTCCCACAATTTTAAGTATACATATTTCATCGTTTGTGGTATATTTCGTCATTTCAGGCATTTTTTAATGGCGACGATGGGCATTCTTTTTACAAGAGGACTCTTTAATAGAAAATATTAAATTGTTTGAATCAGTTTTTGTTAGATCTTGAAACAAATTCCTATCATGTACTATGTAACAAGAATTACGAAAGTATAGGTATTGAAATATTGTCTCACCTACACCCGATCCAGATGCCTACGAATTTGCGCTACAGTCCCAACAGTACGGACTATGCTTAGTGATTTATTTATTTAGGAACAACTAACAGCCACAATTCACAATGTTTACTTATTAATAATTTTGCGGTAACAATATAGCAGCCCACTGCATTATTTGCATTCTAACAAAAATATTTGGTAATGAGCGCCACTAAATAAACAATATTATTTTCGTAATTATATATTATTAACCAGCCACTGTTAGCAGCTTCCTCTGCGTAAAAGTAAAAAGTTTACCAAAGGAACATATTCTTGGGATAAAATGTATCCTATGTGTTATCCCAGGATAAGGGTCTAACTGCGTGCCAAATTACTTCAGCCATTCAGGCCTGAAGAAATAACAGACATACAACACACTCTAACCAACTTATGTCACACCACTAACAAATATTTGTCGCTGAGAAATGAGGATATCAGGGATTTCACGAAATCCCTAGTGATGTCACGAATATCAATTTTTATTCGGCCGTACCCGCTTTACTAGATTTAGTTTAGTGAAACGACATATCGCTGATGATAAGTTGGTGCTTTGTCATATCACTAGATACTTTTGGTAAGATGACTTAATAAACAAGAATATCCGACATCTACTAAGATTTCGTGATATCCCTAGAGATTTCGTGAAATTCCTGATATCCTCATTTCCTTGGGATATCTATACTAATGTTATAAAGAGGAAAGATTTGTATTTTTGTATGTAACGAATAAACACAAAAACTACTGTGCCGATTTCAAAAATTCTTACACCATTGGAAAGCTACATTCACCCTGAGTAACATAGGCTATATTTATTGCCCGTGCGAAGCCGGGACGGGCCGCTAGTATATAAATATTACTACAGCTACCAGCGGCTTCGCCCGTGTGATAGAAGAAAATTATCCCAAAAGAATAGAAAGAAAGAAAGAAAGAAAGATAAAACTTTTATTCGTACCTCACACATACAGTAGAATTCGATAATATAAATAATAGGAAACACTACTACACACACTACTACTACAGAATAAACTCCCGGAATAAAAATTAGCGCATGTACTCTTCCAGGGTATGGTTTACTCGTGTGACAAATATCATGTAAAACTGTTCAGCCGTTTCAGCGTGAAGATATAACAAACATACATATTTACACTCACAAACTTTAAACTTTATAATATTAATGTGGTTAATTTATTGCACTATAAAATAATAATTTAATCTACACTAATATTATAAAGAGCTAAAGTTTGTTTTTTTTTTTTGTAAGAGGTTATCTCGGAAAGTGCTGGTCCAATTGCGAAATTGTTTTTACCGGAGGAAAGCTGCTGTATTCCAGAGTGGCATAAGCTGTATTTTAGGTACACAGGCGAAGCCGCAGGCAAAAGCTAATTTATTATAATTATACGTCACAATATTATGATGATATGTCACACTTTGATCTATCTACGTATTATGTAATTCAAAGATGACACCAAGCGGTTAATTCTAACCAAGTTGTAGTTAACAAGATACCAAAAACAAACTTACCAAAGTTAGCTGAACCACTATTTGAGTGCAGTTAAGAAGGGCAGATCTATTACATTACCAGTCATTACTTAACGATACAACCACGAGTAGTTATTCAAGATTAATTCACGAGAGTGCTAGACCGGGAATAGACGACCTGAGACGGTTTATATTAGATAGCCTAGAGTACATTGTTTGTCTCATATGTTTACGTTGGGGCCTGCGCACATTTGAGACAAGACTGTCTTAGACAGACTTGTCTACGATGTCTGCGAAAAGACGGTCTTGTCTACGGCGCACAAAGCGCACACCTTTGTGCACCGTGTCTCAGACGTCGTAGTCAAGTCGCAGACAAGTCTGTCTAAGACAGTCTTCTCTCAAGTGTGAACAGGCCCCTTACAAGCACATAACATTTTTTAGGGTTCCGTACCTCAAAATGAAAAACGGAACCCTTATAGAATTACTTTGTAGTCCGTCTGTCTGTCTTTCAGGACCCTTTTCTCGGGAACGAGTGGAGGTATCGAGTTGAAATTAAAACCGTATACTCAGGTTTGCAGTCCTTGAAGCTGTGGAAAAATCAAACTTCAAAGTAAACGAAAAAAAGATACGGCCATTTATGTCGCAAAAAAACGTATATTTCGAAACTCTCAAAGGAATCAAAATTCATAGGGTATGTCCCGTTGACACAGAATCTTGAAATTTGGCATAAAACAACGTCATAAAACATAAATCTGAAAACAGTCATTTTTTTGTTACGCCACACTTTTTTTGCGATTTTTTTTTATCTGATATAAACTAGTGCGATGGTAAGCAGTGTTGCAATCGTTGATGATGTAGTACACTAGTTTATTAACAGCCTAGTCACTCTAGCCTTGGAGACACCCAAATTATAATCGGACGGGAAGACCACAGCAGGCAAATTGATTCTGAAAAATCTTCGATACTCCATATGGAAATTGAACTATTCACATAGATAAGTTTATACTAAACCTTCAGTGCGTAAGTTCGACTCGCACTTGCCCGGTTTTTTATTTAGCCTTTATTTACTTACTGATAGGCGAAAGCCTCCTGCAACTTCTTTCAGGTATTCTCTTCTCAAGCCACCTCAAACTAGACAAATATATTCGACAATAGCATTTGCGCGCGGCTTCACCCATGTTCATAAAATATAGCTGATGTCACTCAGGAATAAAGCAACTTTCTGTCGGTGAAATAAATTTAGCAATCGGACGAGTACTTTACCTGCTACAAACAAAAAAACATAAAAAAAAAACGTGTGGCATTTGGGGACTGTCGCGGTAAAGCTATTGCATAGCATTTTATCAACTTATGTAATTATAATTATCTATTTATTTTATTTATGCAGTATTTTTTTCCTTTGTTTTTATTTCTTTGATATTAATTGAAGTTACACTTTCACACATTGAATTGAATTTTGATTGATTGTTCACTCATTTGTTTTCTTATCGGTCACCACGCTCAAAAAACAAATGAGGGAGGGGGGGGTGTTAGGTTATTTTCGTTACGGAATTTCTGGATTTGGTCTCCACGCTCAAGGCCCGCGATAGAAGCTATGCAATAGCTTAACAAACTTTACCTCTTTATTATATTAGTATTCGACTTAACATGCACATTGCTCGAAGATCGTGCACCGGAAAACGCAGCGTTGGAAAGCCTCCCACAAGGTGGACGGACGACCTGGTGAGAATCGCGAGAATGCGGTGGATGCGAGACGCACAGGATCGGTCGTTGTGGCGACGCTTGGGGGAGGCCTATGTCCAACAGTTGACGTCTTTCGGCTGTAATTATGATGATAATGAGATTTATAAACTAAGACTAGAATCGCAAAACCAACAAAGCAGACTTAATCTTTCAAACGATTTTTCTCACTCAAACGAATCTAGAACATAAAACAAATAGAATAAAAAGTGTACTAAGATAAATACTTTTTATGCAAGAATTTGCAGAAATGAATAATTAATCTTTAGAGATTAAGGCCAGCTCGATGCATCTCTGTCTGTTGGTTAGTTAGTCCATAATATAACTGCTAATAACTCTATGGTTTTTCCTGTTCCTAAGAACAAATTGAGCATTCGTGTTTTGCTTAATGATAGGTTCATTGGAAATTGCTCATTTGGAATCCGAGATTCAGGAAATTGTAGTATTATTATTATTATTATTTATTATATTCTTTGTTGTACACCACATTAACAAAAAAGAGTTAGTATTTAGTTTGTGCGAAATAATAACAAACTGTGAACATAATCATGACTTAAGGTTTGTGTTTAGAACAGAGATTGAATGAAAACAATGAGAGATGGAGTGACAGTTTTTTTATGGGTAGGAAATCAATGACTTATCCCTATTCCTTCTTTAGACGAAGAAGTCAGAACTTTAGAGAGAACCCTTTTTTTATGGTGGGAAAAAATCATGCATTTACGTCCCCCGCTCTTGGGCGGAGCGGTAGATAGTGTCAGACTCTTACTGATTAAAAGACCCATCCCGTTCCTTCTAGCCTTCATACCGGAGCTCGAGCGCCCTTTCGGATAACCCTGGCTCCAGTAGGCTTCGACCCGGCTGGGTCCCTGCTGTTGCTGACAACTCCTTGAGGCGCGCGGGAACAGTGCGCGCCGTCGACGACTTGGGCTTGGTCCGGACAGTTACCGGACGGCCGGACAGCGAGCTACCCATTGCTCACTGTCCGCAAGCCCGCGCCTACGATGGCCGGAAATCGGTATCAGAATCCCGGCGGCGGGACCTTGGAATGAAGACGTTCCAAGGTCCCGGGGTTCTCTTTCGCTCAACACATAACTTGTAAATCAAAGCCGCTTCCACTTTGCCACCACTATTTTCCTAAGCTCCACATTAAGCGTGATTTAAGAAAGGCGCATTTTTTTTTAAATTGATATAAACTAGTGCTTGACTGCGATGCCGATGGTAAGCAGTGATGCAATCGTTGATGGTAAGGCGCACTAGTTTATTATGAGCCTATTCACTCTTGCCTTGAATACACCTAAATTATAATAGGATGGGAAGACCGCAGCAGGCAAATTGTTCCAGTCCCTCGATGTACGTTGTATAAACGACGAGGTGAAACGCTTGGTCTGGACCGTAGAGGTTTCAACAACATGAGGGTGGTTACTCACCGTTCGTCGGCTTGTCCAATGGTAGAAGTAGAATCAAGTCATGTTCCTGCGCAAACTTTCCAAAATGAATCATTTCCACCTTCATTAGTCTTTTAAAATTTTCCTCAAAAAACTAATCAATATTGACCCAAAAAGCTTTTAAATTCTGTTAAAACGTTTATACGGTAAACACTATAACAAGATAAACCTTTTACGGGCCCCAGGCGTTTTTCAGCTTGTTAGACAGAACTTCAATTTTGAACCGGCTAAGATCTTTTGTACAAACTTTTCTTTCCAACGGTTCTGTAAGGGACCATAACTCTCGGACAGTTTGTACCCTTTTTCACTGTTAGGAAGTTAAACTGATTGTTTTAATGTTGTTGGAAAAGGGGGTTTTTGTTTTAAGACATTTTCAATTTTCAAGATAAAAGGATGTCAATTGAAACTTAATGTTTTTTTTTCCCTCTTCGACGTATGACAGCAGCTAAACCAACGCGGGCTTGCGGACAGTGAGCAATGGGTAGCTCGCTGTCCGGTCGTCCGATAACTGTCCGGACTAAGCTCAACTCGTCGACGGCGCGCACTGTTCCCGCGCGCCTCAAGGAGTTGTCAGCAACAGCAGGGGGCCAGGAGTTAGTTTCAAAAGACAGCTCGAGCCCCGATATGAAGGCTAGAAGGAACGGGGTGGGTCATTTAGTCAGTAAGAGTCTGACACTATCTCCCGCTCCGCCCAAGAGCGGGGGTTGTCATTGGATGATTTTTTAACACCATAAAAAACCAGCTAAACCAAAAGATAAAAATCTACTACGTACGTAGTAGATTCAAATTAAAGTTAATCAGAGAAAAACTAATATTCGCAAATAGTTTAATTTCAATTTAATAATTTATAGATACTTCTGAATTATCTAGAAGTCCGTTATTCAGAAAGATGAATCTAATTCCGCGTTCGGAAATGGTTTTCACAAAAATCCATACTACTACATAGAAAATCTGCCCTGTACCTGCAGCCAGCTGCAGCTTCGTGCTGCCGCCGCATGTGCTGCCAGCATCCGCAGCCAGACGCCGAGGTTCGATCGGCACCTTTATTCTTATTGCTTATTTAAACAATTCAAGATACAGAAGGTCTCGACTGACGGTGCCCGTTGTCAACACCATTAAACTTACCATTTTGCGTATTGAGTCACGCTGACAGTGAGACATTTGAGTGAGAATAACATACTGTCAACTGCCCTGCTTGTTCATTGAACAAGTAAACATAACCTAATAACATAAATGCCTCTATGATATTCACATTTACAAAAATTTAAAGAACGCTCAACATTTGAGAGATAAAAATAATTATTATGAAAAATAAAAATGTAGGTGGTAATTTATATGTTTATTGGCAAAAATAAAAAGAATTATAAAAAAACACATGACTTTTAAATACATAATTATATAAAAAATTATATCATATTATCCCTCCTAAATAGTAAGTAACTAGTGGGCCAAAATGGCAGTTGCGAGTAAGACCAGCATTTAGTCAAGAATTTTTAATAAGTACCTACTAGCTACCGCCCGCGGCTATGCCCACCCCCGTGTAATAACTTCCCGCTTTTTAATCAATTTTAATTTTTTTTTCCGGCTTTCACTTTTTATTTTTCTTTTAAACAACCCCTTTATAACAGTGAACAAAACAAAGTAAAAATTATTAAAACCGGTCAAATCATTGAGATTTAACGAGAATAACGAACAGCAATCGATTTTTATATAACTTTGTTTAGTACGAGTATGTATATACTGCAAACCTGAATACATAGGTGGTTCAGAATCAGTACCTAATTGAATCGATTTCAATAATTAAAAAAAAAAACATCCACAAGTCACTATATGGACACTAAATACCATACAGTTCACGGCAAGTCATAGCGGGCATTAGGAGCCAGCGCACACTGGGTGCGGGAGCAAAACAACCTCTCAGTCGCTTGAATGGCTTGTTGATCATGAATTTGTGTGGACAACCAGGTGGCATTATACTCTTAAACAGGACCATAAGGCCATGGTCCGGAGCGAGGAGAAGTGGCAGGCGGTCGCCGACTTCTGCGAAGCAGTAATGCTCACAAAGGAGGAGGCTGACCGCATCAGGCAACGGCGCTATCGCCACCGCCGGGATTCCGATCCCGATTTCCAGCCACCGTTAGTTTAGTCAGTAAGAGTCTGACACTATCTCCCGCTCCGCCCAAGAGCGGGGGTTGTCATTGAATGATTATCCCCACCAAAAAAAAGAGTATAGGCCTATTTTCACATAGAAAAGTGGGAATGAAAACACTTTGATTGACCCAACAGTAACCGTAAATCAAGGTAAGTCAGTGACCTCTTTTGTTTAAGTAGGAAATCATCTAATGACATCTCCCGCCCGTGGGCGGATCGCGAGGGCGTGTCAGACTTTTACTGACTTAAACCCACTCCTGTTCTTTCTTTGCCTACGTTCACTTTCTCACAACCCATGAGGGGAGTAGGCTTCAACCCTGCTGGGCCCCTACGATTTGCTGACATACCCTTGGGCTCGGTTCGGACGGTTACCGGTCGAACAGCGAGCTAAACATTGCTCGCCGTCCGCAAACCCCCACCTACGGTAGCTGGAAATCGGGATAGTGGCCTCTAAGTTTAACTTGTGATATAAAAAGGGGTGGCAACTATAAAAAATATCATATTTTGGCCCTAATATCCTATTGAAACTGCAATGAGGTGCTTCCAAAGCGAATCAGTTCAACTATAACCACCATACCAATCCCATTAATTCTATTATTACATCATAAATGCCAAATATCTCTCAATATGTTGCTAGCCACAATGAAATCCTTGGGGGCAACATTGCCATAAAAGCAACAAGTAGCAACCAGATTGGTTATTCCAGGACATACGATGTTATTAATACATAAGTGGACGTTATTCTGTACCACCATGGCTAAAATCCCTGAGGTATCAGCAGGAGAAATAGCTTCATGAAGAATTGTTTACTTACAAAATAATAAATAAGTCCATTAAGAAACAGTTTCTGATCTTTCTTACTATGCATCCAATAATTTCTACGAAATTACGTCGTTCATTGTATATGATAAACAAAAAATTAGTTTTTTTTGCTAATGTAATACTTCTAATCTGTGTTTCCTGATAGCTACAACTTAGGAGTCTTTAAGTCGAGAGTGAATAGGTTTCTTCTAGGCAAGCGTGCTTCATCGTCGACCACATCATCGCTTACCATCAGGTGAGATAGTGGTCAAACGCAAGCCTATCATTAATAAAAAAAAAAAAAAAACTTCCTAATTAACTTATAGTTTTAACAATATTTGGCAGCCAATGCATCGCGCGCATTCTATCTTATTTCTTCGTTCCATTTGGGCTGGCTAAGGTCCTAGACACACCGTCGTTATCGGTAATTGGTTATAAAATATAATTACAGTGCATCACATTCAATTTTTTGCAGTATTTGACAGCCGCAGTATAAAGCCAGTCTTCTCAGAAAGTTTCGCTGAAGTCAATACTTCAATAAAATAGACAGCTTCATTTTACTAAAATCACACCTGTTTCAATGATTCCACATATAAGTAGTTTGTCTATACCACATTTCACATTTCAATATCCACTAGAAATTAATATGCGAATAATAATTCAAACAACTACTGAATTTCACTCGAAAAATTTCACCAAAAAGTCCCAAATATAGATAGATAGATAGATAAATTCTTTATTGTACACCAAACATAAAGCAGTTACATAAGAAACTTAAAATTAATAGGGTGCCACAATGGGTGGTCTTATCGCTAAAAGCGATTTTTTAAAGACAACCTTTGGATGGATTTGACAGAGAAGGAGAAAAAGATACGCAGGTAGTTCGTGGTGTACTATTTACATATATACAATACATAAACTAGCAAAAATTACATATATTAAATATATTATATTTAAGAACACATAGATTACATATATATAAACTATACATATAATATATTACTATGATTACTATCCACTTCTGGCAAAAATATTATCTCACCTGTAAAACATATCTGTTAAAAAGGGGGCCAAGTTTCTATCGGCTAACTGTTCGCCTAAAAAAGGGTTGAAATCCAATCCAATGCCAAGTTTAGATGCACTTTAAAATTGATCATAATCATCTTCATCAACAGCCTGATCATAAAGGGCAAGCGCGTGGCCTGTTGCTGGAACTTGGCCTGCGCACTACCGTGCGCTTAGATTATTATCGTACCTACTTATATCATCTATCGTCAAATCTAATAAATAAAATATCTCTCTTAACTTTAATTCTATCACTGCTTATTCAATAAAAAATAACCTGAACAACAAATAAACCAATTAACACTAGAACCAAATAGGTAACATGAATTCCAATAGTACGTAAAACAACAAATGTATATATTTAATTAAGGAGAGACAGCACCTACGAACCCATGTTCCCATTAATGAACCATTGTTGTGACGACAATAGCCCAAATGTATGACGAAATGGAAACAGCCTGTATCCTTGTTACACACATTTAGCACTATTTCAGATGTTGTATACAATTCAGTCTGACGACAAAATAGATAGGCACAGAAGTCAATCTCATGTATGTACTTCACTTTTTATACCTACGCCAGGCGATCACGCTAAGGTCAGCGCGTTGCGCCGTACTGTACGAGTGCGACCGGGCGATTGAGCCGAAATGTCGTGTACGTGAGAGGTGTCTATGTGTGCGTTGCTCGAGTGAGCTTTGTATGTAGATTATCTTCTGTACCTATCTATTTTGTGGTCTGAGCGACTGGATACGATGTGATAATGTTGTTTCGGGTAGTTTCCTGTTCTTAGAATGATGTTTGAGAGTATAACGCCAAAATAATAATGTGTGTTTGTGTGTTGTAGTGTATTGGGGCGGGTGTGGGCCAGCGCCAATGCCATCCATTTGTGGTTACGGTACTTTAAAGCCTATTTCCCTTTTTCGGCCACCGTTGGCGCGGGCTTGCGGACGGCGAGCAAGGGGTAGCTCGCTGTCCGGCCGTCCAGTAACTGTCCGGATCGAGCCCTAGTCGTCGACGGCGCGCACTGTTCCCGCGCACCTCAAGGAGTTGTCAGCAACAGTAGGGGTCCAGCTGGGTTGAAGCCTACTGGGGCCAGGGTTAGCTCCGAAAGGTAGCTCAGCCCCGGAATGAAAGGCAATAAGGAACGGGGTGGGTTTTTTAGTCAGTAAGAGTTTGACACTATCTCCCGCTCCGCACAAGAGCGGGAGATGTCATTTGGATAATTTTTACCCACCATAAAAAAAGCCTTTTTCCTTGTCATAACAAAATACTGCTAAAAAAAAATTATAGGTGGAAGTTAGGACCGCGGTCCAAAGAGAGTCCAAAGAGCCCAACAACCCATCCTACATGATTGTGGCAGACATGTTAGTGTCTCAATTCCTATCAGAAAATTGTAATTTTTGACACTATTCGTTCTGACTGGGTGTAACCCAATTTATTTTAATGATCTTTTTTATAGGAAAGGAAAAAAAAATCGATCTCTCCATACAAAATTATAAACTTGATTGAATAGTTTTTATGGAGAGGCTGATATTTTATTCGTTTCCTGAAAAAAACATCTTGAGGAAGGTTGTTCAGTTTCGTCTACTGAGCAAGCCCTTGAAGTTTGCGGAGGGCTGTCCCTTACACACTGTATGCATTGTCTGTATGTTTATTTTATTTTATTTTATTTGGGTGGCTTAAAGCTGACAATACAAGATAAGCAATAAAATAGAGGACGATGAGCCATTTACAAGCCTCCACATATAGTATAAAAGTATTGTGGAAAGTTACAGTTCGGAAGTAATTGAGATATACAAAGTTTGGTAGCAAGATAATATAGAAGACAATAATGTAATGCAATCACAAAACATTGCTTTTGGACATAACAATATTTATGGATGATAAGCTGCTTGTAAAGAGATCAACTGAGGTGTGTTCTTTGACTAAATTGTTAAATGCTTTTGCTACGCGAATCAAATAAGAGTTACTACGGTAGACTGTGCGTGAATGAGGAGCGTGAAGATTTCTAATCCGACAGTGCCGAGGGGGGACATTCAGGGATAGCTTTGACAATAATTCAGGGCAATCTATCATAGAAATTATGATATGTAACTAATCTTTGTTACTTAAAATAAATGAATGACAATGTACATTAATGTACCTTACTGAATACGATGAAAGGAGAATACTGAAAAGGTCTTAACTCAAATACGTGTGAGATATTTCATAACTGAAGCCGTGCGTAGTTTCTGAATCGTGTGGGTGGTGGCCGTTGTCATTGTTACAATATGTGACGGATGGAGTTATTACTCACGGGAAAAGTACAGTATAAACAATGGGTCGCAGTGGTAACTTAGAGCCCTATGTTTTTGAGCTCATGATTTTTAACTATAAAAACATTGTTTTTATAAGATTCGATATTTTTTAAATAAATTTTGATGCCCTACTTCCAAATTTATAAAAAAAAAACAATGATAATTAATTATTATTAATATTTTTTTGTTATGTCTAGCTACTTGTCAAATAAATATTATAGCTCAATAGGTTTACTACGTGTAACGTTAAATGCACAAAACCCAAAAATAGTTTGATCAGAATAACGCGCAGAATCAATTTAAGCACTTTTTAATATTGGTTATATTTTTCAAAAAGATCTTCATTAAAAATGTCGCCCTGTCTATTTATTAATAGGTCAAGCCATCATGTGCGCAAACCCGTCAAAATAGGTAAACAAATACAAATTATTGTAGTCCAATAAAATTTTCTCATACACGGGATAACAAAAGTTCTTATTTCAATGCAGACATTAATTTTAAACAAACTAAAACTGTACTTAAATTTTTTTTTTCTCATAGAATTAGGTCAGTTAAATTAAAAATCACATTGCATATAGAAAATTAAAATAATAATATGTACAAACGGGGGGAAAAAGAGAGAGAATGGCAACAAAAAATTCATCCACATCGATATCCATGGGAAAAGTGCATCTATCTCATCGTCAGCAAAAGGATGTCACATACATAACTATAGTACTACGGAATTGTATTGAACCAATTCTTTCAAATACGCTGACGTGCATTTTTCAATTCGCGAAATACGACGACAGGTACAAAGAGAATGTTACTTCGCTGAGCTGTATTGAGCACGTTACTCTAAATGTGCCCGCGAGCGATTTTTGGACTGACTGAAACTGGTGCAAAGCAAAAGCAAAAGCAAAAAGCGAAGCAAAAGGAAGAAATTCTATTAAACGTTTGCACATCACCATTTTAAACACTGAATAGGCATTTCTTTAAGTCTGCTTATCTCCTAAGCAACACAGAAAAACCGGCCAAGTACAAGTTGAACTCGCGCACGAAGGGTTCTGTACCGTCCGTAGCAAAAAACGTCAAAAAATCACGTTTGTTATATCGTCGCCCTCCCTGCTAACTGTCGTATCTCACAAACTGGCGTATCTGCACTGATATTGATAGGTAACAACGACGGTGAACTTATTCGAAATAATGTAATCAAAAAACATTATTTCGAATAAGTTCTCTTTATTCGTCATAACTGTATCGTTTACCGTTTTTAAGATATTCAAGTATTTCGTGTTGCGAAAGTGTAAAAGAAGGGAAAAAATATCGTACTTCGTAATTTAGGGCTTTAGGGCCACTACTAACTAAAAGAATATGCCAAGATTAATATAAAAAAAAAACATATTAATTCATTAATAAAGCTACAGCTAACGCAACTACAGGAATATGATTTTAACGCCCGCCTGAAAAACGGTCGCCCTCGAAAAATATCAATTGCTAAAATAAATAATAATATAAATTGTTACGACAGTTAGCAGGGAGTTCTTAGTATTTGTTGTTATAACGGCAACAGAAATACATCATCTGCTAAGATTTCAACTGTCTAGCTGTCACAGTTCATGATATACAGCCAGATGACCGACGGACCGACAGAGAGACGGATGGATGGACAGTGGAGTCTTAGTAATAGGGTCCCATTTCACCGTTTGGGTACGGAACCCTAAACACAAATATGTTACTTTTTTTATTATTGTTATTGATAGGCTTGCGTTTGACCACCATCTCGCCTGATGGTAAGCGAGGATATAACAAGATACATTCACTCTGTTATGTCAACGGCAACCAACCGTCCATATTTTAATTGTTCAAGTGTGTAGGTATGGGAATGTTTTCTCAGACTGTAAGCTTCATGGATGCTATTAATGATGATACCATTTGGTAATGAAAGGCTGGAAGCCCTAGCATGTCATCTACAAATATTGCAGCTGAGAATTTAAAATGATTGATCGCTGCACCAGAATTTTGGCGAACATCTGTGGTCAGGCAAATTTACTCCGAATAAAAAACTTTAATGAAACCACAAATGCCGATCAAATTGATTCCTAGTTATTCGAAGACATGTGATATCCACCTACCCGCACTGGGCCCGAGTGGTGGATTACGACCCATTCCCTCTCTAGAGTCCTCTCTGGGCCTCCAGGCCTGAGTCCCAGCAGTGGGAACATTAAAAAGGCTGATGATGACGAAGATTCCTAATAGATATTGTAATGTAAAATTGATGAAGTTTTTATCTCAGCTGGATAAATTCATGTGATCCGTTTTTTTAACTTGGATACAATTTTCGTCCAGCTGCGGACTTTGTAAGGCCAAAATAATCATTATTACGGTGTATGAATGATTACGGTGTAAGTACAAAAGTAGACCGTAAAATTATATTTTTTTATTTTCAGTTTAGCCAGCTCCTATATTCTAATATTCATAGGTATTTCATGAAAAAGTCATTCAAAGTTAAAGGGTTGTATCATTTACCTATTTATTTTATTTATTCATTTTACTCTAACATAACATAACACACAATCATTGATGATTTTAATGATGATATAAATAAAATAAATGGATACCTACGCATTACGGCTACTAATCATATTTTAATCACCATACTTACATCTTCACACATGACCTGCTAAATACAAAAAACTTAAGAAAAGCTAAATTGTGCAGTCTACCTTGAAGCATTACTAAAGTTGAAATGATTTCCTAATTTTGATTATAATGCAAATTATGCAATAAAAACTGTAGACGCAGACGCCTCACTATTTCAAGCAAAATAACCATGAAACTCCGTTCTTCGATCAGTCAAAACCCATGATTTACGACTATTATGAGCTCAAAGTCATAATTTATAAGCTTTTCAGCTGTACGAGCCACCGGAAAATGAATTATATAGTAATTAATCAATTACTTCGAACAATCTATTACCGGTAGGCTTCAGAATAAATTAAGTGGGTCCATTAATGAATTGGATATTTGATACCCAATCACTTATCAATAGACCGTAACACCAGTGTGTACGCACCACTAAACGCAGGGAAGAGAGAAAAAGGTTGACTTTTATTGCCCTTCTATCTCCAGTATGCAAATATAGGAATGCTAAATATTAACGGGTCATTTATTTGTGAATCACAGGGAATTTTTAAATGAAAGCCTTCGACTTATTTAAATTCAAATAAAAATTTAATGAATATTCCTTTTTTATTGAGTGAAAGTTTTTAATGTGATGAATAAAATTGTACTTTACGCGAAGATAACTCCACAAAAAGCATTCGTTTTAACTACCCCTTTCATCCTCTATCGTTAAATCTGAATAAAAGCCTCGATAAAAATTAACTCGCGCTCCAGCAAACCCCAATAAAAGTTCGTATTATCCAATCCATGCAATTTCGCTTACCTTGATTAGAGCACTCGACCTAAATAAATGCAAATGCACCGATACAGTAGAATGGACGACTATCGTCATGGCAACATTGGGCCAAACATTCCGCATAACTGGGTCGCTGGCCAGGCTAAGCGGGCATTTGTAAAATTCTGCCCGTCTTGCCCCCACGAGAGGGCTAAACGTTGGCCAAGTCAGGCCAAGTGAAACTTAATTGGGGTTATTATGTACTAGGCTATGATAGCCGAGGAGGTTCGTGCTGTGCTCACGGTTAGAGGAGGTAATTGTTGGCAATGCAATTATGGTTGAAGATATTCTTTACATATTGTGAGTTGTTTTTTTTTTTTCTTGCAGAACATAATTTACTTAATATAGTATATTTTTAATTTTCCAAGTTATTCGTATATACTAAGTCTACATTTCTTATCCAACTATTCTATTGCAGATCTGCTGCAAGAAATTTCATTTGAAATAAAAGAAATACATAAAAGGCCAATAAAGTTAACATCAAAACACAAAATGAACAAAAAGTAATCCATCTCAACTTTCTCTATCAAATACGTACTGAAATGTAAATCAAATAGTACCCACACACAGACACACTCGAAAAGTCTAAACAAAATATTGGAATCGGTAATCTACGACGAAATCACAACAAATTGGAATACTAGAACAGAGAATAAAACGATCCTCTAATATGAAATTCCTCTGAATAAATCGAACAGTTACAAACAGAAGCGAAAGATTCGAGTGGCTTAGAGTCAATAAGTCAACACGATACGAATAACGCAAACAATATCGAGGACGCGCAACATCCAACAAACTCAGATGGAACATTTAAATCTGCCACGCGATTCTAGACTTTCCACTTACTGAAATCGTTCTAGATTTCAGGCCACTCACATAAATTTTGATGAGATAAAATCATTTTAGCTCGGGCGTTGATTTTGTAAAAATGGATTTCGAATGATTTTATTCTTGTATCCTCTCGTGGTGATTTAGTTCGGTTTTTCATTTCCTTCGAGATTCCTTCTTGACTTCCGTTGTCTAAATTCTTCTACCTTTTTTGTAGGTAGATAAGCATTCAGTATCGGATTATTGGATCTTTATATCTACACTAAAATTATAAAGAGGTAAAGTTTGTATTTTAATTTTTTTGTTTGTAGGTCTTTAAGTACTGGTCCGATTGCTAAATTTTTTTCTTCTATAGTAAGCTGCTTTATACCTGAGTGATATAGGCTCTATTTATGTATGCAGGCGAAGCCGCGAGCAAAAACTAATTATGACAACTACAATATCTTATTAAATATAAAGATTTTCCATTAAATTCTAGACAATAATGAATAAAGTAGCATGTCTGCTTCGCGTACCTAATGTACGATGAATTCCATCAGCTCCACCTATCGATCGTTATCTAATTCCGTGAAATTCCGTGGCTACATTAACGAGCCCCAATTCTGTCAACAAAATCGAAACGTAATGGGTATCGACTCGTTCTTTTGTAACCCATTTCGTACACGGAAAAATCGTGAATCTACCAGACCGCAAAATAGGCACAAACCTATCAAGAACTCTTTAACAATATTTGATAAATCCATCCATTACTGGACTTGTCTGCCAGATGATTCAACAGTTTTAGTACAATGTAGAAGTATTAATGGATTTCTTTCTTGTGTAGTTTGGAATATGGTGGCCAAGAGTTCTGTTTCTTTTGGGATTTGGAATCATCCAATGACTTCTCTACGACGAATGGCGATGGTGGACGGTGGACGTCTATCGCATCGGCTGAAATGGTGATGATGATGATGAATGACTTCTCTCACTCTAGGGTGTGAGAAGGGAGTGTGTCAGACTTTTACTGTCTAAAACATATGTGTCCTTCAGTTGCCCTTTGTGTACTCTAGAGGTACGTTGTCTTTCAAACGCTCTCGCAGACATGGTGGCGAATAGTAGCCTCTTAGGAAAAAAGTTTTATTATTATACATCGCATTAATATTTTTTTTGGTCGTTATGAGTACCAAGGCAATTATAGAGCTTCTGAATGGTTTCCATCGTTGGCCGAGGTAGGCAGAATACTAGGAACAAGCTAATTAGAGACGCAGACAAAGAGTTGAAAAAAAAAGATGGCAGAGTTCGTTTCGATAAAACTACAAACTGATTCATTAGAGCAAAAATGCAACAAATATTGCAAATAAATATGAAAAACTCTTCGCTCATAGGTCCAAATCTACAATTCTATCTCAAAGTACTTTGCCAGTCATTTATATGATTTGACTAGCTGCTGCTACCAACTTCAGCCACATGAAAGTAAGAAATTGCCCCGAGAGTACTTACTCCCGCCTGAATAAAAAGTATCCAATGTACTATTACAGGACATAGAGTAACCGTGTGCCAAGTTTCATTGTATTCCGTTCAGCCTTTCGACCGGAAGAAAGTAATGGCTATGAGAGTCGAGGAAGGCTGAACAAACGACCGATGGACAGTGTTAAATGTATTACTGCATTCTAGTTTCTGCCAGCGTCTTTGCCCACAAATGAACGTAGACATTTAGAAACTTATTCTAATGGAACCTATCCCCAGGATAAAAAGTAAGCTATCTCAGTATGTTATTCTTTATTGACTGGCCTGTTGGTCTAGTGGTTAGTGGTCCTGACTGCTAAGCCGGAGGTCGTGGGTTCGATTCCCAGGACAAATGTTTGTGTGATGAGCATGATCATTTGTTCTGTATCTGGGTGTAATTTATCTATAACATGTATGTATTTAGAAATATATAAGTATATTTATCAATTGTCTAGTACTCATAATACAAGCTCTGCTTAGCTTGGGGCTAGATGGCGTTGTGTGATAGTTGTGGAATATTATATTATTCTAGGACATAATGTACCCGTTTACCGAGTTTCATCGAAATTCGCTCAGCCGTTTGGTCGTAAGGAAGTAACAGACACACACACACTTTTGCCCTTATAGTATTAAAAGTGATAGAGGCTCCACATCGTCTCCACAGAGGCAAACAGGTGTCCATTATTACAGCGATCGTTGGTTTGTCATTCACAGTCGCCAGACGATCCCCACTAACGGTTCCTATTTGGACAACGGCCAGAATGTGACTGAAACGTTGTGCGAATATTAAAATTTTTCGTCCTACTTTTTATTGCAGACTTCAAACAAAATGTTTGAAAAACCCTATTTACTTTTGACATTTAAAAAATTAGTTAAATAAAGCATAATAATAATCAGCCTTTGAATATTCTCACTGCTGGTACTCAGGCCTCCTCTCTAGGAGAGGTAATAGGCCGTAATCGACCATGCAGGCCCAGTGCATTTTGGTAAAAGTTAGTTGGTCAACCCATTTACGTGCCACTACTGAGCGAAGGCCTCCCTCTTTTCCACAAACGTCTGTCCTCGGCCATTGCGAGCCAGCCCCTCCAGTAGTTATCCAGCTCATCTCACCACCTGCGCCTTGGTCTACCGCGATGTAGCCTTACGATTATTGGGACCCAATAAGTGGCTCTTTTAGCCCATAGCTCACCCGACTTGAGGCAGACATGTACGGCCCAATTCTAGTTAGTGGCAGCTTTTCTGGTAACATCCTAAGAAGTAAATAGAATGAAGATAGAGAAAACGTGATGAAGTAGACTATGCAAGAAATCTCTGATAATGATAATTACAATGAGTTCCCGACATTTTTGCATTGAAGTAATTTTGTTACCTACTGAAAATAATGAACCTCAATAGTTGACATATTTTTTTCTTTTTATCTCTCTCTATTCTTGGGTCTTTTTAGCTCAATCGACTCAGTAAATGAGACAGTCCATTAATAAACGTTAAAATGTATTCAGACGTTCGAGCACGAAAAAATAAGAAACATATACAAACTTTACGTCTTTATAATATTAGTGAGATTTAACTTAACTAAATTAATAATTAAATTCGTTTAATAAAAATTTGAGAAAGTCCCTAGAATGTAACTTGGAACTAAACTGAAAGAAATAGTAATTAGGGGTCCGGCGTAGTAGTACTTAGCTATTTCAATATTAGCTACACTACAACAGACCAGCCACTAGGTAGTAACATACAAATGTCAAAACAGGCCTTTTATTTTGTCAATTTTAAGCGTTTTTATTTTTAAGCTATTGCATAACTTCTATCGCGGGCCTTGAGCGTGGAGACCGAATCCAGAAATTCCGTAACGAAAATAACCTAACACCACCTCATTTGTTTTTTAAGCGTGGTGAC
This sequence comes from Mythimna albipuncta, assembly GCA_929112965.1. Taxonomy (NCBI): domain Eukaryota; kingdom Metazoa; phylum Arthropoda; class Insecta; order Lepidoptera; family Noctuidae; genus Mythimna; species Mythimna albipuncta. Next base: position 21,387,304 of record OV815960.1, read on the forward strand.
CGATAAGAAAACAAATGAGTGAACTTTACCACTGCAGTCCACGAGTGCCACACGTCTTTTCTTGTTTTAGGAGTTAATTAGTTTAAAAAAAATGTCGCACCTCTAGGTATACGTCCAAATCTGTTACGGAGTTTAGGAGCTACCTTCTAAGGAACAGATAAATATGTCTCCAAGCATACACAGACTGCCAAACTAAAAATTCACTAAGTAGTCGGTAAACATTCGCATTACCTTATTTACCAGAGGTTGTGATACATTTTGTTCATCGAACACAATGTAAAACAACAATTAAACACAACATTCAACAGATTTTTAAAATAAACAACTTCAGAGTAAACGCAAAACCGTACGCCTAATTGACGTTAAACAAATGCAAATTAAGTCGCGACAACGGGTTGAAAGCTTGAAAGCCAGCTCCCCAGTCTTAGGGTCATTTATACAAGCAGAATATTTCGTTCGTCGAGAAGCAAGAATAGCATGACTAAACTCGCCAGTCAAATGTTACAATCATTAAGTTTACGCACAAGCATGAACCAAAAGCTCTTTTAAGCGTAATCGCGTGCTTTTCCACCAAAGATGTGCTATACTACGTTGCTATGGATGCGTTTGATATCTATCAATCATATTCATTTGTGCACATACATATGTATGTTTGTTACTCACGCCAAAACGGATTTAAATAAAAACATGGTTCGCGAGTAGAATCATGTCTTGGAATAGCATGGTCGTTTAAAATAATTGTCTACGATTACGTGGGTGAAGCCGCTGGCAGAAGCTAGAGTGTCATAATATATTTAACACAGTACATCTGTCATTTGTTCGGCCTTCTTCGACTCTCATAGCCATACATACCCACATTCTCACCTAGACCTTGCCTAATCTACACTTAAACACTGATATTACAAAGAGTCAAATTTTGTTTTTTTTTGTTTGTAGGAGGTAATCTCTGAAAGTACTACCCCCCTAGCCAAGTTACAACCGTTTCGCTTGCGCCAAATGCTTCGAGTTGGCCGCGCCGCCAATTCTTTTGTTTTGACCACGTGACTGAGCGTTGAGACGACGTCATTCCCGTACATTTAAAGCTTTCTGCTAGCGTTAACGATTGCAGATTTGCAACTTGGCGAGGGGTACTGGTCCGATTGCTAAAATTTTTTTTCTTTGATAGAAAGCTGCTTTATTCCTAAGTGACATAGGCTATATTTTATATCCAGCCTTTCGGTGTTTTTTTACAGGATGCATTTTGGAGAGTGTGCGCAGGAATTGCATGACTTGATTCCGCCATCTCAATTCTATCATCAGACAACCCGACGTACGACGAGTATCCACCCACACGTTGTTGAAATCTCTACGATCCGGACTAAGGACTGGAACAATTTGCCTGCTGTGGTGTTCTCGTCCGATTATAATTTGAGTGTTTTCAAGATAAGAGGCAAGAGCCTCTTTATTAAGAAATAAACTAGTGCGCCTCACCATCAGAGATTGCACCACTGCTTACCATCAGGTGGGATCGCAGTCAAGCACTAGTTTATATCAATTAAAAATATATATATACGCGGGCGAAGCCGCGGGCAAAAGTTAGTTTAAAACAATTTCAGCGTCTATTCTATAATCTAGGCGAGAAATTATCCTCTTGTAAACGGGCCATTTGTCCCTGTATACAGCGTGTAAATACAATTGTACAGAATAAAGTAAGCTTGAGTATTTCTCGGACGGATGAATTAACACACAAACAACAGCTTAAACTAATGAATGGAAGCAATAAAATCTCCTTCATCTTTCATTCGACGGCCTTTTGTGGTTCCCAGGTGAGGTTATACGCTTCGGACATAAAATTTAATTGAATTTTTTCAGGTGTTTAATTACGCGATGGATATTTGTCAGGATTCTGGGCTAAGTAGCTTGGAAAGTTCTTGGTTTTTTTTTTCTTGATCTGTACTGTAAAGGTTGCTTACTGAAGAGAAACCTTATTTCCTGACAACTGGCAGAAAATAAATTCTGGTTGGACTTGACCTGTTTGAAAGATTTTATTTGGAAATTACGAAATGAAAATACGTATCTAATAAGAATGATGTAATAGCTTCTAAACATTGAAAATTATTCTAAGTAAGCTTTGCTAGGTTTGTTACCTACCTGTGTTGAAATTCATTCAAATCCAACACACACACACACACACATATTTATGCTATTTTGGTTTTTACAACATTAGTGTGAAGTTTACCTAATATTTATAAAGAATGCACTGACTTTCTTTATTAATTGGACTGCTATCGACAAATCTAACTTGTGAGGTGACAAAGACTTTCACAGTATCAACCAAAAAGTGATAGATCAGTAGGTTTAATGTTTTCAATGAAATTAATTTTTTCAATAGCAAGCTTTTTATAACGCGGTTTATACCTGTATAATTGATACTCATCAAAACTATTACAAATAGCTCTGTCACGATAAGGTTATCTGAGTTCCTATGGCTACCTTCCGGATCCATCATCAGATCAGCTCCGTGTCATAATAATTTTGCATTCACACACGACAAAAGTGATAACTTCATCAATAATCTTAATTTTTCGGGAAAGATCGGCTCAAGTCGGCCGACTTTATCCGAATGAACGCGACGGCTCAATTCCATTTCTACGAAATAAAGTGCTCACCAAAATAAGTTTTTACTTCAAAACTGTCTAGAAGAGCAAGTCTCCCCGCTACGTGGAACACACTCAACATACCTAGTAACAAAATAAGGTAAGCACACAAAACCATAACACAATATTTTGCTCGTTTGCTCACTTCAGTGGCTCCAAGTTTCCAACTTGACGCTTACTTGTATACACATTAATTTGCATAACGCCTCCTTGTCCGCCTTCGGACTGTGTTCCTCCGGAGTGCCAACTATTTAGTCTACAACATATTTTGATAAGTAGTTGTATCTTAGAGGAATGTTGTATGTTTGTTGTTTCAAAGAATCTTTGCCAACTTTGGATATGGTTAGCATAGTTTAGACTTAACAAATATTTAAAAAATTGTGGGTATTTTAAAGTTAACTGAAAACAGTTAGGTACTCTAACTCCTAGTCAAGATTGAATGGGTTTCTTCTAGGTGAGCTTCGTTATCAACCACATCATTAATAATAATCTTTATTATTAAATCTTTTACACAGTAAAGTACAGTTATATTATAATAGCCAGGCCACCAGTAAATCTTAAATAAATAATTATGCTAGTACCCAACAAATAAGTATGTGTAAAACTAAATTATGGATATTTCAGGACTTATAGAAAAATATTTTTAAACCTAGAAGTATGTATAATTAGCGACTTACCTGAATGATGAAAAGAAGATGAATTGAGAAAAAAAAAGATCATTGCTCTCCAACAGGCGAGACAATGCGCGAGCCTAACAATAACAAAACAAGAACTATATCCTCTAGTTTATTAAAATAATGTCTCGATTCGTACTTATAGGTACATATCAACTATGTACCTATAAGTTGAGTATCCAGAGTGAATGTACATCTAATGAAAATTAAAAAAAAAACCGCGGCTTTATACGCTTGCCACTACTAGCACTGCTTCGTTACTAGGCACCCAAAACTTTCAGAAGCCTCTTTATTGTTTTTGAGGTACGAAATTACTGAATATCTTCATCCGCTCCTTGCTCCAATCTGCAGGCTGTTACTGATTAAAATCCATCTGTGTGTTCCGTGGAGCAGTGGTGTCCGAGCGGTAAAGGCCCCGACTTACGAGTTGTAGGTCGCTGGTTCAAACCTAGCCAAGCACATTACTTTGTGTAAATTATTTCATCACAACTACTCTCAAAACGGTGAAGGAAAACATCATAAGGAGACCGGCATGCGCTAGAACCAAAACATTCGAAGACATGTGACATCCACAAATCCGCACTGGGCCCGCGTGGTGGATTACGGCCCATTCCCTCTTCTAGAGAGGAGGCCTGAGTCCCAACAGTGGGAAAATTATAAGGCCGGCTATGTCTATGTCTGTTCCGTTCGTTGCCCTTTTCGTTCCAGGGTTGAAGTAACTCTTTCAAAGAATCCCGCAGAGCTTTTAGCAGCCCCTAACAAATTGGTTAGAACAAACTTAGTTACAGCGATTTGCTGACCCACTAACAGAGAACAAGTGGATAGATTAGGGGGCGTGATATTACTTCGTACAAGAGTATTTAATCATTGTGAGTCCATGCCCTACTCCTATAAGACACACCTCTTATTATGTCATTGAACATAAATGTATTTTTTATCCCTTAGTTTCTGGATCAAATAATACATAAGACAGTTTGTCAAATGCTCGTAAACTGTTTCCATTGCCATCAACAAATCTCACTAATTTACGTGCGTTCGACCATAAATCTCATTAATTTTGAAGATATCTGCAGGAGTACCAAAAACAATATAGCTGTGTTTTCTTTCTTTTCTTTTAGCTCGAAAAGTCGCCAAACTTAAGTGGTACATTGATCGCAGAACAGAAGGTCGATGAGGCTGAAAGCTTCTGGAATGGTGACCACGTACTAGAAGATGCCGCGTTGGACTACAAAGTGGATTGATAATCTGGTGGAGGCTGCGGCAAAGCGCTGGACGTACAGAAACTTAAATTGTGATGAAACTTGGAAGAGGCATAATGTTCGACAATGATTTTGTGATCAAATACATTACATAAAGTGGACATAAGCCTCACTCAACCATTAACTAAATCTGGATATTATCATATAATAATATCACATTCGCAACAACGAAAACACCAGATAGCAGTATGATAATTCTATAACAACATCACCACTCTCACTCAATGTCGAATCAATATGCACACACCCGCATTGCCCACCTATGCCCACTCTGCCCGGATAGATTGCCCGCCAGCATGGAACACAAATTATTGCGATATTGTAGCGTCGCCTGTGCCCGCTGTGACCGACGCGGCAAATACATCTGTTTGAACAGCCATCATACAAATACTCGATGCGAAAAATGGAACACAGTGACAAAGGTATGGAAGGTTCATCTATTGGTGTACTGTATAGTGCATAAATATCACGGGCATTGTAAACAGAACATAACCTGGGTATTTTTGAATGAATGTGCCCAATTTATTTGTGACCACAAAAGGCTAGATTATTTTTGGTTATATAATTTTCAGTTAGTCATGGTGTCAGGACAGTTACATAAGGACGAGTTTCCTTGCGTGATCGAATCAGCGGTTCTATTCTCTAAGAAAACAGCCTTGAGCGCAGCGCTGGCCGCAGCGACGAGTCGAAAGCGCAGTACATTGAATTAACAATACAATGTTTAAGCCTAAGTGCATTGCTAATCAATGTACATATTTTCATTTCATCGCTGCGGCCAGCGCTGCGCTTAATGCTGTTTTCTTAGAGAATAGCACGCCAGGAATGAGAATATCCGCAGGAGAATCAAAGTTACCGACATAACCGGACCAATCCAAAGAAGACGGTTAAAGGGTTAAAGAAAAATATACGACGACATAGATGAAATGGGTCAAATTTAATTTGTAAGATTTGATGACAGACAAACATCGAGACAGGTGAAACTAAGTAATAAAAGCTTATAATAATTAATCTATGAAACTAATCCGAAATCTACAAACAAAAGTAGATGACAATAAAAAGGATAACAAAATATCGATAAAAGGACGACCAATTTCGAACCGTGCACTAGCTTCTGACGTTTTATAAGTGCCCATGTAGGCCTATGTGAAATAAAAAAACTTTTGACTTTGACTTTTGACTTTGATGTATGCTAATAAATTAGTCCGACCATGCCGATAATTCGCAGATTTATTCGAAAGAATTACCGCAGCCTAGAAAGCAAAAGGCAAGTGAAGGAACTTGAGCGGGCTTTAGTCTGTTAAAGTCTGACATTATCTCTCGCTCCACCTAGCGCGTAAGGAAATATTTCATGATTTCCTATACCAAAAAAAAAAATGAGCATGCTAATACTGGAAAAAAAAGTGTTGATTATCATTATTTGATTTTTTAAACGTGTTGTGATAATAACTAGATCTGTCTTTTAATAACACCATCAACTAGGTTTTATTCTGTCATCGTATCTTTCTTTGTTTGCGATTTATCAAAAAAAAATGGTTTCCCATAAAGTGCTAATAATTGGATACCCAACCTTAATTGTATATATTTATGACAGCATTAAGTCCGCCTCTGTACATTTGTGTGCGTAAAGGAACAACTAAATAAATAAATATTATTTACTTACGGATTTCCGAGATCCGGGTCGAAGGTCAAATTGTTATATTGGTTTCATTGTTTCCCACATTTCTAAATAACAGCAAGCCGAATATTATACAAAAAAATATATTTTAATTATTTAACTGTTTTTCCGTACACGACATGTAAAAGCGAACCAAAAAAACAAAGATATTCATAGATTATTTCAATGTACATACATATTTTAATATTATGTATGGTAAACTAATTCTTAACCTCGACCCAAAATATCATAAATTACTATTAAGGCATCTATCTTCAGCTGGCATCCTGCCCATTTTGAGAGGCCATCGATATTTACTAAAATAGAGCTCTGCTGAAACAATTCATAAACATTGGGCATTACATAAGATAGTTTAGAAACATAAAACACTATTGATATTTTAGCTAAATTGAAAATTGTTATAGCTATTGGGTGTTTTTACTAGATACGTACCAGAAAACACAGCGTTGGAAGGCCTCTAACAAGGTGGACCAATGACCTGGTCAGGGTCGCAGGAATCCGATGATCGCGTGACGCTCAGGACCGGTCGTTGTGGCGACACTTGGGGGAGGCCTATTTCCAATTATAAATTGGTATTGTGTTTGTTTTTTTAATGTGTGGTTGTTTTTTTAATAGGCCCTATTAAAAAAACAACCACATATTGTATTGTTTGCTGACGATACGTCGTTAATTTTTAAAATCAATAGACGTTCCACAAACCTTGATGACGTAAATAATGCTCTACAGCAAGTCCAAAACTGGTTTACTGTTAATAATTTAGTATTGAATGGAAAAAAAACTAAGTGCATAAGATTTGCGTTACCGAATGTTAAAAGCAATTATTCTGACATAGTATTGAACAAGGAGAAAATCGAGTTCGTCGAGAGTACGGTTTTCCTAGGGATCACGCTTGACTCGAGGCTACAATGGGATCCTCATTTAACATCTCTGGCAGGACGGCTTAGTTCAGCAGCATATGCTGTCAGAAAAATCCGCCAATTAACTGATGTAGATACTGCGAGACTAGTCTATTTTAGTTACTTTCATAGTATTATGTCTTACGGTATTTTGCTATGGGGACGGGCTGCAGACATAGAGTCTATTTTTATACTGCAGAAAAGAGCTATCAGAGCCATATATAACCTTCGCAGACGCGATTCCCTTAGGGAACTATTTAAAGAAATAAACATCCTGACGGTCCCTTGTCAATACATTTATGAAAACATCATGTATGTTCGGAAAAATATTCATCTTTTTACTAAGATAAGTGACAGGCACAATTTTAATACTAGGAATAGGAACAAATTAGATCAACCTCGATTCAGATTGGCTAAAGTACGTAGCTCTTTCATGGGGTACTGTGTAAATTTTTATAATAAAATACCAATTGAGACTCTACAACTAAATGAGTCCAAATTTAAAACATGCATTAAACGCACACTATGTAGACAAGCATATTATAAACTGGAAGATTATCTCCTTGACAAAAATGCTTGGCTAAATGCTGGTCCTGCTCCACAACTACAGCCACTTTTACCTTCAAATTAGTTTTTTTTTTTTTATAAATATATAAATATATTTCTAAATATTGGAAGAGATACTATTCCCCTTTTTGTATTTTTTGCTTTCGAAATGTATTTTTTATTTATTTGTTTATTTCAATAGAGCTTATGATAATTTATTACTTTTTTAATTGGAAACTAAATAGCATTGTATAATGTAGAAGCACTTTCTTCTTTTTTTCAAGTTTTTGTGAATGTGAAGCACCATGGAGCATCTTTATTAGGTTACAACTTGTTTGACATTACGAGCATGGCAGTTGAGAGTTTGTCATGCTCACCCAAATGTCTTGCTTGTGGTGGCACGTGTTATTGGGTCATTCGGTTCCCTTTAAAATGGTTGAGCTGAGTGGGGCTGATGCACGTGTCATGCCCGTGAACGGGTGCCATCGGTTGAGACTGGTCATCTCTTGGCTGCCAGTGGCTTAATTCGGTTTATATTTTTAATTACATTTAATAAAAAGAATAATAATCTATTATTATTACGTATCTACCAACATTGTGCTCACATATTAGAAGCGACAAGAAATATGTAACCAAGATTTATGTATGTAACTCAATATATTTTAAAAAGAGTGTCCATGGAGTTTCTTGCACGTTCTTCTCCATAGAGACCTACGTTTTGGAACGTGCAATTTAGCTTCACTTTTCTTGGACTGACCGACATTTGACTATTCAAAAGTGCCTGCAAATGGTCTATTTGAAATAAATGATTTTGAATTTGAATTTGAATTTGAATCCAACAGTGGACGTCTTTCGGCTGGTATGATGATGAGTGTTTTTAATATCGTGCGGTTTTGATAACGCATGCGGGATTGCCCCCCGCACGCGTAACCCCCGCAAATGTCCATTTCATACGAGTGTTTATTATAATGCGTGGAATTTGCAGGCGGGGCTTGTTTTTTGCATTGTGAATCTTCTGCATGCGGAGCAAAGCCGCATGCGTGATGAAATCCGCACGATATTAAAAACACCCCTTCGACGGCACGGTTAGCTCTGGTTAAGCGATTGACTGTTGCTCGTTTGATTCCCGCATGACCCAATTATTTGTATCGGCTACATAATTATTTATTCCGCGTCCAGATATCTTGTGTATATCAGTTTAAATGTTTATGAACGCCCATGTTACAGGAGTCATGATTCTTAGTGTGGAGTTACGTTTCAATTCTAATTACAATAAAACGAATAAATATAACCTAAGCAGTGATGCAATGGCAGTAGTTTATTAATAGCCTATTCAGTCTAGTCTTGAAGACACCTAAATTATAATCGGACAGGAAGACCACAGCAGGCAAATTGTTCCAATGCTTCGATTTACGCGGTATAAACGACGAAGCGAAACGCTTAGACGGTACCGTGTCTCTCGCCGTACGTCGGGTTGTCCGATGGTAGAAACTGAAAGGTGATGGCAAAATTAAGTCATGTAATTCCTGTGCTCCAAACTATTTAGATTGAACGATTGTTTGAACAATTGTCCTACATTCACGAACAAGACATATTATTTTCGTTGTATGTAAGGATAATAGACCGCTAAATTTTAATCGTTTTAATCCCGTGAAGGGTCGATCCGGTACATGAAACACTATCGATTTGTAGAGATAAAATTAAAAAATAAATCCTCTTTTAAAAAAAAAACTCGTATTAATTTACGCATGTACGAAATAAATCTAAAAAACATCAGTGTAGCGAGTACAATGACCTGCAGGTAATAGTCGGCGTTGCGTACAAACTACCTACAGGTTATTGAACTCGCTCAGCTGACTTAAAAAATTAAAATATTTTTTATTTTTATCTTTACAAATCGATAGTGTTTCATGTACCGGATCGACCCTCCACGGGATTAAGACGATTAAAATTTAAAGGTGTATAAATTCTGACGTAACCCCGAAATATTTGGCAACTATGAATAAATAAACATCTCCGACTTCAGTCGCCCAAAGTTTTAGCAATAAATCTAAGTAATCGAAACTAATTACCGAATCTATCAATAATGAGTTACTAGTGCAATCAATTTTGTTTTAATAAATTGCCTCTTAAATACTGGGAAGTGATTACTGGGAAGTACTTTTAGGAGTGCCAAATAAATGTCTGGTATTGGCTGTCTTGCAGATAGTGTCAACACGCGTCCAATTTTTCATGTTCTATCGATACCTACTGAATTTTTTATTGTATTTATATGTCGCAATCTTCATTCTCCTTGACAACTATCGCACCTGATGTCTACTATGATATGGTCGACAACTGAGCACGCATGCTTAGAAGTAACCTGTTCACTCTTGACGACTCCGGCAAGGAATTCCACTCTTTGACTATACGCACAAGGAATGTGTACCTAAAATGTTTTGTACGTATAAATAGGATGTCCTTTAGTGGAGCAGGCTTGACGGAATTAAACTATGCAATTTCGATGCATACTTCCCAAAATGTAATCGATAGATAAACGAAACGGTCTGGCAACTCAGCGTCGTTGATACTCAAGACTTTACAGCTTCGAGTCACAAAATAGATAGGTACAGAAGACAATCTCATGTATGTACTTCACTTTTTTACCAACGCTCGGTGGACGCACACTAAAGAGCGTTTGAGCCGGAACTGTTCAACGAGTGAGCTGAGACGCGACCGATATATCGTGTCCGTGAGCGGTGTCTATGTGTGCGTTGCTCGAGCGCGCTTTGTATGTAGAATGACTTCTGTACCTATCTATATTGTATGTCGAATCGACCAGTGTATCATTGCCGATGATCTTCTTGGCTCGTTTTTCAATAGACTGAGATGCGTCAAGCTGGTATGGCAGATCTCCACACTAGCAATTCAAACGACGACTAGTAACTCGGTGTTCGGCATTCCTTTTAGTTGTTAAAGAAACCGCCTATGCTTGTCGTTTTCTCCTAGTTAAATGAAAACAACTATCATAGGAGTCATTATAACTTCTTTCTCTTACCCAAACTCTTCTCTCTCCTCCGACTCCGAGTCAGCATAACACTCGTCTTCTACTTCCATTCTCCCCTGTCAATCGGCCTATCATTCACTTTTTTTTCTTCTTTTAACATAGGTTTGTCGAGGTAAAAAATAAACACGAATCAGTAGGTACGAAGAACATGGTTCTAAAATAATAGTAGATAGTAATTGTTTGTCCCTGAAAATTATATAAATACCTCAAAAAAAAAAAAAACCAAAATCCATTAAATCTAGCATTTATTTCCAAAGTTTTTATATTATTATTAATATTTAAACTACAGAAGCAGTGTCTTCTAAAAAGTTAATTCGTAATTTAACAGTCTATTTTAAGACATGGTTCTCTGCTCTCAATATAGTTAATAAGTTCCTTACTCTGAAAGAGGATTTACGTAATGTGATATATAAATTATTCTGATATCTATTGATTGCTATCAAATTACAATGTACTTACGTATAAAAATAATCCTCCCGATCGAAGTATGGTCACGGTGGCCAATCTTGACGAAAAATAGTCAAGTACGCAGCATAGTCATAGTCGGTCTTATAATGTACCCACTGTTGGGATTCAGGCCTCCTCTCTAGGAGAGGAAATGGGCCGTAATCCACCACGCGGGCCCAATGCGGGTTGGTGGATATCAGATGTCTTCGAAATTTTAGTTCTAGGACATGCCGGTTTCCTCACGATGATTTACTTCACCGTTTTGAGAGCTGTGGTGATGAAATAAATTACACATAGTAATGTGACTGGCTGGGTTTGAATCCGCGATCTACAACTCGTAAGTCAGGGTCGTTACCACTCGGCCATCACTGTTCTCAAGTATGCAGGAGATATTTATATTATTTATATTGTACAAATCAAATACACCTGTGTTGGCACACACACTTGTCACACTTGTATGTACTCTATATTCCTTTACTCTCGAAGGCCGAAGGGATGATAATCCGACATGATCAGGGAGAGATCAAGGGTAGGTCGGACCACCGGTTTCACGTGCTTTCCGAGGCACGAGTGTCGAAAACATTCTTGAAACAATTGTAAGTGGTGTTATACAGTGTTTATATATAACAACAATTAGATAACATTAGTTACGTAACGGCAAAAAACATCAACAAACATAGGACTGTGACTTATTAAAATACTTCTCTAGATCTGGGTGGAACGAAAGGGAATGTTAGATTCTTACTGACTAAAACCCACAACGTGTTCCTTTAGTTGGCCTTTGGGGAGAAATCCTGCAGGTTTATGAGAGGCATATATTACCCCTGAGTTTGTTTCGGTGTCTCTTCTCAGGGTAGTCAGGAAACACCTCATCTAGTTATTTACCATATGATCAGCAGTGGACGTCCTCCAGCTTAAATAATTAGTCATCTATTTAATCCATATTCTATTTTGACAAAGATGCATAATACACTCCAAATACAGTTATTAGTACACCTAAAAATACTAACATCTCTCTAACTTCATTAGAGAATACGATCGACAGAGAGATTATTATTCCCGTATGAACAGATATTGCCAGCATAACTCTAGCAAGACTCTCGGTATCCTCAGTAAATATTACGTGTTCTAAATGGGCCGTAGCCAATAAGCATTTTCTGAATGACTACAATAAAACACAGCCTCCAATAAATTCTGTCATCAATTAGTTATTTGGTATAAGTATAGAACTTGTTCTAATACAATAAATAAAGACTAGACTAGAAACATTAGTTTCACTATCCGACTAGACTTTGAGAAAAAATTCGAGTCGGATTTGCAAATGGATCCGAACGACTCATCGTCATCATCATTTCTGACGAAGGACATAGGCCATACTGTTGGACGTAGGCCTCCCCCAAGTGGCAACACAATGGAAGACTCTTAAAGAGTACTCTGTAACTAAACAAATATAGTTTCATCAATTTTAGATTCAGTAGTTAAAAAATGAAAAGTTATTTAAGAAAATAGACTCCCCGATATCCTCATCTATCTTGTTAGATAAATAACTTTCAAACTGTTTATATTTAAATAATTTAAATAAATACATTTGTAACCCTCACAAAATACGCTTTAATTTAATGTGTCCTACAGTTGTCTTTTGCGTTTCTAGACCACGGTAACTTTTTCAAAAATATTCGCGGCCCTAGTGAGCATTGCTCGTCATCCGCAAGTCAGTGTCTTTGGCCGGGAATAGCCCTGCGACTCACGATGCCTTTTTTTTAGGTGGGAAAATCATCCATTGACATCCCCTGCTCTTGGGCGGAGCAGGATATAGTGTCAGACTTTCACTGACTAAAAACCCACTCCTTTCCTTCTTTGCCATTGTTCCAGGGCCCGGGGATCTCTTTCGTAACATCCATGGTCCCAGTAGGCTACGACTCTGCTGGGCCCCTACGGTTGCTGACATCTCCTTGAGGCGCCTGTGGGATCCCACGCGCCGCCGGCGACTTGGGCTCGGTCTGGACGTTTATCGGACGGTTGGACGGTGGGCTACTCATTGCTCGCCATCTGCAAGCTCTCGCCTATCGTGGCCGGAAATCGGGATAGGAATCCCGGCGGCTCGGGCGCAAAGGCCATTGCCTCGCGCGTGTGCGACTCACGATGCCTGGAACATCTGATTGTGGAGATGTCCTGTGTTCCTTCACGGTTGCGGTCGTCTCCTTTGCTCATATTACTGCTTTGAAGAATGAGGTCATTACTTCTTATTCCCGGTTGCTCTGAAGCATGGCCTGACCCAAGGCCAGTTGCGAGAGGTCCCCGCTGCCGATTGTCTCCACGAGCACACAGCAATACTCGCCCAAGCAGGGCAGACTTCCACCATATGTCTCCCAGCCGGTCCGCACCATGATGGCGTTTCTTCTTCCTGAATCCAAAAGAGGAACAGCTGGAACTGACCATATCTGGTGAGGACCTGCATAAGGCGGAAAGTGAGTGAACACTCCGTTTACTATCCCCATTGATTCTGCAGCACCCGCTACCGTAGCAAAGATGAAGGTAACACAAAATATAACCGCTTCACATGTTGTACAACTCTGTATTCAGTACTTTCAGAACTTTAGAACGTTACAAAGTACTCTGTGCTTTAGAACTCATTTCAATAATTAATACTCGTCGCGAACCTGGTCACCGCGCAGTATCTAGAAATCAACGCTCATCTAATAGCGCCATCTTTTGGTAAAAAACTAATCAATATTTCCAACCGTGAGGCCGCCGTGATGCCTTTTTAGCCCCTTCTCCAAGAGGGAGCTTACCACCGCAATTGAGGGGTGTGGTGCCCACAAAATATTGTCTACCAGTTCATATAATAATATAGTAATTTATTCGGATTAAGACAATAATAATAAAATTATTGTTACGTAATAAGTAAATGTACTTATTGAGGTAGGTATCACTGAATACTCCATCTTCCGAAATAGGAGACGAAAGGTCAATCGCAAAAATCAATTTGGCTTCGATATTGGAGCAGTTACGTAAGTGTTTTAGTTCTAAAACAACTCGAACTTAGTATAAAACGAGTGTGGTCTGGTGATAACAAACCGTCTGCTTTTTTATCGCCATTAAATTTTGTAAACAAATAAAAACTAATGTTAGCGGTCCCGATAGACGTACTTGTTTTATTCAATAGCTGGTTTTTAGCCCGATTGCAGCGGATTGTATTTTCAAACTATCCAGGAACCCACTCGAATATAAACACAAACTTTCATCTAAATCGGTACCGCCGTTTAGGAAGAGTTAGGTGTCAAACATACGTACAGAAGAATCACAAATAATTACAAAAACTTTAATAGGAAAAAATGAATTTTTGTTTAAAAAAACTGGACCGATAAAAAAAATTTTTCTCCAGTAAATGCTACTTTACCCCTGAATGATATTGGCAATTTTTTTCACGCGAGCGAAGCCGTTGGCAGAAACTCGTATTACATAATGAAAAATCTGACTATTTTTCTTTATTTAGCTGTTTCTTACACTATTAGGCGAGCAAAAGTATGCAGAACAGCTGTTTTTTTTGCTTTTTTATCGATATCTAATAATACCTGTCAAGACCCTTTATCTCGGGAATGCGTGGAGGTATCGAGTTTAAATTAAAACTATATATTAATACGGTCCCTTGAACCCTTTTAAGAATGAACAGAGGCGGCCTGCGCCTGGTGGCGGGGACCATCACCGGGCACTGCACACTGAATAAGCACCTCCACACAATAGGCATCACAGACAGTCCCCTGTGCAGAGCATGCTTGGAGGGGGAGAAGACAGTCGCGCATGTGCTCCTAGACTGCACAGGTGTCACTGAAATACGCACACGAACCATAGGATCCCCGAATTCCCTTATAGATGCCCTGAAAAACCTGAGAGGTCTAATCTGCTTTTGGAGATAGGTGGGCTGGTTGGAATAAGCCCACCCAAGTTTATGGCCACTATGGCCCACGTACAATGGTCCGCATATGACTAAGTGCGGAAACCATACTCAGACATAAGACATACGGTCCCTTGAAGTTGTGAAAAATCAAACTTCAGAACGAAAAAAAAGATCGGCCTTTATGTCGCCAAAACCGAGTATTTCGACACTCTCAAGGGAATCAAAATTCATAGGGTACTTCCCGTTGACCTAGAATCCTGAAATTTGGCCTGAAGCAAGGGCTAACAGCACAAATATAGAAAAATAAAACTGAATACTGTAAACTTGTAATAACGTCACAAAAAAAGCTTTTTTGCGCTTTGGAAAAAATTACAGAGATTTTTCCAAATCGCAAAGTTTTTTTTTTCAATTCAATAATTGAACTGTCTTCATAGGTAAGTTTGTACGGAACTCTCACTGTGCGATTCCGCCTCGCACTTGCCCAGTTTTTTTTTTATCAACAATAACTTTTAATTTCTGTTTCTATATAAATACAAAAAAAAAATCTTTTTATTTTAATATGTGCTTGACTGCGATCCCTCTCGATGGCAAGCAATGATGTAATCTGTGATGGTAAGGTGCACTAGTTTGTGAGCCATAGTAAATTTAGTTTCTCAATAAATAAATTATTGTTAATTCAGATAATCAAATAAAGTTCTTAAACCAGAAAAGTATGGCTGTATAGTGTTCATGTATCGTGTCTATGCTTGGTACCTAATATCTAAAAAAAAAAAATGGAATTGAGATAAAAAAATCACGATTACAAATCTGCAAAAAAGTAATAAATTAATTTGTTACGTGCAAATTGGATACATTTGCACACATCCGGGGTCGTGCTCGAATCGTTTGTGGTTACTACAAAAAGTTCTACTCAAATATTTACATTATTAATAACTACCTGGAATTAATTCTGTTTTTTTTTTAATTACACATTAGTTTTAGTATATGCGAAATGCGTCATCTAGTTTTATTTTTGTGTAAAGAATCTGTGTACAAAATTTCATAACTGTATCATGAAAAATCACAGAGTTATATGCATCGTAGGTAAGTTCATATAAGACACCCAAACCACCTATCCAGTACCCGTAAAAATATTTGTTCCGTGCGGGAACCGAACCCGCGACACCGCAACGCAGCAGCCAACCGCTCATCCACTACGCCAACCGTGTCATCAAAATTAATCTAGCTTTTTTCAATTTGTATATATAAATATAATCCAGCCTAACTATTTTTCTGCCAGCTTGCAAGCTATAAGGCTCTGTTCAGCAAGCAAGATGAACCAAACCAAGATAAGTTTCAACGATTCATCATCATCATCATCATATCAGCCGAAAGACGTCAACTTTTGGACATAGGCCTCCCCCAAGCGTCGCCACAACGACCGCTTTTGTGCGTCACGCATCCACCTCCTTTCCATTTTTTCGTTTTCGTGGATGTAAAATGGCTTCGATTTCTTGGTTCTAGGACATGGCGTTTTTTTTTTTAATTGATTTAAACTAGTGTTTGACTGCGATCCCACCTGATGGTAAGTAGCGAAGCAATGTTTGATGGTGAGGCGCATTAGTTTAATCGTTTATTGCATCGGTTTCCTCATGATGCCTTCCTTCATCGTTTTGAGAGCAGTAGCAATGAAATTAATTACAAAAAGTAAAGCAACTACCAACCCGCACTGGGCCCAAGTCGTAGATTACGGCCAATTTCCTCTCCTAGATAGGACGTCTGAGAAATGGGAATATTAAAAAGAGTGTGATTTTGCTAAAGCGCCTACCTGGCTTGCTGCACAGCCGTTACTATTTATTTTTTTACTATCTCCATTGTGCTCAAATAATAAAAGCAACAAATAATATGTAACTAAGATTATATGTAACCCATATATGATTTAAAAGAGTGTCCATGGAGTTTCTTGCACGATTTTCTCCATACTTTGGAACGTGAGCTTCACTTTTTTGGACTGACCGACATTTAACTATTCAAAAGTGCCATCCAATGGCCTAGGTATTTGAAATAAATGCTTTAGTTTTGATTTTGACTTAGGCCACAAATGCTCAAATAAAAGCTCAACAAAGGATGCTAGATTGAGTATTATAGACTCAATCTAGCATCCTCCATCTTGACCGAAATAGCCTCTTAATAGAATTCTTTCTACTAGATTACCTGACCAAATCAACTATTATCCCCTAACACATACAAATCTGTAGTAATCTGTACTACAAGAAGGTAAGTACGAGCGATTATTGCCAAAGTAATGATCCGTGGACTCCTGAGTGTGAAGACCATTAATAATAACACCCCTTCGCGATGGCTTTGCGAGATAATCAAGTAGAATATCAAGAGTGTGTCGCGCAGAATATTAAGGATGTTATTTGTTCTATTTCCTCACGTATGCCATAATACCAGCTCGGATTACATACAATAAAGTTTAAGCTATACTTACAATAAAGGTTAAGCTAGATTATGGCCTGTGTACACTTGAGACAGACTTGTTTCGCATGGATGAGTCTGTCTTACACTTGCGAAACAAGTCTGTCTAAGACTGTCTTGTCTAAGGTGTGCACAGGCCCTTAGACCGGAGCACACGTGGACCACGCCTGATTTCTACGTAGAACAACGTCACGTGGCGTCGCGTGGCGTAGATCTAGTGTAGCTCTACAAGTCTAGTTTCCATATCAAATGTATTGAGACCGATGCGCCCAGATCAGCGTACGTGATACATGTGTTTTACCTATATGCTATTCTATTATTGATGAGGCTCAAAAAGTTGCCCAACTTAAATGGACAATACAAGACATGTCTGCCGCATGCCTAACGAGCTGATGGCCAGGAACACACAGGATTGGTGCCCAGCACAGCGACATAGAACGGAGCCGCGGCAAAACCACGACGGAGTTGACGGAACGACCTAGATGTCTTCCTTAAAGATTGGACAGAACAAACGAAAAATCACGTTGGAAAGAATGGAGCATGCCTTTGCCTAGCAGTGTGACAATAGAGGCTAGTTAATAATAATATTTTTATTATATTATGTAATTTTACGAGTATGCGACTGAAGCCACAGTCACCAGCTACTGTTATAAAGGCTTGTAAGTGTGTATGATTAAATATTTTGTTACTTCTTCATGTTCAAATGGCTGAACGGATTTCCATGAAAAGCAGAAGAAAAACCATATCCAGGAATAGCACAGTTGCTTCTTATTCCCATTTGTACTATCACGTGGACGAAACCACTGGCAGTTTTACATATCTATGGTGCTTAATAGCTCATTATTTTACAATGTAGAATATATTAGCAGATACTATTGTTACTTTGAAAATATCTCTGTCAGTCGAGTGAGACGAGTGTCATTGTAATGCAGCTGGTCACTTGTAATTTAATCATTATCTCATTTCCCTAAATAACTACGAACTTCGAATGTTGCAAAATTGTGTTATTAAAACGATTTTTATTCCAAAACTCCAGAAAGTCTACAACGCAATCAAAATATTCCTTTCCGGCTTTATAAATATTATTTTATGATGTACTTAACGGAAACCCATATTTTTGTACACCTGCCCCCTGACGTCACCTGTGAAAACAAGCAATAAAGAGATAAATGGCTTCGGTTTGCACATACGATATTCACGTGTTATGCAAATCTTCTCTCGAGAGCTTCAGGCAGATCGCTGAGGTCACCGCATCGTTATTATACTGTCAAATACTTCCACAAGAATGTTATTGTGTAAAAATCATCGTCCCACACAATTTTGTCCAACAATTTTAATCTAAATACTCCGCTGCTGGAAAAAAAAGTCCCCTAACCGAACGATGTTAGAAGGACAGATATTTAAAACTCTGGAACAACATATTTCAAAAATAACGTTGGCACTTCCATGCAAAACTTCGACAAGCTGCAACTCCTTGTTCAATCAATATACTGTGAGCTCATTGCATAATGTCGTTGTGATGTAAATCACCTCAACAGTCATAACTATTAAAAATTGTTCCACGCAGGTGAATATCTTTGAATGCAAAGAAACTCAACATGAGGTTATATAAAGACCATCTGCGCTACTATTAGTCACGAATGCATATGGTCGCGCCGGCTGGTCAAATGGGAAACTGTGTCAGTGCGAACATTTGTTACTTGCACACGCGTCACAGATTACGTTGTCCGACACAAACACCGCTCGTACTACTAGGTTCAAGGGGAGCCAGCCAGATCGCCGTCTCGTTCGTTCACTATTTATAGTTTCTCGACTATTCAGATATTTGCGCTCAGTGCAGAAATGTCCGGAGTCGCGAACGACCAAAAACCCGCGCGGCCCTCCCAGAGAGCTTCCCGCAGGAAAAGCACTCGGGAGAGGAAATTGCGCGCTCGCACCGCCCCGACACTCGACCCCAGGGAAAATCGATGCTGCGATCTATCTGCGACGCGGACAAATTAAACCATCGACGGCGAATTCATTAGACGGTGCAATTCCGCGCAATCGACACACGCGAACTTATGCAATCGTTTTCAACATGAGCCGCCTGCTTACAGTGTGATGTTCAGTAATCAGTTTACAGTGTGTGAAAGTGACGGCTGTGTTGTGTCTTACAAGTGAACATAGCCTCTAACCATGCTACGTTATTTATTTCTGTTCGGAAAACAAAATTGACATTGGTGCTATTTTGAAGTGAATGTCGGATTGTTTAGGTTGGCAAACCGCCAGAATGTATTAGAACAGCTGACTGTAAACAAACAATTTGCGTCTAGTAGACAATAGTTTGCATAATATTTTAAATATTTCCTGATGCCACAGATTATTTTAGTGAAATAATAGAATATGGCGGGAAAAGACGACTCCAGTGATAGTGACGGCCCGATAATAGACGATAACATTATTCGCATACAATTAAGAAAACCGAGTCAAAGGAAATGGGAATTGCGGACGCGAAATCTATCCCCTGGGATGAAATTTCCAACAGTACAGCTTTTTGATTGCGACGGAAATCTACTCGTTGAAACAAATGACGAGAACGTATCTATTAGAAGCTCTGATTATGACGATTCTATGCTAAAAACATCTCAATCATTAAAAGAAAAGGATTTCCGTCACATAATTGCCAGAAAACCAATTAAAAAGCACAACACAATTTCTGGTGATAAAGTTTACACTCGTGTTTACAGAAGACCGGTTGATATTAATAACGATACAAAAAATATTAATGAACGCTATATTATACGAAACAGCCACAGTGTGTCAAACATTCCGAGTAAACTCACATTAAACAACTTTACTAATTTACAAATAAATAGCCTGGCGGCCAGCCCTCCTCTCTCAGATGGCTTGAGTCAAATAAGCAGTTACAAGAGTTCTGACAACGATACTTGTAACGATATAAATCAAACGTCAAAAACAGATGAAGAAAATCTCGGAAAGCCTTCTGAGAATTTAATTGATACTCCGAATAGTCCATTTTCTTCCCTTTCTTCGTTAAGTGAAATTGATCAGGTAAACGATTATGTTTCATCTAACAAGGAAAATGAACCTGACTTGGCCCTTCATAAATCAAAGTCATTCAATGACGCAACTCTGAGCAAAAAATTCGAAACCGATAATCTGGCACGGTCTAAATCTGGCGTTGTGTACAATCCCCCACACAATAAAATATCTTTCCTGAACACTTACTTAAAAAGCTTACGAGCCCGAGTGAGCTCGAATCCGGATTGGTTTGCTCTACATCGCCGGCGAACAATTGAATATGCTCCAAATTCACGCGCTACGACCAAGCGTCAGGAATTTTCAAAAATACCCTCTGGAAAGCCTCCCACCTGCAAACTAGGAGATATGACGTCAGACAATGAATTTATTAACATCGGAGCGGACGACGCGGTCCATTCTGAAATGAGAAAACGTTTGAAAATGTATAGACGTGGCATATCAGAGATCGCGGCTAAGCACAGGAACACGAGTGTATTTACGAAAACCAGAAGACATTCTGTGAGTGGCACGTTTCAAGTCGTTCATACTTCCTCCTCGGAGAGTGTGGATGAAGCTGACGTAGTACTCAACCGCTTGAAGAGGAGGATACTCAGGAATAAGTTGAGAGAGAAAAGACGGAGCCTCGGCGCAAAGTTTCAATTTAGTGAGTGCCTACTTAACTTTTAACATACTATTCTTTGTAACAAACATGAAGCCTCTTTACATAATGTTAATCTGTTAGAGAAATATGTAATAACACAATTTGCACAAGATTAATGTTCACATTTGCGAGACCAAACATGCTGCTCATTCGTTATCCGAGGTGCGGACATGAATTTTTATTACGTGTTGCGTGGACATTCCATCTTATCCAGAAAATAGATTTTTCTTTCAGTTCTGAAAATATCGTGTTTATGAACCGGTGAAGTCTTATTTTAGACGACTTGATGTTTTTATCGCATGGTTACTTTTAAAATATTATTTTGATAGAGATATTTTCCAATCAAAAATACTAAAGTCAAAGACTAAAAGTAATGATTTTGATCTCATATTATAAGATACTATTTTTCTCCCGTTGAATTTAAAAGCTCTCATAAGACTGACTCACATATATTTAAAAAAATATCTTAACATACTTCTAAAATTTCTATAAATATATTTCAGACATGATTCAATAGAGTTATAGCGTCATCGAGCGTCTTAAAGCAACCGTGACCATCGAAAGTTACTGTTCTATCCTTTGGGAAGCGTACTTACCTTGTTCTAGATGATAAGTACTCTATATCTTTTTCAAAATTTAACGAGGATCGGTTTAGTGTGGCACACGGGCCACAAAAAAAGCCGCCAAAAAAATGCTAGAAGCGACCACAGAAAAAGCTGAAGCGCGCGACAGCATGCGGCCGGAGAAGCTAGAAGCGGCTTCTAGCTTTTTTTGTGGCTGTACGGTCGCACACGGGCCACAAATAAAGGCCGCCACAAAAAGAAGCTAGAAACGGCTTTTTGTGGCCCGTGTGCGGAGACACTTAGTGGTTTATGCGTAAAAAGTAACAAATAAAATTTGGCTTATGTTTAACTTACCACCAGATAAAGTAACATATAAAAGACAAAAATAGTAAATGATCACCAAAATTAAACCTACATTTTAATGTAAAATTATAACCAAAGTTTTAACATCTCGCTATCCTATTTAAGCAAAATTAATCCAAAGAAAGCATCGGCAGAACCCCATGGTTACGGAGATATCAGTAGTTAAAATTTTGAGGTTAGGTTAACTACCTGCCAAGACAGCTCGACGGAGCCCCGCGACGCGGGGCTCCTACTTCTAGGTGGTTTAAAAAAAAATAACCTCGAAGAAGGTGACGGGGTCTGTGTTCGCTCGCTTCGCTCGCTCACTACGACCCCGCCACCTTCTTCTAACCTAAATCTATCCGACCCGGGGTGCCCTAAAATTCCACTAAGATAGATTGTTGATTAGACAAAGTATCATCCTGCTCTACGGGGCTAAAAAGAGCGCATTAATTTGCTCGCTAAGATTTGGTTATCATTTACTACATTTGGTGTTCGAATACAATTTTTTTGGTGTCAAGTAATATATTTTTGACAAAAGAACTAAGGGTACCAAAGCGTTTTATGGTGGTCATTATATTTAATCCCATAAAATTTATTGTCGCATTTGTAATATTAGTTAGGATCATGCATGATGACATAATCATGAACCTAGATTATCTTGACGAGTTATAAAAAGTTACTCTAAATTAAGTAAAAAGTAATTTTTAATTAGTGTCACTTTAGTGAAGCAAACAGCTTCCTTTATTCAGTCGTCTCGGTTGAAAAGCTGGAGAGCAAATATTTGATCAAGTCACAATTAAACATAATCCTAAAAGGAGTTTGTTTACCTCTACATTAAACTAGGTCCTATTAATAAACTAACTCAGATTTAAAATAAATTTTAGCATCTTTAGAAAAAACTCTGTAGTAGATTTTTCTACTCTCTCGGGTCATAAAAAAATACAACCGAATTGAGAACATCCTTTTTTGAAGACGGTTAATAGTTAACAAAAAACTTATAAAAAATATTTCAATATGACACAAACGGTTTTGAAAATCCTGTACCTTGAATGTGTAACCCAAAAGAGAATTCGTTTTCAGTGTTATGAACGACAATGTAAATATCCTCGTGTGCTTACACTTTGATAAACTAAAAATATACCTTTGTGCCAGAGATACGGTCAAAGGGCAAAGTTATGTAAATATTACATTACCTGCCATTATCTATGATTTATTGCGCACTGTCACTGAGCTTCGTTTTATGCCAGTGCCTTTGAATAAACCTAAACGTTGACGATCTTTTGGTACAATAGTTTTCTTTTGTTAAACAGCTGGTTATCCGATGGTTTGTGGTTCCATTCCAACCTGGTGAACATAACGTTATACCTGTTTTTCGTAGAAATAAACGCAAAACGGTGGCTTAACTTAAATTTTGTAGTTTGTGGGAAATGAGCAAGAAATTCTTTAAAATGTTTAGAATAAAAATGTATCCCTCTCGCGTTTCTTTCAAACAGATCTCATCTCGCATACGGGCTTGCTCCGCATGCAGAAAATGTCAAAATGCAAAAAACGCGTCCCGCGTGCGTACATATTCCACGCATTACAATAAATACTTGCATGAAAAGGACATTTGCATTTACACGTGCGGAGCAATCCCGCTTGCGTGATCAAAAGCTCACGATATTAAAAACACCCTTACACATAATTCGTTTTTTTGTCATCAAGGCTTTTTATAGAAAAATCTGAAGTAGTTGACATTTTGTTTAGATCACGGACACAAAGACCACACCACTTACCAATCTCACATTCGCTATTGCGATTGGTTAATTTCTACTTTTAATAGGTTGTTTTTTTTTTTATCTATTGGCTTTTTATTTATTTATCTTTTGTTTTTTTTTTCTTAAACTTATGCTAGAACTGCATTATACTGACGCACACGCATAAGCATAACACGCCCGATTTGTACGCAAAAAGACGTCGCATGGCGTTGCGTGGCCTGTATCAAGTGTAGCTCTACAAATCTAGTTTCCCTATAAACTGTATGGAGACCGAAGCGCCCAGATCGGCGTGTGTATTATCTTTATTTATAGTTTTAATCAGATTTCTCTTAAAGATTTTATTTTTTATTGTTATTAAATACATATATGAGTAGTGACCGCTGGGCAAGTGTCGCTACCCAGTGGGTTCCTGCAAACGGAAAGCGCCATCGAGGTCGCCAAGAGGTGGCAAGATGATCTGAGACGGCGCGAGAGAAGACTTGGTGGAAGCCTTTGCCCAGCAGTGGGACAGTAATGGCTAGGGAAAAAAAGGTACGAAATAAATATCGACAGTCAATTTCATTATTTGAATCGCGTTAGTAACATTTCTTTCCAGAATCCAGTTATTAATGGCCTAACTTAGACCTTGAGAAGTCGTCGAGATCAATATTCGTTTCTTGTCTATTTAAGACAAGAGGCCTTTGCCCTACAGTTCCACAATTAAGGCGCCCCTTAATTTATTAACACATTCCCTTTGCTCCCTCACAAATAATTTATTTTTGGCACAAATTTTAGCATGTCTTTTTCGCGTCACTCGTTCCGTTAAATGGTTCTTCTCTTCTTCTTTCTTGGCCATTTTCACAGCTGTATTTATTTAAAAACTTTTTATAGTTAACTACTAAATAAATGAGAAAGATAAAAGATCGTTAGCGATATAATAAAAATAAATAATTAAAAATAAAATTGTTATATAATCAATATGTATATTTATAGTTGCACCTATACCCGAAAGGTAGTTTTAGTTATTTTTATTTTTATCTTACATTAACGAACTAATCTATTTTTTTTTTTAAGATGAAGAATAAAGACTATATTACTAGCTTTTATCCGCGACTTCGTCCGCGTCGGTACATAAAATATAGCCTATGCCACTCAGGAATAAAGCAGCTTGATAAAATGGTATTCTAGTGATAAAGGTATTACTAAAATAGGTCCCGTCGTTTCTGAGCTTATGCATTACAAACAAAAATACGAGTCTTTTCTCTTTATAATATTAATATACGACGAAAAGTTCTGGATTGGCGACCACGTACCGGAAGACGCAGCGTTGGAAGGTCTTCAAGGACCGATGAACTGGTGAGAGTCGCGGGAATTCGATGGATGCGAGACGCACAGGATCGGTCGTTGTGGCGACGCTTGGGGGAGGCCTATGTCCAACAGTGGACTTCTTTCTGCTGAAATGAATCATCATTGCAGCCGAAACTCCGAAAGCCATCAGACTCCGATAGTATAGATAGATTTACAGTTACGCGAAGTGGTAACTACTTATGATTATGCACGGCCCATCTACACTAGTACTTATAATAAAGAGATAAAGTTTGTTTTTTTGTTTGTAGGAAGATATCTGGAACTTCTGGTTCGATTTCTGAAATTTTTTCACCAATAGAAAGCTCTTTTATTCCTGAGTAACATAGGCTAAGTATATTTTATGTACGGGGACGAAGTTGCGGGCAAAAGCTAGGTGTATTATAAAATAAAAACTTGAGTCATGAGCCTCTCTTCTTCAAGACTGTACCAATTAGTAAATCTTTCGAACCCCGTCATGGTCAGGCGGAAAACCTCAGAAGCTTAGCGTTTGGCATTAGGCCGTTAACGAACTGTTTCAGTGCCAAAAATCAACTAAACAGAATAATTTTCTTGCGTTACCGTCCAGCACCTACCTATATACAGGGTTATTTGAAAAACACTGGCAACTTCTCAGGACTACGTTACTAACGTCATAAACTACAACTTTTGTTCTATGACTTTTAAACATTTATCATAGTTTAGTTCACCAGATTTTCATACAAAAATATAAATATTTAAATTGAACGTTCTAAATATTACGAAGTCTGTTTGAAGCAAGCGATAGTACAATAGTGGGGGGAAGCGGTGATTCTGCGGCGGGGGTACTTTGTGTGCTTGCGTCGCGTCATACAGACTTAGCTAGGTATAGCAAAATATAGAGTTGAAATGTGTTAGATAGAAGAACGAAATATTGATGGTTAATTTATGGTAAATGTATTATGTTTTGTTAAAACTGTGGCCATGGAGTTTCTTCCACATTCTTCTCCATAGAGATGCTTTGAAGTGTGCAATTCAGCTACACTTTTTTAGACTGACCGACATTTTGACAATTCAAAAGTTTCTGTGTAAATAGTCTATTTGAAATAAACGTTTCTGATTTCTGAGCCCCATTTTTTTTAATGAACTTTTTTATGAAAAGGGTGCCTTTAGTCCTTTACACGGCAATTCTATAGCGCGTTCTCAGGAGCGTACACAATTGGACGCGTGACTGATAACAGTGACAAAGCACTGAAGGAGTGGTGTTTCTTCTACCCATCCTACAACATCAGAAGCGCGTTCTTTCTCGCACGATTGCCGTTTTACGCTCGAAAAAGTGACAGTATCGACCTATTGGACTTTTGCCTTCTTCTGGATATGAAAAGACGTGTCTTTAGTTGTATTACAATTTAGGAAAAGCTGCGATACTCTGAATATAAATTCAGTTTCAATTCAGAGTACACATATTTTGCGACTCTTTCCTATGCAATTCAATAGTTAACAACAAAGAAAAAAATAAATTCCCCTTGGTCCTAGCATAGGTTTTTTTGGGGAATTATAAAACGAGCGACTAAAAAAAAAATTCAGCGACTGATGATGAGATACTGTTTTAATAACATGAACGGCATACATAATTTGAGTAAGCGACACATTAACTAATGACAAATATTGAAGAACAATAAAATCCAGAACAAGCTTACTAAAAGTGGGTTATTGAAATCCTAGTTAAACGATCAAATTAGTAAATGAGCGACTAAAATAATAAGTGAGCTACTAAAATAATAAGTGAGCGTCTGAAATAATAAGTGAACGACTACATTAATAAGTAAGCGACTAAATTAATAAGTGAGCGACTAGAAATAAAATTGAGGTTTTGCATAACGAACTACTAAAAAGTAAACTTTAACAAATGTTTTCACCATGGTTTAATTATGTAGTCGCACGTAGATTCATCATTTTGAACTGGATGAAATAGGTTAGGTTAGAACTGTGACCGACCAAGCGTAAGCCGAGCGAGCGAGTTCGTAGCGAGGCGGACGCTACGACCAAGTTGCTCGCAGATTTTATTTCGGTTTTCGCAATATCCGAATTATCAAATTACCTTGTGACATACCTACATAATTATTATATAAATATCGATATTTAGGGCATTCGATACTGTGTACTTCAACATTTAGCATATTCGGAACACTTTGTTTAAGGTAAAATGCCGCTCAGTATAAATAAATCATTAACCTTATATTGAAAAAAAAAACGCAGAACGTAACGTTGACCCTCAAACAAATATTAGATCGCTCAAATGTCATGAAGTTTCTCATTTTGTATTTTAGGTAACTCAAATTAAAGTTTGTAATTCGCTGTTCTATTGATTTCTCGTCACTCGCAGTCAGTCGCTCACTTATTATTTCCATAACACAAAATAATTATTTTTGTCACTTGTCACTCGTTAAAATACTACCCCTTGTTTTTAGGTGGGAAATCATCCAATGACTTAAAGCCTTCCGTTCCAGGACCCCAGGGTTTTTCTTTCATGAGCGAACCTATGGCCGCAGTAGGCTTCGGTCCAGCTGGGCCCCTACGGTTATGCCGACATCTCCTTGAGGCGCGCGAACACTACACGCCGTCGACCACTCGGGCTCGATCCGGACGGCTACCCATTGCTCGCCGACCGTAAAGTCACGCCTAAGGTGGCTCGAAATCGGGATCCCAGCATAGCTGAAGTCGCGATCAAACCATAATCAACATTATTATGTTCCCACTGCTGGGACTCAGGCCTCCTCTCTAGAAGAGGGAATGGACCGTAATCCACCACGCGGGCCCAGTACGGTTTGGTGGATGTCACATGTCTTCGAATTTTTGGATCTAGGACATGCCAGTTTCCTTACGATGTTTTCACCGTTTTAAGAACCGTGATGATGAAATAAATTACACAAAGTAATGCGCCTAGCTGGGTTTGAACCCACGACGTACGTCGTGGGTTCAAACCTGTCTGTAAGTCGAGGCCGTTACTAATCGGCCACCACTGCTCCAATAATATATGTAAATGAGTCGCAGCTTCCTGTCATATCCAATATTTTTGCCGAAGACCTAGGTACTCTCCTACAGTCACTTCATTCTTTCTCGATATTTTGCTGTACGGAAGACCCTTCACTATTAAGTTGAACCTATGTGTGAAGTGTGTCTGTCGTGACATTATAATCTTAGCAATTTCCTCGTTACTGTCGTACTGAAACAGTACAGCTGTATATTGCTGTGTATGTTAATAATTAAAATCTTAATTACCGGCAAGCCTCGTTTTATCCTTTTGTGACTTAATGAACCGTCTTCTACATCATTAACCTTACTCAAAGTCAAAAGACATGACGTATTCATACTTATGACCATCAGTGCATGAAAAACATGTGTGAAGGGGACTGAGTACATATTGTAATGAGAATACAGATTTGAAAAAAACAACTTAAATTTATAAACAGAAAAGTTTCAATTTAGTATTAGTTTTTGTGTTCGGCCAGTGTTAACTGTTCATACTGACATAAACTTTTAAATAAAGAATCCAGTGGCTCCATCTGTCTTAACACGCGCGCACTATTTTACATTCAAGTTCTCAACTTGAACAAGATTGGTCAGTTTGAACATGGAACAGATGGTTTGAAGCGCCATCTAACGGTGACTTTGTGTTGCTGTTAGTCAGCAAGTATTCTAAAGACTGAAGAGTTTACTGAACTCTGCCGCTGAGAAAGTCGGCAGCAGTAACAGTTAACGGGTTAAGAATGATTATATTATTTGTTATTAAACTGGTACACTGTCTGTGATTGTGATTCATCTTTATGATATCCGGGTAGCTTAGGACATTTGATTGTTGAACAAATGTTAACGTTTTATGTAACTATGCCATTCATTTGTTTTCAAATAATTCTAAACATAACGCTTAAGCTCTTTTCATTGGTCACCTATCTATGAAAAGTGTAAAGAATATAATATGTACCTACCTAACTTACCTTGGTTAGGTACTTATTCCGTAATTAAAATAAACATAGATTTGTTTTTGATTGATTACATTTAGAAAGACCTAAAAAATCCGTTGTTTACATGTGATTAAATAAACTTTTGTTTACAAATAAAATACACGGCGTCGTCCAAACAGTATTGGGTTGCCAAAAAAGTTATGCTATTCAAATGCAATGTAGGGTAAGGAGCTCACAAAGAAATAAGGTGATAGAATACGATGACCCAAAAAAATATAACATTGTAAGGTAACAAAAACATTGCCCTAACGTTGATTTAAGGCATAAACGATGTATTGAAAAAAAACAGTTTTTTGAGCTGGAAATAATTCTTAACATAAATATATCTATAAAAAACTTTCATAACTATGTTATCTAGGTATCTATTCTATATTTAAAATAAACATAGGTTTCTTGTAAGGTAACAAAAACATTGCCCTAACATTGATTTAAGGCATAAACGTTATATATTGGAAAAACAGTTTTTTGAGCTTGAAAAATCCAACCCTACACGGATTTTTTGCTTCGAATTCCATAAATCTAAGTAATTGCTTCGTTTCTTCCTCTGCCCTGTCGCCAAAGAAGGCGAAAACCGAAGAAAAAGTGACTTTCGCACGAAAACTCCGGAATGTTGGCACAAAGCCAGCACTTAGAGATGTCTGCATCTCCGAGCTTGTCTGCACTTCTTGATTTCTCACACATAACTTGAAAATAACTTATACAAATCGGATTTCTATTGCGTTCTGCTTAATTTACTTTCGACTCCAATTTTGTGAATGGATACTAAACTGGTTATGTGTAGTGAATACTACATGATAAATTAGTATCTAACAGTATATGTAACGGTACTAAAATACTGCAAAATACAGCGCTTAATTACGCACGAGGTCAAGGCCGCTTGGTCTACGTCTACAACCTTTACGCCCAGTGCGCAAACCTGTAACATCGAGCACAAAAAACTGGAATCGAGAAATCTCGGGCTCGTATTAAGGGATTTAGTTGTCGGCTTGGTTATTAGCGATAATTTTCTTATACAGTGTTTGTACAGCTTAAAAACAGAAACACATGATTCAGAACATGCGCATTGGCGGCGCCGCGAGTCAATATCCTCCCCCCACCCCCGCGCCATCGCGATCCTACCGCCGAGCCGACGTGCGTGGGTGGACAACTCCTTAATACAATCTTTTGTGAATACACGTTTCTGTTGACAAGTTACTTTTATGGAAACATGGTAAAACTGGTGTAAGTAGGTATGCCGTATTGCCTTGTTTGTTGTGATTTATATGGAAATGGGCCTTTTGTTAGATGTTATGGTGGTCAGGAAGTGAATTTTGGTATTATTGTCTGGATTTTAGGTTATGTACAAGCTATAAAAATTTACATAATCACCAAATTTGCAATTACACAATCGTACCTTATATGTGCTTCAGAATTAGCGTTTACATTTTAACTACCGATTAAGTTAGAAAAGGCTTATCTTTCCGTGTGCTATATACAAAATATCTGTATCATTTTACAAATCATGTTACTCCTCAAATTATTTTCAGTTTCATTTTTTTTTTTATCTGTAAAAGCCTATACTTAGGTTGTGCCACTTTGCTTTGAGGAGGCTGTTAGTTGTGAATTCGTCCGCTAGAGCGGCGGAGATGTGGGACCAGCTGGCTCGTCGGCTCGGGCGCTCGAGTTTGACAGTACTCGGTCCACGTCCACGCCGGCCGGCGACCGGCGCGATCCGACCTCAACCTCACGTGCATACCAACCATCATTCAGTTCCTAACCCATAACAACTTGCGAAAGTTTTGACAGTGAATGAAGGAAAGAAAGACCCATTAATCTGTGTACAGTTTTTAAAAATATTTCATTCCTTATAGTGTGAAATGTAATAATCGTAATGTGTGCATGAGAGAACGGTTCAGTGGTATTTTTGTTTCGATTCCATTCGAGTTTTGGACCACTGTGCACAGGATCGGTGCGGCTTTTAACTAGGATAAAGTAAGTTATAGATAAATAATCCTACTAATACATAGTTTTGTTAAATGTTATAAGGCCTTTTACCTTAAATATTATTATCGTTTGATTTAGTCAACGCATCGTAGGATGATTTTCACCTTACTTTGTTGAAATACAATGTTCCCGACGGCTACATTTTATAGCTGAAACTCCTATAAATAGAATATAATCGAGCTTGTAACTTGTATGAGTAAGCAACATTGTGGGTCCACTTTAGAAGTTTATTATACAGGTGGACTAGTTTGATATTGTTAGTTTGTTCCGGCGTTATAGTAGAAGGTAGTTTATATGGAATATGAACTACATTTTTAGTTGCTTATATATTTTGTAGTATTTTCCCTCATAATGGTATATTTTAACCAATATCAGCTTTTAAAATTTGGCTATAGCACATGCGTTTAGTCTCATTGACCGTAATGGCAAACTTAGCTGTTTTATTTCATAGACATATCGATGGTCATACGTTGACAACTCGTAACCCACATTTTTTCGCAAAATGAGTTAAGCACATCAAAAATTTTGAAATTAAGCGCCAAATCTTCCTATTGATAACTCGTAATAAACAAAAAATGTCACTCGAACAATTTATTCTACAGTTGACAACCCACAAAGAAAAAGTATCAACCTGGGCTCACTAGCGCGCGAGTTACAAGGTGTCAACGCAAAATGCAGTTCGCAATAACAGAATAAGATTAAACTACCATACTAAACAAATATCGGAACAGCAATAAAAATATCATCAGCTGAGGAAAAACAATTAAATAAAAGAAAAAGAAAAGGATTTAAAAGAGGCAGATGAAGGAAAATGTGTTGTTTTAGACATCTTGTATGTTCTGTGAAAGTATATCCTTATTATAGGAGCCAGCTTTTCCGAAGTCAACTCCTCGCCTGACCCTGTCAGACTATCAACTCAGACAGGGCCAGGCATCAGTTTTTGTTAGATGCATATTAGATTAGCTACATGATATGATTTCCAATTCTGAAGGCGAATTTGTAACAAAACCTATCATTATTTAGAGTGACGGTAGTGCACTTATCAAAATGGAATGCAGTATTAGTAGCTAAATGCTCTATCCAACTTTGCTGCTGTGAATAATGTGGTTATTTACTCCTAATGTCTAGAACCTGAGCATAAGTAGATGAAAGTGGATAGCATCATGCTGCCATCGAACGTGGCATAAAAAAATATGACGCTATTTATGTTCCATCTACCACCAATATGCAGACATGACTTGGAAATCACGCTAAGATCCATACGACGTCAAATTTTAACAAAATCCAAAAGTAATGCATCATGAAAGTATCATGCCTGAAAAAAAAGATCCTGTTGTCACAGATCTTAAAGTTTTATTGTACAAACCAGATAGCAACAAAACTATTCTTTGTTGCCAAGTAGGCCAAGAAATCTTGGTTCTCCTGCGGATATCTTCATTTCCGATGTAATCACGCAAGGAAACTTCAAGCATAATCCTTTCCACTGCACTTTGGTTGAATTTAAACCTTCTGATGAGGCACATTGTCACTGGCAACACACACTAGTCATAGACTTTCGTCTTGAGACACTGGTATATTGGACAAGAAGATACCGCGCAGTTTCCCAAAAGCTGCCCAGCCGAGTCGGATTAGACGATTGACCTCTTTCTCGAAGTTAGACCTACCTAACCGAACAGTCTGTCTCAGGTAAACAGTCTAAAACTTCGAGTGTAGAGTCTCCGATCTTGTTAGGAGTGGGTGATACACTAAATGGATGTTTACAATGACTTTGGTTTTGTCCATGTTCATTTTATATCCCACTCTTTCGGAAGCTCTAATGAGGTCATCGAGCATTACACTGAGCTCCTCCGTAGGCTTTCCACAACCGATGACCTGCTGAGGGTTGCGGGAATCCGAGGGATGCGAGACGCACAGAATTGGCCGTTATTGCGACACTTGGGGGAGGCTTTTGTCCAAGAGTGAACGACTTTTGGTTGAAATAATGATGATGATGAGGCCAAGAAATATTAATTTTCCCGTAACAACCTACGAGCAACTTTTTAAGAACCTCCATTTAACTTTATAAAATTTTAATGACTTGCAAGCTCTTAAAACTGTAATACCTACTGATTATCACTCTTATTTACGATAATTAGTCGCAAATTTAATGGTTTTAATTTAATAAAATAGTGTTTATTTAAATTGACAACTCGCAAGTGTACGTTGACTGCTCGTAACTCGTCAGAAGTGAGGATTTTTTAATATTGTTTCCTCGCAACTGTTTGTATATTGAATAATTAATAAAAAACCTATGTGGGTATTTCATTTTTTTAAATTAATCAATAGATAACTTGATTTTCTACCAACTACTTTTTAATTTCATTTATTTTTAATTTATTTTCGAAATTATACAGTTTTTTCCCTCTCCTGTAAAATTCTATACTTTACAGTTACGTGGTGTCAACCTATGACCATCGATATTATTTTTTGTAGTCCAAATTCTAACAGCAACTAAACTGTTTTTTTTTAAATATTTTATCCATTTTTTCAACAACCAATGATCAATTTTCAATACTATTCGATTTTTTGTAATTCCATTTTTAAATTCATCTTCCAAAGTCTTTCAACAGAACAACGTAGAAAAAAATAATTAAATCAACATTTGTATAACCAGCCAGGTATCTATTACCCCTTCTAAAGATAACTTACCTAGTGTTCTGGGAATATAAATAAAAAAAAATGCAATTCCAAGTTCAAATTTCCATTACACAAACGACCATCTGAAGAGGTCAAAAGCTCCGTCCCTCACGTCCTGCTAAATCCTCGTACACTTTCCGTTTACTATCCCATGCTCATTGGAGCGTGTTCCTTTGATCGCGAAGGGACTTTAAAAGAACTCGCACTGAGTTAAATAAAAACATCAACATTGGAAGGACGGTATAAATAAAAAGGACCTTCCTGAAGGTCGGTTATGCCATATACATGTAGATATCTGCGACTGAACAACACTGAATCCCAAAATACAAGCGATAGCTTATTTTAGGAATCAGTTTTAGTAACTTCTGCGATTTTTGTGCCTATTTTTTGGAATTGTACGAATAATATTGTGAATAAATAATAAATTCTGGTACGGATATTTTTATAAGAAGCATTTTTTGGAAGAAAATTTTTTTAAGTGACAGTTGATAAGGTGCGTATTTACGACATTACGAGCTGTTTTTAAAGGAAACATGGAAAATAGGGGACCTACCAAATGCACATAAAAATTTCCTAAAAATCGATCAAGCTGTTTCACAGGAGTTCCATAACAAAAACTATGACACGAGATTTTTATAAATTACACTAACTGATTTGGTAAACGTTGTGCTGCGGAATAAATTATCAAAGAATAAAATGAGGAGTATGTAGGGGTAGGTGGGTTAAAAATAGCCTACGACCTATTCTCAGATCTACCAAAAATATATTTTAAAAAATCTAGCTGTTTCTAAGGATTTCGATAACATACACTGATACGACATTTTTATGTATTAGAAGATGTTAAAAAAATAACAAGCCATACTTTTTTAGAAAGGTCATTTCTTATCATCATCATTTTAGCCGAAAGACGACCATTGTTGGACATAGGCCTCCCCCAAGCGTCACCATAACGACCGATCCTGTGCGTCTCGCATCCATCGGACCTGCGATCCTCACCAGGTCATCGGTACACCTTTTAGAAGGCCTACCAACGCTGCGTCTTCTGATATTTTAGAGAAAATCCATTTCTACAAATAAGCAAAATCATCGCTTACAATGTTCTCTAAAAAGGGTCGATATATAATTATATCGACCCTTTTTAGAGAAAGTGAAAATATTTACTGTCCTTGTAATATTATGTGTTTATTCAAAGGCTGAATTTCACAAATTTGAAGAAGAAATACACACTATTATGCGCTTTGAAAACTAGAAACTGCACGATTCTATTCATTTATGAAACCGAAACACGATAAGTTAAACGTTTTACACGCGTTAAATCTCAAGGCTAATCAATTTATTAGCGGTACTGCATGCATACCTTTTCCGATTTTCCAGCTACGGTACGCGTGGGCTTGCGGACGAAGAGCAATCGGTAGCTCGCCGTCCAGCCGTCTGGATCTAGCCCGAGTCATCGACGGCGTGTATCATCGACACGTGCGTCTCAAAGAGATGTCAGCAAGATTGTAAGAGGTCGACAGGGCTAAAGCCTACTGGGTGGGACCATGTGTTGGCTTCGGAAAGGAAAACCCGGGATCCTATAACGCTAGGTGAAGGAGGAACATCAGGTGTTTGGCAGTAAAAGTCTGTCACGCCCTCCCAGCCCGAGCCCCAGCCCGAGTTGTAGCCGAAGCGAGTAGTGTTATGTTACACGCGCGTCTCAAAGACTTTCAGCAAAATTGTTAGAGAGCAGCAGAACCGAAGCCTACTAGGTAGATAGATAGATATATATTTTTATTGTACACCAAAAATACATAACTTGACTTCTGTAAGGGAAACCCTATAGTTCTGGAACGCTAAGGGCAACTAAAGAAACATAGGTGTGGTACCAGTCAGTAATGCTCGGCATACACGTTAGGGTATACCTGACTGGTTTGCCTGTACAAGTGAGTTGTGTAGGTAAACTAGAGCTTTTATGTTGCACAACATTATGCAGGTTATATATGCTTACCTGACAGGTATAACTGTGCAAGTAACCTTATACCCTATCGTGTATGGGTACCTTTTAAGTCTGACACGCCCTCTGGCTCCAGCCTAGAGCGAGAGAAGTCATTGGATGATTTTCCTCTTTAAAAATAAAATGCATACCTCAATTTACGAAGGAAATCCTCTCAAATCCTTCCTTTCAACTCATGTCAGTTTCAGAGGTAAGCCACGGAAGGAAACTAATTCAAAATCTGCGCCAAAAATAGCGGAACAAATCGCGTTGTGTGAGCTTTGCTCGGCAAATCCCGATCTTTATTAGGTGGGATTTCCCGTATTATCGCTGTTGCGGGGTTAACAGAACTTGCAGTGTATACAGGTGTTAAAGAACCCCGTTTATTGCTGCTTTATGGGTCTTATTTTGTTCTACCCATTATTTTTTTCTCTGAGGTGGAAAATCATGTAGTGACTTCTCCCGCTCTAGGGCTGAGCAGGAGGGCGTGTCAGACTTTTACTGACTAAAACCACACCTATGTTCTTGTTGCCTTTTGCATTCCAGAACCACGTTTTTCCCTTCCAGAAGTCAACCTTTGAGCCTGTTTTGGTGTTTCTCACATCTCTTTGAGGCGCTTCGTGGAAAGTTAAACGCCGTTGACGACTCAGACTCGGTCCGGACGGTCACCGGACGGCCGGACGGCGTGCTACTCATTACTCGTTGTCCGCAAGCCCGCGCCTACGGAAGGTTCTACTCATGTTATGTAATTCGTGAGACGTTTGGTGGGAGCACCGCATATGCTCTTGAAAGACATTTGACCGACCTTTCACTGGCTTATGATTATGATCATCGAACTGTTCTTTTAAACAATTTCTTTATTATTCCAAGAATATGTGAATCAGCCAATTGGAATGCGGAACCACAGTCCAAAACATAATTGACAAGCTGGTGTCTGCGACTTCGTCCGCGTAACACTCGTAAAATATTGATGACTTTTGGTCACAATTTCAAGATTTTTTCTGCGTAAACCTAACTCTTTTTTCTAAGATAAAAGTAGCCTAAGTTATTTTTTATAACTTTAGCTGTCATCGAGTAAAAGTCCTGTCAAAATCTGTCCAACCGTTCTGGAGATTAGCCAGATTGAACAGACAGATATACAAAAAAAATGAATTTTCGTTACATGTACCGAATATCGTCGTCGTCGGCCACATTACCGCTTACCATCAGGTGAGATTGTGGTCAAACGCGAGCCTATCTATTATAAAAAAAATATATATACTTTATAAAAAATGTTTACTTGACTGCGATCCCACCTGATGGTAAGCAGTGATGCAATCTCTGATGGTGAAGCGCGCTAGTTTAGGAGCCTATTCACTCTTGATTTTGATATTACAGACTTCAATTTTATTTAAATGTAAGATGTATTTATAGGGAGTCAACAATCCTTATACCATGGCATATGAAAAACTTTATTATTAAAAATTCTAAAGCATCCGATAAACTAAAACGCAATCTTCTACGGTTCGGAAATAAATATCCAAACATAACTGCGTGTTCCCATAACGCTAAATCATAACTGTTATTTTAGAATTTCCGTCTGTCTATCTTCCGACTTACCGCTTGATGGCGATTTTAGGTCAAAATATCAACCGCCAGGTTATAAAAACAATGTTACATTTTAACGAAGAACTTACACTAATATTTTGCGTCTTAATAAAGACTTCCTCCCCTCGATTCAGTTGCTATGACGACAGAACCGCGTCGGTCTCCATACATTTTATATGGAAACTAGACTAGGACCTAGACCATGACATTTAAAGTAAGATTGTTTTAATCTTGTTTTAGCGTGGGTAAAAGACAGAGCTATACAGGTTGTCTAGCGCCATCTCTTACTCACACTGAAACAAGAATAAAACAATTTTACTTTGAACGTCATGGTAACCCCGTAGAGCTACACTAGATCCACGTCACGCGACGTCATTATTTTAAGCTATTGCAAAGCTTCTATCGCAGGCCTTGAGCGTGTAGACCGAATCCAGAAATTCCGTAACGAAAATAACCTAACATCCACTCATTTGTTTTTTTAACGTGGTGGCCGATAAGAAATCAAATGAGTGAACAATCAATCAAAATTCAATTCAGTGTGTGAAAGTGTAACTTCAATTAATATCAAAGAAAAAAAATAAAGGAAAAGAATACTGCATAAATAAAATAAATAAATAATTATAATTGCATAAGTTGATAAAAAATGCTATGCCGCGGCAGTCCCCGAGTGCCACACGTCTTTTTTTTTTATTATTATTGTTATTGATAGGCTCCCGTTTGACCACAATCTCACCTGATGGACGGATGATGATTCTACGTACAAATCAGGCGTGTTGCACTTGTGCGTCAGTCTAATGTAATTCTTGCTTTAGAGAACACGAGAGGGCTTTAGTTATTGAAAGGCTGACGATCTGGCTCCACCCAGAACGGGAGAGACCATCCAAATTAATAATTCACAAGCTGATACGGTCAGTTGTAATACAAAAACTTTAGGTTGGAAATCATCAGAGCAGGAGGGTATTTCAGACTTTTACTGATTAAAAACCCCCTCCTATGTTCCTTCTTTGCCTTGCGTCCTAGAACCCTGAAGATCCTTTTCGAACTACCGATGGCCCCATTAGGCTTCGATTGGTCACTAATTACCAGTCACCCTATATACATAACACTGAACAAAGGCGGCCTTCAAATCTCTTGAGATCTAAGAAGAAAAAAGAGAAAAAAAACCCTGCAAGTATAAGAGCGGTTTAAGTTTAAGCACAAAATAGATAGGTACAGAAGTCAATCTATGTACAAAATGCGCTCGAGCAACGCACACATAGACACCGTTCACGAACAGGACGTCTCGGAGCGCCTCGGCCCGTTCGTCGAACAGTTCCGGCTCAAACGCTCATTAGTGTGCGTCCACCTAGCGTAGATATAGAAAGTGAAGTACATACATGAGATTGTCTTCTGTACCTATCTATTTTGTGGTCTAGGTTAAGTTGAGTGAATTACTTAGATTATAGAAGTTAGCATAAGTGGATGGAGTCCTTTCTTACAATATCGTCATTCATTAACGGTACTTATTTCTTAGAAGTAAGTCTGTCAAGATACCGGCCCCATTGTGAATTTATAGATGAATGCAAAACTTACTCCGGCTTCGTTTGATATTCATTTCGCAATTTCACTTTTGAATTTCTTGAACTAGTTACGTGCTGCTACTTAATTATGAGTTGATTGGTTTCTTTAATTATTTAAACATCGTAACATAATACACTAGTAGATGTCTGCGGCTTTGCCCGCTTTTTATTAGATACAAAATTATACCAAGGCATGGTACTCCCGGTATAAAATTAAGTTTCTTGCACACTTTGGACTGTGCAATTGGCATCTGTTTTTTCTGACTGACTTCTTGATATTTCAAAAATGGCTGTAAATGGTTTATCTACACTAATATTATAAAGAGGGTTTTTTTTATTTTGTGTGTATGTTTGTAATGAATAAACTCAAAAACTACTGTTCAGATTTTAAAAATTCTTCCACCATTGGAAAGCTACATTCACCTTGTTATATTTATTGCCCGTGCGAAGCCGGGACGGGCCTCTAGTTTGAAATAATTTTTTTTGAATTTGTGTGCTATTTAAAGCTATGTACTAATCCAGGATATGGTCTAACCATCGATCGGTGGTTTCATTGATATCTATTCAGCCGTTTTAAGTAATAAACATACACTCACACAGAAACTTTCCTACTGCCAGCTTGAATAGCTGCTGCCAGCGGTTTTGTCCGAGTGAAAGTAAAAAAATATCACAAGGGAACATACTCTCAGGATAAAAAGTATCCTATGTGGATATGCTATTCAATTATGGTATACCCGTGCACCAAATTTCACCAATTTCGGTGTGAAGGAATAACAAACATACACTCAAACTTTCGCCTTTACAATATTAGTATGATTTTTAGGGTTCCGACCTCAATACGTACGTATGGAAAACGGAACTTTATAGGATCACTTAATTGTCCATCTGTCTGTTTGACTGTCTGTTTGATTGTCTGTCTGTCTGTCTGATTGTCTGTCTGTCTGTCTGTCAAGATCCTTTATCTCGGGAACTACTTTATCTCGAGATATATCTTTTAATTTCAACTCGATAACTCCACGAAGAGTTATCGAGTTGAAATTAATACCATACCTGAGTATATGGGCTATAAACCATATTCTCAATTAACCTTTTGAATGTCTTATGTTACACAGTTCGATATAAGCCATTGTCTTTCTATTGTGTCTCTAATTACGTCATTCAAAGAGTTACGACTGCGGTGCATTGAAGCTGTGAAAAAATCAAACTTCTAACATAACGAAATTAAGGATTCGGGTTTTGACACTTTCAAGGGAATCAAAATTTATAACAAAATGAAGCAAGGTCTATAGTACAAGTGTAAGGAAAAATCAGAAAACTGTGTAGTTACATCACAAAAAAAAAAACTTTTCTTGCGATTCGGAAAAATCTTCGTAACTCAATTCGGGAATTGAATTGTTTTCATAGGTAGTTTGCACGGAACCCTCAGTGCGCGAGTCCGACTCGCACTTGCCCGGTTTTTTATTAGTTTTTAGTCGCTTCGTCAGACTTTTTATCCACACCAGTTTTTACCTTTACAAAAACTCTGCTTAGTTTAAAGGATGCTAAACAAAAATTCTCTCTAATGGACAGACATTTATTTAGCAATTATTCAAAGCAGTAACCGTCAGCTGTGACGAATACTTTTTGATGGTCGACGTCGACATTATTCTAACTACAGAATAAATATTCAGTTTGGCTGATATTATGTAGATGGATCTACAGAAGAGCTTCGAAATAGGTAACAGATAGAGAGTCTTGCATATGAGTTTTCTCTGCTGTATAAATTAATATAATATAATAATAATAATATTCCACAATTATCACACAACGCCGTCTAGTCTCAAGCTAAGCAGAGCTTGTGTTATGAGTACTAGACAACTGATAAACATACTTATATATTTCTAAAAACATACAATTAATAGATAAATTACACCCAGACACAGAACAAATACTCGTGCTCATCACACAAACATTTGTCCTGGGTGGGAATCGAACCCACGACCACTAGCATAGCAGTCAGGGTCACTAACCACTAGACCAACAGGCCTGTCAAAATTATTATTAATTTAAATTATACCTACCATATTTGAGCAACCCACTGTGTAAATGATTCTCCTTTTTTATTACAAAC
Organism: Mythimna albipuncta; assembly: GCA_929112965.1. Classification (NCBI taxonomy): domain Eukaryota; kingdom Metazoa; phylum Arthropoda; class Insecta; order Lepidoptera; family Noctuidae; genus Mythimna; species Mythimna albipuncta. The sequence goes on from OV815960.1 coordinate 21,428,402, forward strand.
TTTTATTTAGTTTTACCTGTCCCGATGTTTGTCTTTGATCGAATTTTGCAAATCAAATTAGATCCACTTCCCGGTTACCGATTGAGCATTTATTGCATGCATGTGTAAATCAGATGACAATGCAAATTTATTATGACACAGCTTATCTAATGATGGAACCGGAAGGGGGCCACAGTGATAGGAACTCAGATAACCCTATCCTCGTTTAGCTTTTTGAAATAGTCTTGATGAGTATTAATTATAGTACCTATATACCGCGCTATAAAAGCTTGCTATGAAAAAATGACTTTCATTGGAAACTTGTTATTAATAATAAACCTGTTTTGTTTTTACTACAGTGTCATTATGGCAAGTATTTGTACATAGTGGCAACATCATACTGTTAGACTAAAAAGTCGATGATTATGCGCATCCCTAATGGCGTCGCGCATGATCGTCCCCGCACTAGCATCTTGGACATTCGAATATGGAATTGCGCCCACTTTTCACGTTGTTATACTTTTTGAATAGTTTGAAGTTGTAATTAAATGTATTTCATGTTAAAATAACGTTTATCTCTATTAATACATGCTGTAAGTATCAAAGTTCGTCATGTGACCAACCTAAAAAACATCTGTCAGGCGGTTATACGGATCATATATAACACACGTCTGGTCAAAGGATCCTTCCTTTTCAATGGAGGTTTACTGAAGCTTACACCGTGATCCGCACACCTCTATAATATCATTTACTTCGTTGCTGCTCAAGGAAACCTTACTGTAAGAACTCACAACAGGTTCATAACAAAAAATATATCAATAAGCTTCTCAGAAACTAACAAGCACTCTCCTATTACCGGAGCTGGCTCCGAGACGCTACTAAGCCGCTTAGCTGCATCGACGACAAACAACCCCACCGTCACTTAATATAATACAAAAATTTCAAATTCTCCCGTTAAACTTCTGGAAAAATATCCAATAAAGACCTTAGCGAGTCCAACAAACATATACGGAGTCACTCCAGTAGAAGCCACTTTCGAACAATGTGCATAAATTTAGGCACTTAAAACTTATGCGGCCGACAACTACTACGTTCTAAAAGTTCGCGAAGAATACACATACATAAAGCTTTTTAAAGTTTTAACCACGGTCTTCGCTAGCGGCTTTGTTGAACTACAAACTGTAAAAGACGAGACACTGTTGTAAAAAGGCCTTGTTTCTAAACCTTGAATTTAACGAGAAAACCCACTTGAAACAGCACGTGTTGAGAATCACAGCTATTGGAATTCCGATGCTCCCTAGTGTTAAATTTTCAATTGAATAAGGTCGGGCTCTTGTTAGGAATGTTATCACGCTTATTTATAAATTGATTTTGACAATACAAAATCCACACGCTTGGGTCATCAAGTCCAAGTGCGCGTCTCCTTTCCAAGGTCATTTCTCGGTGACTGATCGACATTTTGCGTGACCAAAGGGCTAGCTCATTTCGTACCCAAAAATTAGCATTAAATTCAATACTGCCAGCCTTCTGGGTACATTTCCGTATGGTAACGATGTACTTCGACGCCTGGGTGTAATTTATCTTTATACAAATGTGAATGGTGTATAAATAGTTAGTAGATATTTAAGTTTCTTATGTTATAAATCCACATAGTCACATATCGGTAGCAATTACAAACTATTGTAGTTTCTTCAAAATGTTTTTATTTTGGCTCAAAAGACGTGTATGTGTCACAGTAACAATATAGACAATTGGAAAATACTTCCTGTATTCTTCATTTTGAAAGCAATCTTTGATCGTGTCTGATTGGATTCATAAGACTTCTCTTTGTAATTTTTAGGAAGAACTTCGAATACTAATACTAATTTTACACACAAAAGTCATCTAAGTTCTGAAGTCACGGAAGCTGAACTGACAATATTTATAACATGATGCCATTTTCGAATACCATTACCCATATTTCTGGTTCTAACGTATTCCATAAACTCCCAGGTACTGTCGGCGTGGACCATAAATACTCAATTTGCAAACATCAAACTTATAATGTATGCGAGCTTAGGGACCTGACCGCCTTCTACATTTTGCCCTTAAGTTAGTAGTATTAAGAATAAAAAACCTCGTAAGTTACTACTACCCTTTTGGCTTTCCTCGGAAGTATGAAAAAGTAATACACGGTTTTTTTTTTTCATATTTCTTTATGCTTTGTGTCGATTCGTAGGGTTGGTTTATAATGGTTTGGTTTAAAAAGTGCGGGTTCGCGCTCTAACTTATTTATTTAATGCTAAATGATGAAGATGGCGCGATGATGGTAGCGGGAAACCGATGGATGCGGGACGCACAGGAACGTTCGATGTGGCGACGCTTGGGGGAGGCCTATGTCCAACAGTGGACGTGTATCGGCTGAAATGAATGATGTATGAATGATGAAGATGGATCTATTGGTTATTGATTTTGTTTATATTACAGTGGTATTTTGTTGGTGAAATTATCGATATTTGTGAAAAGTTGAAAAAAACTCTCATTAGAGAGTTCAAAATGGAATTAAATGACAATAGTTTGTCATTAGAAGTACTCGTATGATAATGACCAACTGGTGTAATAAAAATTCGGATTTTTATTACTTGGGGAATCATTAAATGACTTCTTTCGCTCTGCTTGCAGCACGAGGGAGTGTCAGACTTTTACTGACTAAAACAAATTGATTCAAATGCGATTTGCAAAGACCACTCTTTCGAACGTTCCTATTACGTAACACGTACGTCTGCAAGTACGCGGCTTCAGTGGCCTGTATCCTGATTCACGTAAAATCAAACAAGCCAAATATCGTTGAAGTTTTATAGTTAGTTCGATCGAAGTCCTATCCAAAAGCAGTATTCACGATCTATCGACTTATTTCCAATTACATTAATAAGTATTCTACCAGGATAATACACATTTTTTTTAAATCGACTTTAAAATCGGTGTCGGTCAAACTCGATTGATGGATCTGAATACGGAAATGGTCTAAACGACTAAATCGCTACGATATCGTTACGGTATTCATTACGTGAATCGGTCTACAGGAATTGCCCTGCGACATCAGACGCCCGGGGCGTATCTGGCGCCTGAGGCTTGTCGGTTTCGGGCACTCCGATTTTGAATCGATTCTATATTAAAATAGTTTGTTTAGTATCAGTAACTGAATCAAGTTACGCGTATACTAAAAATAATGCTGTATATTTTAAACATTTCGGCAAGATCCATTAAAATCCTCATCAATGTTTGCTCGTGAGGGAATAACGATGTCGAGTCATGCTTTTCTTGCACATCGCAAAAGCATTTAATTACTTTTTAATTACCATAATTAGCTATATGTGATTACAGCAAGTAATTGATATTTGCTTTATGTAATTTAAATTTTATAGCATATATTAGTAGAAAATGCTCGACTGTATATTAGTTGCGATCGTAATCAGAATTATCCGTAATTACAGAGACATTATGTGGACATTAAAATCCATTATAATTGAATGATTTTAAATGCTATATATTATTATAATTTAATATTACATACCTGGGAATTAAGTCATAAGCAACACAAGGAAACTGTTTTATTGTCTGCACAATTAATCTATTCGGAAAGCTTCAGTGCTAATAAAACCAACCTAAACGTTATAAAATCGCCAAGTGCGAATCGGATTTGTGTGTAAGAAGTTCCGCACATTTTTTTTTGTAATTAATAAAGCACTATTTATCTATTCTGTATTTTTTTTATATTTAAGCTCATTAGATTCAAAGATAAGGGAAAATTGGGCTTTAGCATGTTGGTGTATAGGTGCCAAGTGAAATGAGCTTTCATCTATTTTCTACTTATGTATTTTATAAAATAAAAAAAATTGAGTTCCTCACCTAATATTTAGCCCTTTTATTTAATGTATTTAGGTATAGTTTTTTTTTAATGTTTGTTTAAAATGTATTTTAAATTCACATTATATTTGAAAGACAAAATATTTCAGTATTTAGTTTTTTTTTTTTAGTTCATATGTGAAGAAAATTTGGATTGAATCGGTCCAATGAGGTAAAATTGGGCTGTAACAGACGGACAGTCAATGACCCGAGTGATCCTTAAGAGTCCCATTTTTAATTCGGATGTACGGAACCCTAAAAACAACTGAAGTATTTCGTATTCAATTTCTAAATATAGAAAACTTACAAAATAAATCAAAATTACACTCATGACTGAACATCTACAAATAAACAACTAAATAAATATAAACGTTAGGCTCAATAACATGACAATCAAAATAAAACAGGGAAGGGATCTGGTACAAAACATAGCGTGGGTCAAACTGGATGTGTACAACTGTACTATCCCACCACTTTGATTTGAAACCGAACTTGCAGAAAATTGGTATTTTATTTTTTTAAAGTTTACCACAACTGCATTAACTTCAGTAATTCTACTTATATTTTAGAGTTTCTACGTAGATCAAAAAAGAACAAAAGGTTTAGGGTAACGAATCATTTACTAATACTAAATAAAATTTAGGTAAAGATATTATACAAGATTAAATATCTAAAATATGGCGTCAAAAAACTGGTAATGTGCCCAAAAGACTGGCGGCATTGCCACGTTGTATGGCAATGCTTATCCTCTGTCCAAGGTAAAAGCCAGCCTTTGGGTCACGCGAAGTGTCAACTAGACGTTTCGACAGATCTTTAAACATAATCTTAGATTAAATATAATCTATTATTAATATAAGTACCTAACCTAATTTAAAGAATGCACTTTGGCCACCCTGTATAATGTATTCGTTTATTGTGAATCTCAATAAATCTCTGTTAAATAATACAAAAGCTGACGACAAAAGATGTTGGGCCGACCGACTGGCGCGATGGCGGCCTGTCAAAAACATTGCGTCGAAGCAATGCTTTATGATTCTACGACCAAACAAAACTTCGGGCTTCGAAAGATTTGAATTTAAAAAACGAACGAATGTTTTTTTTTTAATAATCAGCTCAATTTAGTAAAAAGTGTTTTGAGGGTTTTGAGTATGATGGATGCTTTTGAGAGTAGTTAAGTATGTTGGATTGTGTGAAGGATGATATTTTTAAACACCAAGAAACTATTCTGAGTTGGTGACTATCAGAGTAGTGCGAAAAGAAGTAAGCACACACTAGAGAAAATATAGGTGACAAGCAATGCATGGCAGTAAACCAACAAGGTATGGCAACAAAACAAGAAAAAGTTTTGACATCCTTGTTGCTCTGGAACAAAATGGCCTTCACCCGTTTCTACATCCAATTGTACCAGAAAGCGCTGACACGAATTTTTTCGTTCGAAAAATAGCTATTAATTAGTTCATTCTCATTCCTAAATCTAAACTGAACATTTTTAAATCCTAGTTTTTCCTCAGCGTTGTAAATCTTCTGGTACAATTTGTATTCCGTCCGTTGCAAATTCTAAACGGCATTGTCTAAAATAATGTTCGCCCAACACGCACTCAGTGAAACCGTTCTCAAACAGTTACATTACGTCTCTTTGAATACATCACAAAACTTATTCAATCGACTCCTTAATGTACAATTCAATTCCTTTTATCTTATCCACGTTTCCTTTCGTAAGGAATGCTAATTCTATGTTACATAAAAGCGTCTGGCCAAATCTGCGCAGTCTTTTGCAAAAGAATAAAACACTGATACAGGTACGCTGTATACTTAGGTAAATCTGCTGTTTTCTAAGAGTTTCTTTCGGGGAATACGATGGGTAATAATCCTCTTTGTATAGGCTGAAAGGCTTTGTTATTTTCGTTTTAGACCTTGGTCTTGGGTGAGGAGTTTGGGCGGTGATAAGCGGGTGTGAAATATTGAAGTTATGAATTCCTATACTTTTATGATAGATTGAACGGTTGGTTGATGGCGTTGATAGTTTCTGAACTGGTGACCGCTTACAGGAAAATGCAGCATAGGAAGGCCTTCAAATAAATCAAAACAACAAGACTCAAAAGATCTGTCTAAAGATCTGTCGAAACGTCTAGTCGACAGCAATGTGGAAGAGTTTTTTGACGCCATATTTTAGTAAGTTGTAATTAGCGTAGGGCTTTATTATTATTATTTTTAATTTACTATAATTATAGTTTTTAGTTGTATATGTAATAAGTTAAATTGATTTAAATAAAATAAAATACCACAAGACAGAAATAAAACATTGCCGAAAAAAATTGATCTTCAAACTTTAGAAAGCCAAATAAAATTATGATTGACATAAGTTCCGTTAGATGAGTGACATATAATAATATGGTTCGCAGCAGAAAAGCCATGACACAGAACAAGAGATTTCACTATAACAATTCAACACCTCGCTAAGCTCTAAGGTTAAATAGTCGCGTCCGCCATCGCTCCCGCTACCACCCCAGCCACCACGTGTTCACCCCGACTGAAACCTAGCGTTAGTTATATTTGAGCCTGTCTATCTGAACGTGCATCGCTGAAATCTGCCACTGACAGCTATCCGCTCCACATGAACTTTGAGTGACGTTGGATTTTGAAATGGTTTCGATATGCTTTGTAGTATTCGACAGATCAATAAATGTGCACTTTTGTTATAATTGTATGCACAATTGCACACAAAACAGCAATCACTGCTATAGTTTAAAATCTCCTTAATATTACTAAACTAGCTTAGCCCGCGGCTTTGCCCGCATACATAAAATATAGCCTATGTCACTCAGAAATAAAGCAGCTTCCTATCGGTGAAAAAAATTAACCAAACAGACCAGTATTTTCAGAGATTACCTCCTATAAACAAAAAACAAACTTTACCTTTTATTAAGTGTAGAAGAGAACCGCTAACTCCACCCAGAGTGAGAGGAGTTATTTGAAGAATCGATTACCTACCACCGAAAAAAAGTAAATAACTTCGATATTCCCTGTATTTTATGTGAAAAGTCTAATTTATGTTCTATATTTTAAAAGAGTTTGTCTTGGTATGGTCATGTAAAGAGGAGGCATGAAATGCATGTTACCAAAATAGTTATGAGTATACATGTGGATGGGTAGAGAAGGAGAGGTGGCCAAAGAAAAGATGGATGGATTGCGTGAAGAGCGATATGAAAGAAAAGGAAGTTAATAATAGCATGACGAGCGACAGGGTAGAATGGAAGAAAAAAACGTAACCCAAATAAAATGGGACAAGAACAGGAAGAAGAAGATTTTAAAAGACTCTTTTCTCTACTCTCTCTTTTCTTTACTCTTTATAAAAATGAAAAGAACAATCTCTTTCAGTTTTTACTTACAATGCGTTCCAAATGAAAATAGGATTGCCCGCCTTGTTGTGACGTCACGATTAACTGTCAAATCGAGGAAAGAAATTTTTAAACATTAATTAATTTACGAAAAATTTAATTTATTTGGAAACTGTGAACGAAAAAGTTTAATCAGAATCCTGTTCTTCAATTTTGCCAAAATTTCTTCGATTTGACAGTACGACGAGACGTCAAGACATAGGAATCGGTCCTATTCTCATTTGGTACGCGTTCCGTACTCGTAGTAGGGTACCATTTCGAAACTGGCTTTCTTAAGGAAACTGTTACCCTTTTCCACTGTACTGTACAATTTTATTTAAAAATAAAATAGGCACAAACGCCCACACCCACTTTTCCTCGCACCCTTGTGAATTTTAAAAACCTTAAGCAAACCGAAATGAGGTTCATTTCCTGTATGAAGCCCCAAGCAGTTTAATGTCAAGAATCACGGAGGAAAAATTAAAAATCTTGGTATTCGGAGTGATCCACTCTTTGAGTACAGACGTTCTTTGTTGTTACCGAGTTTTAGCAATCTTTAGCTAGTTTCATTATTTAAATATTATTATTCATTTATTTCATGTAACAAAAGAAAGAAGTTACAAATTAAATACAAAATTTAATTTGTTACTTTATTTTCTTCATTAAATTTATTTTGTTATCATTGTAAATTACACTGAATTGAAAAGATTAAATTTAAATTAAATTGCATTAGATCAATTTATAGTATCTAATCTTAATGTGTGTAATATTTTAGGTATTGATATTTTGACATTCACTGTTTTCTTTTTCAAGAACTGGAATTTAGATTATAACTCCTGGAACCATTTTTTCTGTTTATTCGATTTAAAACCTATCTTCCTAAAATTGTTTGCATTTTATTCTGCAGACAAACGGCTTTTGTAAAATATATTTCATATGAAAGAAAGAAAAACAGTTTATTTGCGTGAAAAAGACGCAATCTTAAAACAAGCTAACAAAACATAACATTACAACAATTGATAGGGAAGATATGCGTCTCCTCCGCGCAAAACGGCCGAACGCTCAGCATTTTTAAAGCTGCGGCCTCACGCATAATGCGTTGAGCTCACAGAGCGCGTATTTTAGGTCACCCTTACCACCTGGAGCTATAAAGAATAACCTATGACCTATTCTCAGACCTACCAATTATACACAAAAATCGGTTAAGCTGTTTCGGAGGAGTTCAATAACAAACATGATGAGACACGAGATATTCGTACATTAAAGATGTCAAAAAATTAAATGACAATTTTGACATTTGATGTTTGTATTGTTTACGTAATGTAGACGTAAAATAATGCAATATAGACGGTTGTCTAACCGGTTGTTTATGTAACCAACCAGTAATTATTTTTAATTAATTATTATTTTATAATTTCTTTCAACTTAGTTCCAAGTTAAATTCTAGGATCTTTCTCAAATGTCAAATGTGTCGGCCTTTTATTTTTTAACGAGTTTAGACAATCGTACTATCACAATACATATTTTGCGTATCTAAATGCCCCTACGCTATGTGCATATCATGTAGCCCATTATTATGGTCTCACATAGCGGTAATTCCGTCATTTTGAATTTTAAATTCCGCTCGAGGTGGTGAATTCGCAAAAAAAAGATAACACACCATTAAATTATGCTATAGATAACCTGCGAGGTCGAGATTCCTGAATAATTTACATATGATTTGGTTTTTATTCGATGAAAGAGAAATACGAATCAGAGAAACATCTGTGGAAACCCGTTTGACGTGACACCGGACGGAAGAGATTTGATAAAACAAGACTATTCATTAAGTTGTGTGTTTTTGATTCATACCACATGTACCTATATATCAATCTGTTGTTTAATGAACTGTATTTTATTCGTAAAAAGTCTGCTAATAAAAAATATCCGCTGCATAATAGTACATTTTGATACAAGTGCAGAAAGTGTGTTATAGGCTGCAGTGACAAAGCAAGTATATGTATCAAACGACTTTTTGAGAAATGAATAAAAGGGCGTTGACTGGCGACTCGTGGCGGTTGACACGCGCCCAGCCTGATACGATAAATGTAATAACATTGTGGCGGGGGAGAGCTCGCGCACTTTTCTGCATTAGTGCGGAAAACAGTGTATTGCGTGTCTAAAAGCGGCGGAATGAAAGCGGGTTTTCGAGTAGTAGTATTATTGAATAAAAAAAATCTGTTACAATTAATTATCAAATAAGTACATTCGAGTTTCTCTAAGCAACTTTTTTCTATAGTTTACTTAGAAAATTTTTTGCACAAATCATTTTCTGTCGATTGAAATTCAAGTCGCAACAATAATAAGAACATTTCTGATACAAATAAATACGAGCTACGATTGGTCGTGGGAAACCTGCGTCATCATATTCTATCGTGTCTGATTCGTGTAGAGACCAGACGGTATGTCTTTATTTCCTTGGAAGATGGGTAGGCCTTTAGTGTGGGACGCTACCTGTGTCGATACTCTTGCGTCATCTCATCTTTCTAGCTCATCGTGCTGCGCTGGTGCTGGTGACCGACGGGATTTGGTCCGTTCGTACCAAAGTCAAACTTGACTCAGCGTGAGTTTGGTCCGCCATTCTAAGTTTATGCGTGTGCTATACTAATTACGATAGGTATGTTCGACCTTGTTACGGACGGACCGAATCTGTCATACTAAATTGGAACATGTGCTTATGCACTATAAGTACTTTCAATATTTCTCCTATCAACTTCGACTTTTCAAAACCAGTACCCAAAATATCACATTCTCAAAAAACTTTCTTGAGAAATCTTTCGTAAAATTCAAAAATTTTCTACATAATTAGCTCCTTCTCATGTTAAACGTTGGTTGTTTGTAAATTCTACAAGTTCCAAAGTACTTTTGACTACAAAGTTGTGAAATATGTCGTGCCAGGGTGTATCAAGCCCGAGGGAGGCGCCTGGCCCAAGCCGGCACGACTCTGATTCAATAACCCTTCGTATACTGAACGTGAATATACGTACAATTTGAGTTGAAAACGTGACCCCGTGGGAACACAAGTAAATATTTTTGATTTTGTTGTTTCTGATGATATGATTTTTTTTGGGTCAACGATGAGTTTATTTTTACGTGTGTTTTTTTTATTGCTATGATATCTTTTTACTGATTTGTTTTTGTTCACTGGAGTATGAGTGTATGGGCAACTCATATTAACGAGTAGTAAACGTATATTAAAGGATATTTTAAAAGTTTTAAAAGAGATGAGAATATGAGTTTAATTTTATCCAGCTGGTAAACTAGTGCCTCACTATCAATGATTGTACCACTACTTACCATAAGGTGGGATCGCAGTCAACACTACTTGACTACCGTTTTATACGGTGGGAAAAATCATCCAATGACCACCCCCGCACTTGGGCGGAGCGGAAGATAGTGTCAGACTCTTACTGACTAAACGAACCACTCTGTTCCTTCTAGCCTTCATACCGGGGCTCGAATTCCCTTTCGGATAACCCTGGCCCCAGTAGGCTTCGACCCGGCGGGGTCCCTGCTGTTGCTGACAACTCCATGAGGTGCGTGGGAACAGTGCGCGCCCTAGACGACTTGAACTTGGTCCGGACAGTTACCGGACGGCCGGATAGCGAACTACCCATTGCTCACTGTCCGCAAGCCCGCGCCGGTGGCCTGAAATGAGAAGAAAAGTCCCTTTTAAAGACCTAATCATATGAGAACCATGTATGTAGATTAATGCCTGATGTGGTATTTTGAAGGAACTTATTCAAGTGGACCTCTTAAAAACCTCTGAACCTCTTAACTTGTTTAAAAGGTTAAAAGCAAACTCAACTACAGAATACAGATTACGTCTAGATATTTCAAAATGAATAAGCCAAACAAAAGGAAACGAAATAACAACAGACTCGAATCTAGAACACAGTAACCTTCCTCCAGGTAATTTTCATAAATTTTCAAACGAATATAAGACTAAAATAGTCCGTGGAATCGTTATACTTACTGTATATTACAGTGTAATTTAAACTTAAGTGCACAACAGCGCTGTTTGTCTGTTGTACGTAATACCCGACAATTAGGTAAAGCTTAACAAGGTATAAACGCCTACGATAGCGCAATTATGTGAACTACCGACCACCTGATAATTTGGTGACTTACTAACGAGGTGTGCTTATGTTACTATTTGTTGTAATGGTTATTTTTAAAGCCAATAAGACAAACGAACTTGAAACTGGTTCTACAGCTTTAGAAAAAGTGTTTTTCTAACATCGGTTAGAACTCTCAGAAGGCGTGCGGACGACGAGCAATAAGTAGCTCGCAGTCCGGTCGTCTGATAAAGACCAAGCCCACGGTGCGTTGTGTTCTACACAACTCTAAAAGAGATATCACCAAAACTGAAGGGCCCCAGTAGGGTCCCGCAAGGACTGCGGAATTGTCTAAAAGAGTTACCACGGCCACGGAAGCAAGTGAAGGAACACGATGCGTTTTAATAAGTAAATCGTACACTCCTTTTCAGTCTATGTAGATTGAGAAAAGTTATTTATTGATTTGCCACACTTCAAAAAAATCCATACTGTTTGGGATTCACTCAGTATGTTTTCCGGAAGCGCATTTCAATCACGTAATTATGAACTTTACTATATAATGATGGTCGAAATGTTATGTCGTCAGTGTTTTTCTTAAATTGATTACCATAATTAAAAAAAAAAGGAAAGATGCAATCGTTGACGGTAAGGTGCAAAATATTTTACATACTGTAGCAATGGTGGCCTAATGGTAACTAGTACAAGTTGTAGATTTTGAGTTCAAACCCAGCCAGGCGCATTACAATATGTAACTTAAATTCATCACCACACCTCTCAAAACGATGTAGTTTGACGATACCGGTATGTCCTAGAACCAAAAATTTGAAGATTCTTAACCTCACCACTGTGGTAGATTGTGGCCCATTCCCTCTCATAAATAGTCCTGAGTCCTAACTGTACTAAAAGGCTGTTTATGCAATATGATTACAATATCCTCTAGTAGGTACCTCAAAAACGGCTGGACCGATTTTAATATTTTTCTTTTGTTTTTTTCGCACTAACAGCCCCGTAGTTTAAACGAAAAAAACCTATAAAACGATAAAAAAAATTAAAAACTTTTTAGAATTAATATCACAAGAGCGCAACCACGGGCGGCAACCAGTATAACATATTTATTATACAACCTTTTTCCACAATAGTTTTACAAAGAAACCTTAATGGCAATTTTTTACTTCATATAGACCATCTTTGCTTTGAACTACCAGGCAAAGCAAGCACAAAGACTTAACAAAGCAGATTTCCAGTATAAGCTAAGCTTCCTTTGTCTACTCACGAGTTTTCTCCTCTTATTTCTTACCCGTCTATACTCTCAGGAATTCTATTGGAAGCAATAAAGCTCTTTTGATCAAAAATTCACAACACTTCATATGCTTTGGAACGTGGAGACGTCTCTCAAGAGAATTTACACTATTTCTGAAATCTCTGCTGTTAGGATCATGTTTACGACAGATCTTACATCCAAAACTGTTTCGTCGATACTAAACATTTTTATAGTCTTGAACACAATATAGTAGTATTTGAAAAGATCTTTAAAATCTCTTTATATTGGAGCTCAAAACACTTTTCAGGGTTCCGCGGTTGGCCAAACAAAACCCCTATAGTATTTTTTTTATATTGAAAATAGGCACGCGTTTGACCACCATCTCACCTGATGCTAAGCGATGATGTGGTCGACGATACAGCAGTATCACTTTTTTGTCCGTCTGTCCGTTTATTAGACCTTTCTTCAGCACGTGTGGACGTATCAAGTTTAAATTAATATCAAATATTCAAATCCCTTGGATCGGAAGAAAATTCAATCTCTAAGATCAACGTAATCTAAAGATAAGATCGTTTATACTCCATTTAGGTACATATTTTGACACTCGCAAAGTTCTAACCCTATAGGTTTTAATTTAACCTATAGGATACTTCCCGTTGATCTAGAATCCCGAAATGCATGAAGCAAGGTTGCATAGAAATAGTTGGATAACTATAAAATTAAATATGTAGTTACAACACAAAATAATTATTTACTTATTACCGATTCGGAAAAATCCTAGAGAACGAACTGCTTACATAGACAAGTTTTAATAAAGCCCTTGGTGCGCAACTCCGACTCGCACTTGACCGATTTTTTTTTATTAATAGGTTCGAATTTGACGACCATCTCACCTGATGGTAAACGATGCCACGATTCCTAGAAATAACCTATTCAGTGTTGATTTGAAGATTAACATTTTAACTTTGAGTGAACGTCGCGTCGTTGTGATTTTGATCACTCTTGAGATTTGAACTTAAATTCTCAGTGGAAATTGCGATAGTGAAAAACTTAAAGACATTTTTATTTCAAGAACTTCAAATGTCACAGACATAACACAAGATAGACATTACAGACATCGTCGAGTCTTTACAAAATTTTAAAATTCATGACAACAGCACCTGATCTCTCTATTGAATTTAACCGAAGATCCTATTTACAAATACATTTCAACTGTATTTCCATAGAGTTCTGATAATTCTCCTAACTATTCTGAGTGCTTTAAGTCCAATAAAAATGTTAATTACGGAATAATTAAGAAGGGACTAATTACGTAGACGCTGTTATTTATTTTGAGAGTTCAAGATCTTTTGTTTAGTCTCGTTCTATTTATTTAAGCTATTCTTGTTCGTCATCTCCCTGGCTGGCCTTGTTTCTGAACGCAAGAAGCCATCAAATAACTTTTGCTCTCTGTAGACTGAGAGAAAGACAGAATTTTACTTTTAAAACCCCACCTGTGTTCCTTCAGCTGCCCTTTGCCTTACAGAACCCCGATAACTGTTTCAAACAAACCCACAGCTCTTATTTTAATTTTTATTTTGAAGTTCGCAGCATGTCTTTTGATTTGAATGTTACATCCATCTCTTCATTGCAGCCATTACTTCCTTTCGTGATTTATTTCTCATTCTATACACAATACCTTTATCTTTTACTAGCTTTTTCCCGCGGTTTCGGAATAAAGCAGCTTTCTATCGGTGAACAAATTTTAGCAATCGATCCAACATCGTACTTTCATCCTACAAAAAAAAAAACAAATTTTACCTCTTTATATAGTAATATTATTTAAACTTAAAAGAGGCAAATCTATTACATATTGGTCTGCCTCTTTTCTTAAACAATCCTTGTCAAGTGACATCATCATCATCATATCAGCCGAAAGACGTCCACTGTTGGACATAGGTCACCCCAAGCGTCGCCACAACGACCGGTCCTGTGCGTCACGCATCCAACGGATTCCCGCGACCCTGACCAGGTCATCGGCCCACCTTGTTGGAAGCCTTCCAACGCTGCATCTTCCGATACGTAGTCGCCACTCCAGAACCTTTCGTCTCCATCGACTATTTCAACTGCCAACAAGAAGCAAATACATATTAGAAACATTTACAGCATCAACTCTGATAACATAGTCTTATACCTACACATATAAACTATGAGTATGTTATAAACACACACTAACATTCTCACACGTGGAATTCAGCGCCTACCAAAGCACCAATGCGGCCATATTATTTTAAACGTAGACACAATCTCACCAAGTTCTCGCCTCAAGGAATTCGTCTCAGTCTAAACGGGAGGAAATGACTCACTTTAGTGTCACTGCCACAAGATAACAAACTCTATAATTAGGACACTAGTATTATAAAGGCTCAAAGCTCTTACATCGGGATGAGTGAGTAATGAACTTGACAGTGGTGTTATTATTGCTGGGTGGAGGTGGGCGATGCATTCCACTGGTGCCGCCGGTGCTATAAATACCTATCACGGAGACAGGGTTGCCCGTGGAAAAATGGGACGGACGTGCATGTGAGTTTTTGTTTGCGGAGCGCTCTCGGTAGGAAGTTTGCTCGTGTGAGTCGAGCTTCTATATGTATAGGAGTCTGTCTTGTGTTACATATTTGCAGACAGTGTGATATCAAATTAAGAGTTTTATACACTATCAGCACAACCTCTTATCATTTTACGACACCCATTACAATCGAACATTATTAAAAAAAAGGTCACAGTACAACCACAAAAACGCAATCTTTTTTTTACTTTTATTTTTGACACTTAAAAAAATAAAACACCAATCAATCTGGGTGGGCACCGCACCTGGCAACCCTCGGAGCGACCCACTTCGCGTCCCCCGCGCGCCGCCCCCTCACCCCGCCGACGTCTGGCCTCAACTTAAGAACAACATCCATCCTTATCGAAATGTGTCGATAAAAAAATATATGACGGGACCCTTGCTCGCCTCACCAAATAGGTTACGGTGTCGCAAAGAGCTTAATCCGATGCGGCAAAAAGTTTTTGAGCTCCGTTAAGTAATTGGATTATGGAAAAAAAAATTAAGACCTTTCAAAAGGCATTTCGGTGGATGAGGTGTTGTAGATCCCAGCCCTAGCACGTAGTCTCCGACATTTCTTATATTCAGGTTAAAAGAGCTCTAAATAAGGTGCCCGCGTAGGAAGATATTCTCGTTCTTATAGGGGGCATAATATTCAAAAGATTCACATAAAGCATGTTTGTTTTGAGAATCTATTTTGATGGGAACATAAACTACCGAGCTGGTGAGATACCATCACGGAGCAGGTTATAAACGCCACATAAAGAGCATCAACAATATTTTCTCAATGTTATTTTTAATGGACCATGACTACAATGCTTTTATGAATTAAATTATTAAACTTGGCACCAGTTAAGTGGCCTTAAAAATAAAGACTGGCGAGCTGTTTGAATATTCATAAGGCTCTAAATGGTCGAATGGTGTATTTTTCTCTTTTGTCTAAAACTTTTTTGTTAGCTGTCTTGGGAATCTTTCTTATACTGTTGACCTCGCAAATTGTCTTCTCTGTGTTGTTGGTATTAATTTGCGGAATAATATTACAATCAAGACACAAAATTTGCTTCCGTATCTTTGTCATTTACTCTCTTATGGTGCATACACGCTACTTAGACTTGTGCAAATTCTTTGACTTCTCTCATTCTAGCGTGGAATGAGAGGACCTGTGTAACTTTTACTGACTAAAACCCACCTGTGTCCTTCAATTGCATTTTGGGGCCACGGTCACTCTTTGAAACGTTTCTACAGCCCAAAGATTCGCATATCATCATCATTATCATTTCAGCCGACAGACGTCCACTGTTGGACATAGGACTCCCCTAAGTGTCGCCACAACGAACAGTCCTATGCGTCTCGCATCTACCGCATTCTCGCGACTCTCACCAAGTTATTCTTCCGCCTTGAGGAAGGCCTTCCATCATTGCGTTTTCTCGCGCATATTATTATAGACTAGCTGTGCCCGCGACTCCGTTCGCGTGGACTACAGGATTTTGAATTTATTTTTTCTAAAATAAAAGTAGCCTATGTTACTCCTTATTACACCAGCTACCTGCCAAAAAAAGTCCCATCAAAATCGGCCATCCATTTCAGAGATTAGCCTGGACAAACAGACAGACAGACAAAAATTGAAAAAAATTTTGTTTTGGTGTATGTAAAATTGTAAAAAGCAGTTATTTCAATATTACAAACAGACACCAATTTTATTTATATGTATAGATGCATAGATATCTATTTACTTATAATTTTTTCTTTGCAACATAACAGTGCAGATGCATAAACCTACGTAAGTTTATATCATGTAGAGGCACAATTTATATTTATATTTTCTTTTATATGTGCTGTTTAAAACTGAAGCTATCTTTAAAAAGGTGAATGATTTATCTATTAGTAGTTGGATAATGCAATTTGAAAATAATACTAAGTCGTAGAAGATTGAATTTCTTGATCTAAATGTTGAAATAAGAAAAACACTTAAAGTAGTTTTTTCATTATTTGAAAATATAAATGAGGACTTGGTAATACATACTTAATAAGTCACAGGCTATAAAAATAATCTACAAGAATAGACAAGGAAAAATGTAGGTAACTAACCATTATTGGAACAATACCAAGAAAAATCCTCACACTTGCATCATATCTTTTACAAACAGCATTCCTTAGACTATTCAGTAAATATTTGAATTTTATATCTACAGAAAAAATCATGACAAATATACAAACAGATGACAAAATTTAACTACACAATAATTGCATTATGATGGTACACAGGCATATATACAGACCATATCAGATATGTACCTATACTATACACATCGTAGAAACTTTTACATTACGCCCAGTATAACGTGATACGTGGCCAAACAATGAACCAATTATACAGGGTTACAGGGACAGGGACTGTGTTACTAACATCGTAAACAAAAACTTATGTACTACGACTTTTTACAAAACATAATACTTGTTATTTATTTTTTCATTTATTCATTCATCATGACATCATTTAAGAAAGAAATCCATGAGACACACGCACGTACTAACATCATAAACCACAACTTTTGTTCTTCGAATTTTTACAAAACATAATACATAGGTACTTTTTAGGGTTCCGTAGTCAACTAGGAACCCTTATAGTTTCGCCATGTCTGTCTGTCCGTCTGTCTGTCTGTCCGTCCACGCTTAATCTTTGTGACCGTTAGCACTAGAAAGCTGAAATTTGGTACCAATATGTATATTAATCACGCCGACAAAGTGGTAAAATAAAAATTGGAAAAAAATGTTTTATTAGGGTAGCCCCCCTATATGTAAAGTGGGAAGTGTTTTTTTTTTTTATTTCAACCTTAACGTGTGATATATTGTTGGATAGGTATTTAAATGAATAGGGGTTTACTAAAATCATTTTTTTATAATGTCAATAATTTCGGAAACTTTTGAACCTTAGGTTTAGAAAATATGAAAAAAATTTGAAAAGTAGAACTTTATAAGGACTTTCTAGGAAAATTATTATGAACTTGATGGAAAAAACCGTTTTTGTACAAAAAAGACAAAAGGGTTCTCCAAATAATTTCTGGGCTAAGTTTGTAGTATAATCGTATATGCAAGCATTTTTTTAACATCATAAGTGGGTACACTTATTGTGACGGACGGGAAACTACGGAACCCTACACTGAGCGTGGCCCGACATGCTCTTGGGCGGTTTTTTTTTTTAATTTATTCATTCATCATTTTAAGAAATAAATCCATGAGACACACGCACGTCTATATAACACACAAAAAGTGTCTAGTACCCTGTAACACCATCAATGATGGTTCATGAGATGAACCACCACCTCCATGGTTCTCAGTTCTCATGCGATTTGACCACTAAATATTTGATGTATGAATTTTAAAAAAGACTAACCCCTGAGTTCTTTTTCGGTGTTTCTTCTCACGATAGTCAGACAAGAAACACCGGCCTCATCTAGTTTAAATTGACGTGTAAAAATGCTTTACCAACTATCAGAAGCTCCTAAAAATTCACTAGTGCTTATACGAAAACCTCGTAAGTAGCGTCTGACATTTTTTTACGGTAGTAACTTAAAATAAACAAAAGACTTAAATGCATCTGAAAACGCATCCAAATCTTTTTAATTCATTAATCCCCAAGCGAACGCCGTTCGTTCTCACATTGTCTTTCTAAGTGCTCTAATTGCAGTATTCCAAAGTAAAATATATGTATAAAATATTATTTTACATTTAGAGTGAGTTATACCATTTAAATATAACGATAACCAAACCATAACCAGCCGTAAAACGGCCGCCCATTGGTCAATTCGACGATTTGACAACTGTTAACGGCTTTGTTATCGTTATAGTTAAATGGTGCAACTCACCCTTAATAAAAATTGTATACGGCATAGTTTATTTTCCTCCCGCAAACTCTATTTCGCATTTACGAGGTTTTCAATATAAGGTGATGATGGTTTTTGGCTTCGCAAAAAGTGCCACCTCGAAATGTCAAGATAAGTTGGTCATTCCGATAAACGGTGCTCAGCTGTGTTTTGTTAAGACTGCAAGGTGGTGGCAGTTTCAAGAAATGAGATAACAGAAGTAAATAAAAGCAGATAATTGGAGTATGATAGTTTTATCTACAGTTCTGTAAAGTTTCAAAGAATATTGCAAGGAAACTTAAACCTGTTTCTAGATAGAAAATTGATGTGACAAATTGTCAAAAGCATGTTGGCCGCTGTGATCCATATGTTCTTTTTTACTTTGTGTTTAAAGTTTTTCTATTCTATGCTATTCTATTCTGAATGAATATTCAACATCACATCACTATTTTTAAGGTGGGATAATCAATTCATTTCTTCCCCTCGAGTTTGAGCGATAGGCAGTGTCAGATTTTAACTAACTAAAATCCACCTGTGTTCCTTCAGTTGTCTTTTACGTTCCAGAGCCACAACCCCCAACCCTAGGGTTGGGGGTTGTGGCTCTTGAGTTTATTTACTACGCGTCGACATTTAAAAAAAATCGGGTACTTACTTACTTAAAACATTTCAAGATCAATGTAATGCATGGTCTTCTGTTTTACATGATTAAATACAAAAATGCTTTTGATAACACTATACGACTTCAGAACTTACCTTATTTTATACAGGATTTTATTGTAAAACACTAACCTTGCAGGACTGTATTATTATTAATAAATATTACAGGTTAAATAAAAACCTTGTTAACATCATAAACAACAGCTTTTGTTCTATGACTTTTTACAAAACATAATTCTCATTTAATTTACCAAAAACAAACCTTCAAGATCTCGTTGTTCTATCTAATACATTTCAACTCTGTATTTTTCTATATTTACCCGCTTTTGTACGACGCATCGCAAGCACATCAAGAACCCCCTCCGCCCGTATCCCGCTCCCCTCCACTATTACTATCGCTTGCTTCGCATAGACTTCGTAATATTTAGAACATTCAATTTAAATATTTATATTTTTGCATGAAAATCTGATGAACTAAAATATGATACTTACATTTTTAAAAGTCATAGAACAAAAGTTGTTGTTTATGATATTAATAACATAGTCCTCAGAGGTTCGTATGTTGTCGCTCTTTCTGCATTTTTCTTCCCCAACAAAAAAAAAACACATCTCAATTATTAAACAAACAAAACATTATGTAAAAACTTTTCACATCCACAATACCTACGGTTGCCATTATTTTATTCCCGTAATAAATTGAACGTAGAGGCCATGCCTCTTTCTCTTACAAACTAATGCCATGCCTCATGATGGGGAAGAAGGACCGTTTCGATAAAATATGTGACTGCCATTAATTTATCCTTTTTATTTATATTCCTATTTATTAGTTCCTACACTATTTCTGTAACATATTGATATCGTTCTCTTAGACGTGTTGTTGTTCATTTCGAAGAATCGAGCGATGAATCAATTGAATCAATCAATTTCATTTTTATTTACATGCTTTGCTATGAGAAAACCTAGTTGTGAGTTAAGCTCGCCTATGTACATCAAATAATCTATTTTTTTGGTGTTTGTTAAAATTTTTGGTACGTTAAAAAATTAATATTCACTCGAAAGTTACAAATTTTCAAGTGTTTAGAAACTAAATTACATACAAAAAACGAATACAATAAAACTTCAAGCTACCGTTTTAATACATTTCTAATTAAGATAGCAACGATATTTAATTAATTCAAATCATAATGAAAAGCAAACATTAAAGTCACTTCGTTAATTCCGTTTTTCTAACAAAAATGACGCATTTATATCCTCAAACACGGTAGGGTTACCACAAAAAGTTTGGATGTTCAACCTCTGCGCAAAATTAAACCAGTTTTTGTGCCACTAACCAGATAGTTTCGTAGTTGGAGGGTTAGCAAAAGATCCTTTTTATAACCATTTTCCAGTCGACATACCACGCTTATGTTCTTTGGGAAGATATGTTGTACCTTCTGAAAATAACGTGAAATATATTGGAGATGTAAAAAAATTGAATTATTTTTCCGTTGGCTGCGTGGCTTAAAGCCATACCTCTTCTTTTTAATGGATTCCTATTGAAACTGTTTCACGATGTTGTGTAATTTTGCTTAAACTTTTTTCTTTAAAGACCTTGTTTGACTTTTGGTCTTGTTCCTCAGTTATGGCATTATGTACCATTGTCAAACCTGATAAATTATTCAAGGATGAAAATCATCACACTTGATTTTCATCCCCAAAAATATTCCAAGGGGCTGCTTGAATATACATAATATGTAAACCATCACGGAAATACAGCTATGTCCTTGTAACGGGACACCCGAATGAAATTGGCATTCGGCCGTGTTAAGCTAAAAGGACGAGGGACAGCGAAGCCATCCCCATTATATCCGCTACAGCTACAATAAAGGATGGGACAGACCAAGTAAATTTTCTATCCCTTTGCAATCTTAATGCCTTTGTATAACATTTAGGGAAGATATTAAAAGTCGTCGTGTGTGTAATCCCTTTTTGCTGAGCAGTTTGTATATCTTTGAAGAAAGTTGGGAAGACGCGTTTAACGTCATTGTAGCTAAGATTAACAAAGTGCTTTCATCAATACCAGATTCTATAACAGTGCTTGTATAGAATTGCAAAACGTCGAAGTCAAAGTCAAAAGTTTTTTATTTCATATAGGCCTACATGGGCACTTATAAAACTTCAGAAGCACGGTTCCAAATTACTCGTTTCCTATGAAAATTACCGGCAGTAAACTCCATGGTTACTCTTTTTAAAAAATTGTTGTACTTACAAAATTAATATAATACCTACATATCTATGTTTTAACATTCAAAGATAAAGTTAATTGACTAATCAATTATCATCACCAGCTTTTTTAATGTTCCCACTGTTGGGACTCAAGCCTCCTCTTTAGGAGAGGGAATGGGCCGTAGTCCACCACGCGGGCCTAGTGCGTTTTGGTGAGTGTCACATGTCTTCGAATTTTTGGTTCTAAGACATGCCGGTGCCCTCACGATGTTTTCCTTCACCATTTTGAGAGCAGTGGTGATGAAATAAATTACACATACAAAATCAATTATATATTTATAAAAATCTTCTTATTAATAAAGGTTTTAACAGTAACGACTGAGGCGCACTCATGACACTCATTGACAGTGAACGTATGTGATCCTAAAAAAACAGGTCTTCAGTCTTAAAACGGAACCCTAATTTCATAAATCTAATAGGATTATTCATATATCTGTCTGTTTGTAACAGTAAATTTTCTACGAATGCACAGGATCGATGGAGTTGAAAAATACACATTATATAAGTTTCTGTGACACATATCTACATGTAAATGAGGATCAGTTTTGAACGCAATATAGAACAATTAAAAAGTTTTACAAACTAGACCGCGTGACATATCAAATAAAAGGCCTCGTTTTAAGGATATAGGTATAGTTGAAAATTAACCATTTCCCTTTATTTTCAAGTGATGCAATGAAGGTAAAGCGCACTAATTCTTTAAGATACTATTCACTCTATCTTTGAAGGCCATAATGTATAAACGACGAGACGAAACGCTTAATCCAAACCGAAGAGGTGTCAACAAAGTAAACGTGGATACTCGCCGTACATTGGGTTGTGCTATGGTAGAAAGACGATGGCAGGATCAAGTCGTGTAATTACCGCTCACACTCTCCAAAATGCTTCCCTAATAGAATACCAAAAAGCTGGCTACCCTACACCATACACCTGCTCCAGGCTTTGTACATTAGTCTTAACCAAAACTAGATCAGATGGTCCTCTTATAATATATTTCAGGAACAAGAGATGGGTATGTCGAAACACAACCCCTAGCGGCTTCCACGCGCGCCTCAAGGAATTGTCAGTAACCGTAGGGGCCCAGCAGGGTCGTAGCCGACTGGGGCCATGGGTGAAGCGAAAGAGATCCTCGGGATCTGTAACAATGCCAGAGAAGGAATAGGAGTGGGGTTTAGTCAGTAAGAGTCTGACACTATCTCCCGCTCCGCTCAAGAGCGGGGGATGTCATAAAAAAAACCCTGGAGGGTTTAAGATGGCTCCATAAAAGAATCACTAATAAAATATATGTTAGACCTTTGACCTTTGGACTGAGAGAGTATTGACTAACTAAAAAAAAGAAATACATTCTTGAAAAATTACAAAATCCACGACCGTAGTAAGAAACAGCCAACACCAAGAAATCGATGATACCGTAACTGCCAGTTATGTTATTGTTATGTCAGCAGTTATTTCACACAATACAAGTACTTAGCTTTTCGCCATCCTCAATATAATATTACACAATATACACATGATAGAATTCTCACGGGCGCGAGTCAAGGTATTTCAGCGTTTGAGTCATCAAAATACTCGTGTACCGAGGTTGACATATTTCTTTGATACTTAATCTTTGTGGACTTGTCATTATAAGGCCCAACATTTTTTGGAAAAAAAGATATAATATGAGCGTGCATAGTTACCGTGCCATTATTTTTATTTTTATTTATTTATTTATTCCATTTTAAAGTAGGCTTACAGACTAACAAAATAAGTGATACAAAAAGTTTGATATTTTCAAATCGCTAATTACAAGCCTCCACATGTAGATAAAAAAAAAATATTTTAAAGTAATATATCGTGATGGAAAGTACATATCATAATTATTATTATTTTTTTCATTCCATCTCGAAGCAGCGAATGAGAGAAGCCACTTAGTCATCAAAAAATGTCTGTGCTATTGGCCGCCGCAAGGACGCCACACTGGTGCAGAACAAGTCCATATCAAGTTCCCTAGAAAGTCTATTAAAATCAAGTGAACTCCTTATTGAAAAGACATTTTTCACATAATTAGTCGATGCGAAAGGTACACTTAATATTATATTAGCTTTTACCCACAGCTTTGCCCGCGCACATAAAATATAGCTTATGTCACTCAGGAATAAAGCAGCTTTCTATCGGTAAAAAACTTTAGCATTCGGAGAAATTACCGTCAACAAACAAAAAATAAACAAACTGTGCCTCTCTATAATATTAGTATAGATATAAAAACACGTTGAAGTAATCAACTCAAAGTTAATTTCAAGTGCCTGAATTATTATCATACTTCAAAAAAATAGCGTTAAGGGACTCATTCTCTGTCTATATTAGAAGAGATCACGCATGTAGGTATGTATTTATGTAATTCTGCTATTTTTAGGACAAAATTGAGTTCTTGCCTTCTCATATAAAATAGATAGATTAGTTCCCACTGATTTACCAGTTTCCCACCGATTAGATTAGTAGCAGTGGTCTATTTTACCCAAATAGTTTGTCAAGCTATGAATTTACCTAAAGCTGTGTGAGACGATAAATTACGTCCGTGCTTTTTAATAAAGTAATAATATTAACTTTATTAAGTTAATTTGACCAATAGGAAGGAATGCCGAAAAAAAGATGGATGGATTGTGTGAGAAGTGATACGAAAGAAAAGAGAGTTAGTAATAGTTTGACGAGTGACAGGACAGGATGGAAGAAGAAACCGTGTTGCGCCGACCTCAAGTAATATGGGATAAGGGCAGGAAGAAGAAGGAAAGTTAATTTGACCAATACAACATTTAGATGATCTTGCATCACATAAAAACCTTAACTACTAGGTTGAAACAGCAGCCCATTTGGGGTAACCGTTGAACCGTACTTCGTGGTAGATGTTAGTAACCATAAACCAAGAACGCACACATAAGGAACAGTGTCGATCAAGTATCACACAAGGATATTTTGAAATCTAAAACATTCGTAGTACTGAAACAGGAGCATGCAGTATACCTAAACCTTCACAGCTACCAATAAAAGTATTAAAAAAAATTCTTATTTACCAATACATTTGATTTACAAACTTTGACAGCTCATTTGCCAGACTTACTGTTTTTGCTTACAAAAATCGACTGAACCAAATCGATCACTATCGCAAAAAAAATATACTTTCTCGTCTCCAGTCCTTCAGTAATAGCTCCTACATTACTCCCAGGTTCTGTCTTTTACGATAGTATATCGAGTAGATTATCGATTTTCGATTATTCGCAATATATGCTTACTCTGTTAAATGTTGTGCTGTTATAAGGCTGGCTTGTTCTATCGTACGCTAGATTTTATCTGCCACTTTGCTCCGGAGCGGTAAACATGTTTGGTCTACGGACTAGTTAGGGGCAAATAGATAAAAACTGCTGGCTATGCAGAAAAATAGATAATCATTAACTTTCGTTTGTTGTAGAAGAATGGGTGAGGAATTGTAAAGAGTCGTAAAATTAAATGGTTAAAAATATATTTAAAGACAATATAGCACTTTTTTTAATTATCTTATCGTGTTCTGCTAGGTAAATAAATATATTGACATCATAGAATTTTTTTAAACATTATGTGTACGTTTAGAATAACATTGAATTCAGTAATATTTAAACTAGCTTCTACTAGTAGCTAAAAGTAGATATAAAATTAGATGCCTATGTTACTCAGTGATAAAATAGCATTCTACTAAGTAAGAAAGAATAAAAGAAGAAAGAAAGAAAAAAAACAGTTTATTTAATAGAAAAAGACGCAAAGAAGTGCAAGAAAAGTAGTTTTTAAGTTTATTTATATTAAACAAAAAAAAATATATAATAA
The DNA here is from genome assembly GCA_929112965.1 of Mythimna albipuncta. Taxonomy (NCBI): domain Eukaryota; kingdom Metazoa; phylum Arthropoda; class Insecta; order Lepidoptera; family Noctuidae; genus Mythimna; species Mythimna albipuncta. The sequence continues at coordinate 21,454,204 of OV815960.1, forward strand.
TAGTGCTAGACTGCAATCCCACCTGATGATAAGCAGTGATGCAGTCGTTAATGCTTAGCCGCACTAGTTTAATAATATAAATGGTATTGAAGAACATAAAACCGTCAGGATCATTCCAGCTTCAATTTTATACGACCCTAATGAATCTCAAGACATTTATCAAAAGGAACATTTCTTCAGGTCGGAAATTAAAACACTTATTCAATTTGATCGCGTTTCAAAGTACTACCCGATGTGTCCCAAATTGGTATAAGTAGCCCTCTAATCCTCGCTTCACTGAATGAGTCCGTCACTTGAGATATTCATTCGTTCATTCTGGATTTACTTTCATTTCTATTGAACGAGTGAAGTTGAATGAGATTCTTGGAGACGATGAATTGTGATTGCAATATAGGTAGGTCGACGACTTGAAGAACTTTGATTGGCGCTGGTGAATGATAAAAGAAGTAAGTTCATGAATTTGTTACAATAGTGGACGACTTCCTCGAATATTGCTTTGTGGCCGAGACATTGTGTGATCGGTGACCGGAAAAAAAGAGATTATTTTGATATTTTATCTCTAATATTTAATACTTACATAGTTTTGCACCCCTGTTTTTTTAATATTTTTTTAAGAACCTGTACCCCTAGCCAACTTGCTAATGTGCAATAGTTAATGCTTGTAGAAAGCTTCAAATGTACGGGAATGACGTCGTCTTAACGCTCAGTCACGTGGCCGTGGTCCGAACAAAAGAAATTACGAGAAGAATTGGCGGCAAGGTCAACTCGAAGCGTTCGACGCAAGCGAAGCGGTTGTAACTTGGCTAGGGGGGCTGTCAGTTGTTTTTCCACTACCCTTGGTTGCCTGATAGAGAATGCTTGAGGTTTACAAAACTATGAAACTCTGTCAACAAAGCAGCAATGACATGATGGCATGACGCTGTCGCTCATATTACTCCAAGCGTAAAATTACGAATAGATACGCGTCCATGAAGCTATGCGTTCGTGGACTATATGGGCATTATGTCCGTCTTTGTAAGTTTGTGTTACAAGAAGTTTTAATAAATTTTAATAGTGTAATACTTCAAAAATCGGGTTAGAATTATACCTAACCGAATGTTTATTTTTAACATATCAACATTCAAAATCAAACCCAAGTGTTACGAAATATCTCAAAATAATATATCTAAGAACAAAATCCAAGCAATATTACGTCCCTAACAATACATATTTGATTTCTATTCATAACAATTACATAGAAGTTCTAAACAGTCTTAATAACAGCTTGAAATAACGGTAACGTTAGTTAAACGTAAAGATGGAGGCGAGCGCCTCAGTCTGCCGTCTCATTGTGACGGCTCTTAATTGTCTAGCGAGATTTCATTGCGGCCCAAATCCGGGCCCGACTTCCAGAGACACTTTAATAAATCCCTAAAAGTACCCTTTGCTTTACCCCACGCTCATAACAGACCCTACCCAACATCTTTTAAAAGTAAAAGTACGGACAATTCTTAATTAACTTTGTTATTTTTTTTATTCACATTATAAATTATTTCAACCATGCTACATTAACCTATGAGAACTTGAGTGCACTTTTACCATTGTCTGTTTTTGACAACAAAGCTTTTACTTTCCAAAATAATGAGATAAAAACATAGATCAAGAGATTTTCAGAATAACTACGGAAATTTTGTCTGATGGAATTGCTTGGGCAATCATTTAGAAATGATCTTTGGGCAAAGGAATTAATCGAGCGTTCGGCTTCGCTGAGGAATTCCAAGTTCAAAATATATGACAGTTCGGTATCTACAGCTCGATCTAAAACCGTTTGTGTTTTGTACCTACACACAAAAGGTTAATAATGTGTTGTACGGATATAATTCAATATCCTGTAGTCACAATGCCGTAACAAATACATATAAACAAGAACTAAACGACTGTTTAAACAATAGCAAGGCCGTCGCCGTTGCATGAGGCAAAAAGGTCATTGTTACGCATCATCACTCAATCAGTGACGTCCCCTGTTCCGAGGGCCGAGAGACGAGACCACGGTATCTCTAAATAAAAGATTTTAACCGGACTATTAATCAAGATAAACACCGATTCTTAGAATGGTTGACCTGTTTTAGACGCCAATTTAAACGGATAAAAGTAATTATGGAAGTAATTACCTTTGTCGCACTTTGGAGTTATATTTTGTTGTCATTTTTATTGAGGATATTAATGTTTCTTAGTTAAAGATTTTTAGGTTGCATTTTCTTAAAATGGAACTGGCAGCTTAAAAATAAATAGACGAGACATCATTATTTAAATTGAGAACGACGCTGAAATGTATTTTTTTTTCTTCCTCTTTTTATGTCCCAAGGTTTGTTTTACAATTTCAGCAGTTCTTTCAAGATTATCAAACGAGGAGGAAAAAAACTAACAGTATTTACTTACAAAAAAGCAGGAAAACGAGTTGCAACAATTCAAAATTTATTTTATTATTTATTTATACGCATGTTAACCTGTCAATCGTGATAATGACAGACACAATTGAAAGACAATAGGTGCGCGAACGCCGGCGTTCGCTTGGGGTTTAATGAATTTTATTCACCCAGGAACCAGCCTTACATAATACCGAGTGAATAACTAGCCGTAGTTTTTGTTCGCTCCAACAATGGAGTCCCGTGTGTACCTGTTCTATTTGTCTTGCGCCAAACAAGAGGAAGATCGACTTCGGAACGGAAGTCGCATTGTTTACGTTTTTGTTGCATTATATTGACATTGTTTAATGTAGTACGTGGCATAACAAAGTGTACCAACCTGTAGTATGAAGGTTTGAAAGAAAAAGGGGACTGTTGTTTTGATAGTTTTTGCTGTCATGGTTCTTGGTAAGACCGTCTGGCTTCTAATTGGTAGTAGGATTGGCAAACAGGCATACACGATTTGAGACTGTTGTCAAAGTGTACCAACCTGTAGTATAAAGGTTTGAAAGAAAAAAGGAAGACTATTATTTTTTTAAGTTTTTAGGTCATGGTTCTTGGTAAGACCGTCTTGGTTTCGAATTGGTGGTAGGATAGGTATACACGATTTGAGACTGTTGTTCTTTGGAAGCGTTCAGTTTGTTCAAGCTTAGAACGTTAAAACTTTGATTTCTGAACTGAAAAAAACTTTTGATAGATTTTGCTGTTATGGTTCGTGGTAAGACCGTCTAGTTTCTAATAGGTAGTAGGATATGCCTACACGGTTTGAGGCTGTTGTTCTTTGTAAACGTTCAGAATGTTCAAGCTTGTAACGATGAAACTGCGATTCCTGAACTGAATGTAGAGATGATGACGACATGGTTGGTGCAGCAGTTGACCAATTGTCTGCAGCGCTGCTTGCCACGGAACAAATATTCGAATGGCCTACAGATAGTTGGATCTAGGTGTCTTGTGTATGTGAGTTTACATGTTCATGAACGTACCGTAACGTGGGTGAGTTCATGGAATAATTCCTAGTGTGGAACAATATAAAAAAATACAAAACCAAATCTGGAGATGTCACCGTTATTTAGGCATCTTTAGCACCTCAGTGAATATTTAAAGGACACATTTTCTTATCTTAAAAGAACATGTTTGTATATTTTTATATATTAGACTTATTTATATTTGTAGGTTTATGTTACACACTGGATTCTACCCTTGAATGAGATCTCTCTGTGTCACTCAAAGGTTTGCTGGGAGCAAACTCATTGTTGAACTAAGCTCGCCTTTGTACATAAATTGCTAAATCACTTTGTTATCTACTATACGTATTATTTTTTTGTGTAGAATAAAGAATTAAGGAATTAGTACCTATAAGGAGGTACCTAACCTAAAGCTATTTGATTCTTAATAAAAAGAACCCACCAAACGATGTCATTGAAATTCGTGATTGAAGTTTATCTTCGGTGAGAGTAAATAAGCGATGAGTTGGCAATGTTAGAACCAAATAGATAGGTACCCAATATCGGCCGGACCCGCCCATTTATCTGGGCTTAAGTTCGGCCTAGGCTGAGCCGCGTCCGCCACCGGATATTATATCTAGTTTGTCATTTGGCGAATATCCGTATTTCAGCTGGTCGTACGTGGTAATTAATTTTGTGATGTTATGAAATGATTCCAATGAAACTGACCTAGTTAATAAATGCATACCTATTATAATCAGTACAACCATGAATTAATTTCTATATCATAAGATCGCTAGCGTAGAGATAAGCAGTGTTGACAACCGCTTATCAATTAGTCACGCAAATATAAAACAATCATACACTTTTACAGTGAATTTGATAGTTTTTCATCGTACAAATGATCTTCAGTCATCAATTGTCTGTCTCCAAATTTTATAACTTCTTGTAAATTCGAACGAGTGATCAAATCCCGACAGAATAATTTTTCGGTCAGCCTGCAAGCTATGAAGTTTCCTGGAGCAGGCATCCTTCAAAGTATCTGCCCTATGTAAATCATTTCCCGAAGGAGAAACTACAAAATCTTAATTAAGTATCAAGATGCTGTGCAGAAAATAATTATAACAACTCTGATCTTACCGTTTCTTTTCAGTTAAATTCAGAGTGACGAGGCTGAGTGACGACACAAAATATTCGAACACAGTATCCGATTTGGCACACTTAATTTTATTTTATTGTGTCTAACACTGTACTAAACAGCTTCAATAAATTTGATGGTGTCCGAATATATTGTCCGACTCGTCAGCAACTCGACGAATATCTACAAAATGCATGGCATGTCTAGAAAGCTTTCCAAGATGCTGATAGAAAACTGTATAAAGACTTTAAATCTTCCTTCCTATTTAACCTTTCAGTGACGAGACTAACGATGTAATGACCTTTAAATCCGCATTCCGAGAGAGTACGCTTTTGAGCGCCTTCAAAATACTTCGGAAGTCTCTTCCCAGTAGCTTGAGAGGCAGTGAAATAACGAAGGAATTAAATTAGAATGTTCTAAATTTGACTAGACTGCCAAAATGTATATTCAAATTAATCATGTTTTATACACTCGTGCGAATATTATGGCGCATGTTTGTAGTTCCAGCAGGGCGTAAGTATAAACCCACAAATACACGAACCGCGCATTTAGTTCAAAGGCTAGGCTCGAACGAATCGTTCCGCGTCGTTATTCATATTTTATACGCAACACATAGTGTGTACATGTTCGCTGGCATTTGTGGCGAAGCTCTTAATGAACTCGCGCCAAGCGGGTGAAAGATTCATTAAATCTTCGGAAGCAGGCGCGACACAGTCCACCGCTTCTCATTAAATATTCCCGATATTTTCGGTGAACTGGCGAATATTTCCAGCAATTATGGAAATTACCAAACCGCCGCGAGGAAATGAATTTTGGAAATTTAGTTGCGAGACGAAACTCAACCCTTTCGCGCGACGAGTTTCTTCAACAATCTTATGATTTTATTAAGATTAAAATTATTCAATCCTCTGCTGTGAATGATAATGTTGACGTCAAGATTTTGCACAGGCGGTAGGGCATTGAAACCTTCGTACTATTGAGAATACACGTCATAATCTCACGGGTTTTTTTATGTTCGATAATAAAGTAATGGTTTAATAATGTTTATTATTCGGTGGCTGTTCTTGCATAAAAAAATATGCAGTGTTGTACCTACCTAATAATTAATGCTATCTTCACATGATCTAGAAAAAATACGATATGCGTAATTAGTAGCCAGCTCGTACAAGTGCCATTACGATAATTAAAATTGCCGTGAGAACAGAAAAATAAGACAGACTGGTAATCTAATTATATGCCAATGTGAGAATTTATGAAAACGGGAAATGAGCTAATTATTAGTTGCTAAACATACAGTGACAAATGGTGATGCCCATAGGCATGATAATTACTCACCCCAAAAACAAAATACTTACATAAACTCGTACTTATAGAGAAAAAAATAAAGTTTAAAAAAACTAAAAAAACACGCTTTCATAGCGTATCAAACTAAAAAGTGTAAAATAATTTTCAATATTGGTAGAAAATAATAATAATGAACGAAAAATATTAATAATAATTATTGTGAATAAAGCGTGGGGCGCTTTGTGCCATATTTTTCGTAAATCGAGCAACCCACGCTTTTTTCACTGTTATATTAATATTTTTCGTTCATTATTATTATTTTCTACCTATAAGTATTGAAAATTAATTTACACTTTTTAGTTTGATAAGCTATGAAAGCGTGTTTTTTTTTTAACTATATTTTTATTTTTCACTAAAAAAAACGGATTAAGTATTGTATTGTCATCAGTCTTTGATGGGTGTGCAAAGTTTAAAGAAAATCTCGCCTAAAGTTAGGCAAAATCGAGCTCAAAGGCGTTAGTTACAAACATACAGGTGAAGCTATTATAAGCGTGTTAAAAAATACATGTTGACAACAACATGAGTGTAACATAATAAACGCATATCCTCAAAGTAGTACTTATAATAAAAAAATAGGATTTCTTTTATCATAAAATAAACAAGAATTATTTTAAGATAAATGAATACCAATTTTGATAAATCTTGATTATGTCACTAGCGGGTTTGTGTGTGCGCGTAGCAATACCGATACGCTATCAATGTGGTGCGCCTATGCTTAGGTATATTATTTGCCAACAATTAGTATAACTAATTTCTTTTAAAAAACCTGATGATTGTAACTTACAAAATTAAGTTTGAGGTGTCTATAAGGTATTGCAGTAGGTACTCCAGTTACATGTAGAAAAAAAAAAATTAAGATTATTTCCTGGGTGGTTTAATCAAATATCTTTTCCCGCTCTGGGTGGTGCAGGAGGAACTGGCAGACTTTTATTCACTAAAACCCACCCATATAGCTTTAGATGCCTTTTACGCTCAAGAGCCGCAGTGACTGTCAAAAACAATTCCGCTGAAAATAATCATATCTATTAAAAAAATTAAATGCGACATTGTGTCATATGACTTACCAAGTTGTTCCTTGGAAAATCAAAAGAAAAATAAATGTACATACCTACACCGTTAAATTTTGATCGTTTTAATCCCGTGGAGGGTCGATCCGGTACATGAAACACTATCGATTTGTAAAGGTAAAATTAAAAAATAAAGTACCTTTTTTAAAAACTCGTATTAATTTACGCATGTACGAAATTAATTTCTTTAAGAAAACGTCAGCTGAGCGAGTCCTATGACCTGAAGGTAGTTAGTACGCAACGCCGACTACTACCTATATTTGAATCACATAAAGTATCTACTGAGGTTATTTTTAAACTTTCACATCGTGAAAAATTCTAACTTATTTAACCTTTCGTGCTTAACGACTCTAGTTCCTGAAATCTATGTGAACTGTTAATCGAAAAAGTAATTTGTTATTTGTCACATTGCGTGCGTACTGTAATGTACAGCCTTGATTGTTTCCTAACGATTACATTGATTTTATCGCCAACTCGTTACCCGCTTCCTCCTACAAAAGAAATACTCATAAATAAACATTTTTGTCAACTCGAACGATTCCAGGAATTGAACAGTTAACTATAGTATTAGATACGGTTCAGTTCTCAGAATTTGATCTTAAGAAAAAAAACTAGACCAGGGTTTCTTACGGAGAATTTAAGCGGACAATAGTACTGCTGTTATCAGATTATTGGTTCTATAAACAGGTACTGTGACTATTTATTAAAAAAAAAAAACATACAATCGAATTAGAGTCCGTCTAACGAAAGCGTGACCTGGGAAAAGGAGGTTAAAACCAAAAATTTTGAATGTGGTATTATTGAAATAGTAGGAGAAAACAGTTTTGATACTTGATTATTTTTTGTATTTATGATAATTGAATAATAGTTGTATGGGAACTTAAATTTTTGTCAAAAAGGTTTAAAGGGGTTTTAGACTTAAGCTAGAACTACACTACACTGACGCACACGTGTGTGACGTCTCACGATGTGTGCGGCAGGTGTGCACACAACACCGACGCAACGCGTAACACGTGTGATGCGCATTACAACCTTTGATTTCATCGGAGGATTAGAAACAGATCAAGCTCGCTTTTTCATTTACCATCGAAGACACTTCCATCTGACCACCGCGATAAGACGTGTGGATAGCCCCGCCCACCTTCCTCTAAAATTTATGGGACTGACGTCCGCGTCGCGGACGTAGCGTCGCATGGCGTGGCGTGGATCAAGTGTAGCTCTAACAGTCTATTTTCCAAATGAAATGTAAGGAGACCGACGCTCCCAGATCGGCGTGTGTAGCACACGTGTGAGCAGTGTAGTTCTACCTTTAATTATTGATAGGTGTATGGTATAGTTCAATAACGCACAAAATGTTAGTTATTATTCCAAATTATTTTATTTTATCTGTTCTCTCAAATGTCGCTACATAATATTCAAATAATACTCTTCATTTACCATTTTATTCAACTCGTGAGACACAGAAAGTTCAGCAGCTATGTCGATTCACCAAAAGCCTTCTTAATTCGATGTTTTTGTCAATTACGAAATTCGCAATATGCCAGATTATCTAAAAATATAAGAAAAAAGAAAATTATCATTATATCGTAAATATATCTAATAATACTTGTCAACAAGGATCAAGATTATATCGTCATACTAACTAAAAATTCTGAAATAGTGTCTATACATTGTTGGTTTTCATTGAAAACACCTTCTTTCTCTTCTTGTTTTTGCTTGAATTTATTAACCATAGTGTGTAGCAGTTTTCGCACGTTACTGTTTATTGTTTTTCCCATAATTAAGCAATCATTCTTGAAAAATAAATATCTGTTTCCAAAAACTGACAATTGCGACCATAGACTTTTACGTGATTTTGGCAGCAAAACAATGTTGCCAATTTTATTTAAAAAAAAAACTCCAGGTTACGCTTTCAGTAGACGCACTCTAAGAACCTCCTCCTTTTTTAGGGTTCCGTAGCCAAATGGCAAAAAACAGAACCCTTATAGATTCGTCATGTCTGTCTGTCTGTCTTTCTGTCTTTCTGTCAGTCCGTCCATATGTCACAGCCACTTTTTTCCGAAACTATAAGAGCTACACTTTTTTTTGAGGTTTCTAATATCACTTTTTTCTAAACTGAATAGTTTGCTCGAGAGACACTTCCAAAGTGGTAAAATGTCTGTCCCCTCCCCTCTAACTTCTAAAATAAGAGAATTATAAAACTAAAAAAATATATGATGTACATTACTATACAAACTACCAACGAAAATTGTTTTGAATGAAATCTAGTGAGAAGTTGTTTTTTTAATACGTCATAAATAAAAAAAAAACACTATTATTAAAACATCGATCAAAGTTACAGCGAACTACAAGAACTTTTATATTATGTTACTTGCTGCTACGGAACCCTTCATGGGCGAGTCCGACTCGCCCTTGGCCGGTTTTTTTAATTTGGTTGAAAATGTAAACAAATAATCAACCATTTCGTTTTGTGAGCAGTTCTAGTATCTTCATAATTCGTTTTAATAACACTTTCTGTTATCAAATTATTCAGTTGATAAATAATTCAGATATCGAAAAATAAGTGCGTCGTTAGCATGGATTTACATAATTAGTAAACAAGAAATTTCGCGAGTGCAAGCAAATATCAAAAGTGACAACGTGTTTTCGTAATTCACACTTTCTCTGCTGGAGTGAAAATTCAACTGAAATATGTGTTCATATTTTCTCGCAGTACGCTTAGAACTTATCGTATCCCCAGAAAGCTCTATTTAAGTTATGTGAACAGTTTTAGTTCGTAAAAGCATTTCTAGTTACCTGTTTCTGCTCTGATTACGTCGACTAGCACAATAAATCAATAGGTGTGGTTTGACGACGTTCGTCGGGAATGTAGGATTGGAATCGAACATGTAAAGGTAACTTGAAACGTGTGTGAGAACTAAATGTTTACAAATCAACAAACAGTTTGTGTTGGATTTTGTTGTGGGTGGGCTCAGTTGAAGAAAATGAAAGCTACTTCCTTCCTTCTTTCTTCCATTAGATGATTTTAAATTTTTAAAAATCTTGTTTACCATATATAAGGTATCAGGATCAGGCACTTGATCAGCCTAGTGTTCATGCAATTAAGAGCGCCCAACCCACGGAAATAAGCTGGGTTTGGCATCACGACTACAAACGGCATACAATCGTTCCTACGTGATTATGGCGTTATTAAATATGTCTTCCTCCAGATATTTTGGAAACACAAAAATCTTGTGGACATTATCAAGATCTCTATTACAAACAAAACTTATATAAATCTAGTAATAATAATAAATAATAAACGTAATAATCTATATATATAAAAATGAAAATCTATTTCCTTGGTCATGCCATCACGCGTGAACGGCTGGACCAATTTCGCTAATTCTTTTTTTGTTGTGGTCGTTATTGTGAGGAGAAGGTTCCTAAAGAAAAAAAATGAAAATTAGGGTAGTGCAGGGTAGAGTAAGGTAGAGTAGGGTAGAGTAAGGTATAGTAGGGTGGAGCAGGGAAGAGCAGGAGCGAAGCCGTGCGAGCAAAAGCTAGTCCAGTAAAAAATGCTATTATTTTGTTCAAATACGTGAACTTAGGCTCTTCATAATTTACTCTTAAATTAATAGGTAAATAAATTATATTTTCAAGATTAAAAAAAAAAGACACGTTTCTCCTGGAACAAGTTTTGTGAAATATTCGAATGAAAGACCGATGTTACCGAATGCCGACCGAGCATTCAGGCCAAAATGTCTCATTTTTGCATTGCCTTTTTATGGATGAAACAACAAACTTTTCAATCATGATCACATTGACGATACATGGGCTAGAAAGGACCCTCTTAAGACCTCAATTCGTGAAGAATTGTAAAACACATCAATCAGCGATATATATCTGGCAGGATTTATAACATCCTTGATCTTTCCAGGTGAGAACAACTGCAGAAAGAAAAGTGTCGAGAGAGAAGATTGGCGAGATGCGGGCGGCGGGGCCCCCGTGAGGTCCCGCCACGCTATGGGCTCGAACATCAGCCAGCACTCCGCCAAAGGACTGAAGGGGCGGCGCGCACGCTCCAGTGGCGACCTCTGCAATGGCGACACGAAATCTCAAACAGAATCCTCGGTCTGTGGTTCCGTGGTCGGCGATGTTATGGGCTGGAACCGTTCCCTTCCCAACCATCTAGACGGCAACAGACATTTGGCCGACTACAGCCGAGTGAACAACAATTACGGCGAGTTCGGGACCTATAACCGCTGCCATCCAAAAGGCGGACGCGGTCTGCGGTACAGGGTTAGCAAGTCCGGTGAGTGAAATGTTAATGGTGTTTTGTAACGTGTAGTAATTGTTGCTGAACTTTTTGGGCTAATTCATAGATGCTTCTGATGAATCAATTCTGCTTTCATTTTCATCTAAGGCTTCCTGTTTGGTATTCACTGACTGAATCCTTCAATGCGTTATACTTACTCGGACATTTGAATATTTTTGCTACCACGTAAAAACAGCTAGCGCGTACTCTTGGCGAAGCTACAATTTCTTCTTTTAATCAGTCATGTGGTAGTGACCGTGGCGTAGTGAATAAATTTTATTTTGTCATTTAAACATCATAGTAACAGTTAAAAGGGTATATTAAACGGCAATCTTTAATAACTACCATACATCTGGCTATTGACAGAATTTTCGTTTAATATTTTTATTCCTTTCGAATAAAATTACTTCAGAATCACTTAAATTTAATAAAAACATGAATAAAAATAAATTGTATTCATCCGTATCTGATACGGGAGCGGAACGGCGCTGTCCGGAGAATCACTGTACTTAAACCCGGAATTTCTAGACATTTAAAGTTCTCGTAACAATTTTTGGACCTATTCCAACGTTGGGATTCTGCAATTGTATAATGTGTACCTACCCTTTTATTAGTCGTCCCCTTTAACCTACTTTCATTGAGCAAATAAAGGCGAGCCGTTCTACTGGAAATGATTTTAATAAAAAGAACTTAATCTTTGTAGCCGTTAACAAAAGGAAATCATTTGAACTGTACTCTTTAGCCCTCCAACGCCCTCCGTTCGGAACTGAGCAATTCAACGGAGGATTACATATCTCAGTGCCATTTTGCGACAATATAAACGGTCTTTGGGTTGAGGGTAACAAAACACATACTCGTAATGTGTAGGTGTCGTATCATGGTCCCTAAGAATGTCGATAGGTCAGATGGATGCAAGATGCAGGGGACCGGTCGATCCGATACTTGGAGAAGGCTTGTGTATAGCTGTAGACGTCTTTTGGCCAAATTAATGATGATGATACAGATTGGATTTAATTTTTTATTACCTATTTACTACACTACATCATCATAGACCGTTTTGGGAGCCTCTGTTTCAATTCTGATTACTTTCTGATACCTTCATCTTTACACTTTCATGGCTTACTATTGAGATCATCTTCATGGTAACTTGGTAGCATCACTACGTCTTCATCAAGTATAGTCATGTTTGCATTTCTTTCTGTATCATATAAGAAGCAAGTTAGTCCTTTTAAAAGAATCTCAACCTCTTAAACGATCTTTAACTTCACCAAACACAATATTTCGTTTAAAATTCTTACTCGCTCCCCAAAGAGTTCCTATCTTCAAATCGATAGTAAATCTATAACATCCCACTTTAAATTCGCCTCACGTCTTCCGCCACTCGAAACATAAATAATTTTTCGTACAAAATAACGTCTATATCCAGTTGGATATGTATTCTGCTCACTTTATCGCTGGTTCTTACGAGTTTTTATCGTGAGAGTAGGGCCTAGAATTAATGGGGACGATTACCGCGGGTTTAATAGAAATATCGCTAAGATGGAGATAAAGACATTGGAGATTGATGATAATTATATTTTCTGTGTTTGGGCTCTTCGTATTTGCTAATTAATTTAGTGCTTCGAACACTTCAGTCATATATAGTGTACATGTTGACTCATGAATCATCATCAAGGTCAAATCAATTGTGATTCCATGAATTGATGCAGTCAAATAAAATTAAAGCAGACATAATCATTTACTTCCTTGTTTATGATACGCGCCCAGAATGCATGTTTAGGGGAAGTTTGTTATCATTGGACTGGTTCGTTCATTGGCATAATCAGCCATATAATATTCCCACGGCTGAAACTCAGGCCTCCTCTCTGATAGAGGAAAAAGGCCCCAATCTACCACGCAAGCCATACACATACGTACAGGCTAGTGTATTGGTGGATGTCACATGTTTTCGAGATTTATTCCATTTTAATACCACTCATCTAATACCACCGGTATTTGTTTGAACGCAGTAGTATTAGCTATTCTGAACGGATACCACTCTTTAAATAATTTAATTGTACGAACCCATACCAGTGAATTTAGTACAGTCAGCTCAAGTCAAACCTATCGATTCGTCGTTCATTGGACCACCAAGGTTTTTTTACACCACAATTATTATTATTTATTAATATTAAAGATATCTAGATAAAATGTTCGAACTCCATTGATAGTATATCTGGTGTCTCGATGACCGTGCCCATGGACCAAAGAAGCCAATAGCCCAAGATCCAATTTTATTCGTTTCTATCAAAAAGTGTCAGAACGAATAGTTTGAGTACGTTTGATTATTGTATACGATAATATAAAAACTACAAAATCGAAATAATATTTGGTTTGATTTTATTAGGTACCTAAATTTTTATTTTTTTATTTTTGAGATATGAGGTTATTCAAGGAGTTGTCAGCAACAATAGAGGCCCAGCCGGGTCGAAGCCTACTGGGGCCAGGGTTATCCGAAAGGGAACTCGAGCCCCGGTGTAGGCTTGAAGGAACGGAGTGGGTTTTTTAGTCAGTAAGAGTCTGACACTATCTCCCGCTCCGCCCAAGAGCAGGGGTTGTCATTGGATGATTTTCCCCACCAAAAAAAAAAAGATATGAGGTTATTAATAGGTTTTAAAAGTATTGTGTTGTTAAATCCAGAATACATCCACCAAATATCTTCCTTAAATCCGTTAATTAACCACACGAAGCTCAAATATCTCTAGAGTTAAAGTAAACAAATAAAACAAATGTTCTCTCCAAGTAGTGAAATCAAAGTTCCAAGCAAGTGTTTACTTACAAAACAAACTCATTAGATGAGTTGCTAGTTACCTCATAATCTTCTCTAACAGTAGCAATTAGCTGTTGAAACAATAAACCCGGAAACTACGTCTTATTCAGTTAACTTTGAAGGAAGAGCTTTTGTTACGTTCCTATCATCATCGGCGGTACGTGCTTTGTATGGAACGGTAGTTTTCTTTGTAACTAACTGATTTTCAATAACTATACTTACCTGTCACCTTTTGACTGGCCTGTTGGTCTAGTGGTTCGTGGCCCTGACTGCTATGTCGGAGATCGTGGGTTCGAATCCCACCCAGGACAAATGTTTGTGTGTTGAGCACGATTATTTGTTCTGTGTCTAGGTGTAATTTATCTATAATACGTATGTATTTAAAAATATATAAATATGTTTATCAGTTGTCTAGTACCTACTCATAACACAAGCTCTGCTTAGCTTGGGACTGGACGGCGTTGTGTGATAGTTGTGGAATATTATTACTATTACCGCAGTTTGTAAGACGACAAGAGCTATCAATAAAACCAGCCAAGTGTGAGTCGGACTCGCGCACGAAGGGTCTGTACCGTCCGTAGCAAAAAAAGGCAAAATAATCTCGTTTGTTGTATGGAATAGTCCCGCTTAAATACGTATTTTATTCTGTTTTTAGTATTATTATAGCGGCAACATAAATACGTCAACTGTGAATATTTCAATTTTCTAGCTATCATAGTTCATGAGATACAGCCTGGTGATAGACAGACAGACAGACAGAGTCTTGGTAATAGTTTCAGGTTTTGCCCTTTGAGTAAGAAACCCTAAAAATTGCCATAAAATAAATTTTGATAGAGAACACATTTATAAAGACTCAACAAAACTTGAAAAATATTGCTCACATATTTCTAGCTACAAGATAAATTAGCACTCGGATATTATACAGTCAATAGAATATTAGACAGTCTTTTAAACAATTAAATGAGACAGAACAGATAGAATAACAGAATTATAGTCTTTTCAAATAATTAAAACAAAATTAAACCAAAAGTAAATACAATTGCATTGCAACCGGAGAAATATTCAAAAGAATATCACACCAAGAACGAAAGCGCAATTTAGTTACTTTAATAATATTCTCTTCTGAATCCGACATAAAAACTTGTTCAAATCTTGGCACCTCATCTACAGACAATCTGGTTTAAAATATGGTGTAACTCGAGCGGCTTTTCAGTTAAATTTTTATGTTCTTTGATATCTAGATAGGAATATCTGGGGTGTAGGTAACGATAAGGATGGAGGATAAAAAACGTAAGAACGTCTAAACGGGCTGTGGTGTGAGGCTCATCGATCATGAGGATGGAAAAAGTAAGAGGAGATAAGATAGATACGGAGGCCAGCTGTTGGAAGTTAATATAATAATAGATTTTGATATATTTTTACCAAAATTCCTAATTGATAGTAGTAAAAGTTAACAGCAGTGCTGTGTATGTCTTAATTTCTCTTGAATTATTTTATTGTGAAGTGGAAGGCCGTTTCAGACTACTAACTAAAATCACACCTATGTCCCTTCACGAGTATTCCATTAATACGTCTTCCCATGGCCCTAATAGGCATCGGTCCCTAAGGTTTGCTGACAACCCTTTGAGACGCGCGTGGACTACTTCACGCCTTCGACGACTCGGCCTCGGTCCTTATAGGACTGAGTCCGCCGAATGGACAGCTAGCTAACCGTTGCTCGTCGTCCGCCATCCCGCGCTTACAGTGGCCGGAGATCACTCTGAGATTCCCTATACCCGAGGCGTCTACCGTTGCGGCGGCTGTAATGATAGCTACAACCTAGGGTTCTTTAAGTCGAGAGTGAATAGGTTACTTCTAGGCAAGCGTGCTCCATCGTCGGCCACATCATCACTTACCATCAGGTGAGATAGTGGTCAAACGCGAGCCTATCAATAATAAAAAAAAAATCTCTCGATGCAAATATTTTAGTAGAACAATCAACAACATTGTAGTTTAGGACACACGTTGACAATAATATATTTTGTAAAATGTATTAATGATTTGACAGACTTACGAGACTCCCTGTGAGTCTCATATTTGACTTTTTTTTTCAGTGGTAGTCTGTCAAATCTTTACTGTTTGTTGTAGCTACGTTTGGGAAAAGCATTAATTCATTAGTTGACGTACCTTTCGACTGAAATAATGATCGCGATGACTCATAGTAAAAGCAAAACTGTGGGGAGTATACTAAGGTTAAAATGTATTTTGCACTCGACTCAGCAAGGATTAGGCTACTCTTCCCCACGGGTATAGCTAAAGTGTTACTAAAGGATTACATCAATCGGGGATCGACCGATTCTACCATGCCCTAATGACGACAAACAACGTACACTCAAAGCTATGCGACCAATATTATCTTAGGATAAGAGCAGCATAATATTATCTTTCTGAAACCATGTAAGGGCAAAGTTGACGCTATGTAGAAAACTATTGATCAAGTATAAGCTTAACCCACATATATTCAAATAAGATGTTATTATGATTTCCAAACTAGTTTGTTCAGCTTCATTAACTAATCTAGAGCCTAAAATTCACTACGTTATTCAAACCACAGTGTTCTAATGAAATTAGAACGTTTTCCAGACAGATGTTCGCTCCTGCATTAAGGTCGAGCTGGCTGGAATGTTGTAGCAAACGTCAGATAACCGCTGCAGCCATAATTACAATAAATTCACATTTAACACTGCAGTTTGGTACAGACGCAGCGACATGTTCTGGGCACAACACAGAAACAAACAGAAAAACCATAACAACACACGATAAGAAACTCAATTATAAAGGCGAAGGTAAGACTTGTTCGCCAACTCGCTACTTCAAAACTCGCGAGTGCTCGCGAGTTGGCACCTTCCGATTTCACCTACTTTTTTGTCGTTTGAGTTTTGCAGTAGCGAGTTGACGAACAAGTCGACGATAAAGGTAAAGAAGAATAATCGACCACATTTATTAAGCGTCAATCTTACCTCGTCGAAGGAAAACCAACCTTTAACGGAGGTTCCAAAAACAGATAGGTAGGGTGTGTGACTGTCCAATTTGTCGAGCTGTCTAGAGGCGATGATAATGGTGCAATAAGAAACGATCTAAGGAACACATAGCTGGATGCTATTCTTTGCCAAACCCAAGATTATCTTTAGCAATGACTTGCGATCGACTTTATAGTCATTAACTACAGCTCAAAACTTCAGTACCCAGGTACTTCTCCTTTTTTTAGTGATCTGATAGAGACCATTTGACAGTTTTAACCCAGTTGATGGCGACATCGGTGGAGTTCATTAAGTTCTCAATAGTTTAAGTGTAAGCCGTCTAAATTAAGGTCGTCCTTGTGTGAGCAGTGTTTCTGAATCTCCCTGTTTTCGCAAAATTTTCGCTACTCGCACAAAGCGTACCTTCGGCACCGGTCTCGCTGTTCGGTTCAGGGTTCGGCTCTGACGTCACCGCTCCGAATAACTTCGGGTCAAGGACGGTCCGGAAGGGGTGGCGATCGCGTGCTCAAACCGACGATAATTCTAATACATTACTTACATAAAGTGTCAACTATACGCTGTAGTTCGCAGTTTGTTATATTTTGCTGACAAAAGATTGGTCATGAATAGAAAATTTGTTATGGGGAAAATCAATCAGCTACACTAACTTATCAACATCATAAGCCTACAGCAGTCTACTGCTGAACATGGGTACCTCCATTTGCAAGCATTCAAATCAATTCTTGGTAACTCCAGTTTTTTTAGCAATTTGTTAGACTGGAAACCGGACCAAAACTAGTTGGGAAAAAGCTACGAAGGTGATGACATTCAGCTACCACCTACCATTAGTATACCATCTAGGTATGTGATATCATATACATATCATATATCCGCAGTCGACCCGTACGTAAAGCAAGATTATAATAAATAGCAGAACCGCAGAATACTATCTTAAAGCTGCAAGAATACAAAAATCGGAAACTCAAAACTACATTGTTGCTATCGGGCAACTAAACATAGGACCTGAGGCTCCACTCCCTTATAAGTATGACATGCCAATAAAGTATCTGTCGAACGTATTCCAAGCCGGCTGTATAAAACAAAGTATTGAATAGGCGGAGATAGCATCGCCTTGTAAATCAGGCACAAGCCGCTACCGCTCCAATGTTATCTGATTAATTACCGATAAGATATGCCAAGAAATTATACAAAGATTTTACCTCACAAAGATCAACATTTTGCTATCATGACCTCGACGTTCTTCCACCGAATGTTTCCAAATAACAACAGCATTAGCAATAAACTCTTCCGTTACTCAAAACTAATTGTTCGTATTTGTTTTCGAACTTCGTAATTGTTTTCGCCAACAAATCATTTGAGTGCCAACCCTGACCCTACTATCCTTCAGAAACAAAAGGCGAGTTGAAAACATTCCGTGTTTTCGCACTATCCGAACCGATTTGTCTTGCCACCTAATCAGTAAAAGAAACTGTGGGGGAATTCTTTCGTACTAAGACCGTTATTAATCCCAATTTGCCCGCGTCCGAATCAGACTCTTCGCTCGACATTGATATATGGCTAATGGCTACAGTATTGTTCAAACTTTTAGCAGTTTCACCTTGGCATGAAGTGTAAAAATGAGATTAATATGCTAAACGGAAGACGGTTCTCGCAAGTACTTAAACATGATTGATACGTTTATAAAAAAAGTTTAAACAGAATCGAGTAAAAGGTCGTTGGAAATTGTAATGAGTCCTACTTTTATAGTACAGCTAGAAAATGAGAATCGGATGTGGTCATTTGTAACGTCTTATTTGCAAAGTACCCAAGAGCGACATTCCCCACATACCTCCCGCGGTCATCAATAACCGCAAAATTATGTAAAATACGTGAATAAGAAAATGATAGAGCGAAGTATAGGAAAACGGCCCGAGATTTGTATAAATTCTCCATCAGTCATCAAAGGAGGTAAAGTTATCGAGTTTTCCATAGTGGGAGAAATGTTGGGAATCGTGCTCCTGGGTGTCGAAAGAATACATTATCCCGTGGATCCCGCGCACCTGAGGCCGACCCTCGCAGTAACAGCTTACTTAAACGGCTACTAACGCAGCCCCCTCTATACATTCCCCATCGTGAATGATTAATTGAGCCACATTAAATATAATATGTCATTAGCGGTTCGTTTCATATGCGTGGTATATGGAAGAAATTCGCGTTAATAGCAGGTTATATTTCATTGACGTCATTTTTCCTCGCTAATGTCTTTTTGTTAATTGTTATTTGAACTTTTACGACATTCCTCCATTTATCTTTATTAAACAATATAAATAAAGAGAGCGCAAGAAGTGCTCTCTGTCGGCAGGGTTCCGTGAGTTCAGCGGAACCTTTTCTGAACAAACGTAACGCAATAAATTTTCTATTTCCGACTGCAAATAAAACTCTTATCTCGTATTTCTCATAGCTTTACCTTTTCCTACTTTCAGTAGTAAAAGTACAGGATGCTGGTAATACATTGTATTTTCATGAAATGTCGTCTTATGAACTAGTCCACAAACATTTGTAGATCTTTTCTAAAGTTGTTATTGTTGTAAAGGTGAATATTTTTGTAAAATATGTAGGTTTTTCGATGAGAATATCTTTCCAGTCTACTAATAATATTTATGTTTTGGTTTTATTTGAATTATTCTTGGCACTTTTTAAACCTAATTTGCAAATCAGTTTAAAAATAAAACTAAGTGAATCGAAAAACAAAACAACAGAAATAAATAATTATAAATGATTCAATTCACAACAATATATAATTATAATAAATGAACGCCGCCTGTACTAGGTCTTCAATTAATAACCCTATCATAACCAAATGGGAAATAATTACCTCCTAGCTCATCTATCAATATTGTTTGAGCAGAAACAATATCAGCCAATCTACGCAAGACCATTATAGCCGCAGCGGGAACATCGCATAATATAGTAGTGCTCCCAAGGGGAAAAAATGCACATACGGAATAAACTCCGCCTATCACAGGTAATTCTATCACCACCCCATATTTTCCTAAGATCCTGGTCTACTATGTATCAAGTCTACTATTTGCAATTTCAAAATTGTTGATTTTCACAAGTTTGGTAATCTACTAATACGTATAACGCCGTATTTATGACTTTCCAATAAAGATTTTATATATCCTACGGATGCATATTGACACAAAATAGCCACACAATTTTTATTTTTTATTTTTATTATACTTTTACCTAGAAGTAACCTGTCCACTCTCTTAACCTTTCGTATGCCGTAATTAGAGACACAATCAAAAACTTATTATGTCTCGCGTGGATCCACGTTCCGGACTCACAAAGGGTTAAACTTGACCCCTAGGTTATAGCTATCAAGAAACACAGACTCCGGCAGGGAACTCCTTAGATGAGGGTGACCCCAAAAGGTTTTGTCCGCATGTACCTACTGATGACGCAACGCCGTACGTCGGTGGTTCGATGGACGTAAATATATTATTTAAAACACAGCCACCTTATTTTCACGAGTAATTTATTATAATTATACCTATTTATCTATCATTTATTGATAGGTTTATTTTTATTTTTGTATAGCTTCTTTTTATAATTTGAATGTAAGAACACTGTAAACTCCGCGGATTCATAGATAACTTTTTTTTTTTATTGTGCTTTTGGGTACAAAGCTGACTGGACTACATTATCCTCTCCTATCTATTAATGTAGTACTTTCGTTAATATGTAAATATAGCAGAAACAATTTTTTTTTAAAGTAACCATGGAGTTTCTTGATGATTGTAGGCCTACGTGAATGGAATTCCCTACCGGAGTCTGTGTTTACTGATAGCTGTAACCTAGGGGTCTTTACGTCAAGAGTGAATAGATTGCTTCTAGGCAAGCGTGTTCCATCGTCGGCCACATCATCGCTTACCATCAGGTGAGATTGTGGTCAAACGCGGCCTATCCATTCTAAAAAAAAGTAAAATAAATGATTTTCAGTTTGAAACTTCTACCAGTAAATATGTAATATAATTTTAGTTGACAAAACTTGTGTTCAAAAGAAAATTGTTTTTCCTACGTACGGCTAGGTGGCGCGCCTTTTCACTACCTTTGAGCACTTTAATCTGAGACTTTCAAAGCTCCACTGACTTGCCTTTTACGTCACGCGACAAGACTTGAAATTAATCTTCTAACTAAATTTCCTTAGGAGAGGAATATATTGAAACCATGTTTAATAAGGACTTTGAATATTATTTTAAGATATTCCTGCTTCTAATTGAATTTTAGTCGTGGGATTATGTGATCGCCTCATTGATGTCAACATAAACTGGTTTTTTTTTTCAATCATCCAATGACTTATCCCGCTCTAGAGTGAAGCGGGAGAGCGTGTCAGACTTCTAGGACTAAAACCCACTTCTAAGTTCTTACTTTGCCTTATAAGGCAAGGGAACGCTGGGGGTTTTCTTTCGGACAACCCATAGCCTTTAGTAGGCTTCGGCCCTGCGGGGCCCGTACGGTTTTGCTGACATCTCTTTAAAGCGCGCGTAAAACAAGCCGCGCCGTCGACGACTCCGTCTCAGTCTGGACGGTAACTGATCGGCCGGACGGCGAGCCACCCATTGCTCGTCGTCCGCAAGCCCACGGCAGCCAGACTTATCGTAGTCAGAATTTCCATTATACCCAACAAAAGCATACACTTCAATCCTGTATTCTTTTCTAGAGAATATCTTTGTTTGAAGATAAAACGGCGAACATACAGCCGTACTTACAGGGGCAATTATTTCGTATATTCTGCCTAGCTCAAAGCCAGACACGGCGGCGTCTCATCCATTGTCACTCTTATCACGTCCCGAGATTTGGGACCGAAGCCTTTATTCCCTAGCCTATTGAATATAACTTCCTCCAACTTCTCTTGTTTACCCATTACCAGTTAAATGTTTAACAAACCAGGGTCAGAATAATATAATACACAGCCTTATTTTTAGTAAATGCGAAACCTAAACAACCGTCTAGTATTTTTATGTAAAGAATCTATGTACAAAATTTCAAAATTTTATGAAAAATCTGTGTCATAAGCTTGTTAAGTCAGCAAAAATACATAGTCACCGGGCCATTCAGGTGACTGAGGGGTTGTTTTACACTTGTTGCGCTGAATCTTAATGCCCGCTATGACCTGCCTTGACTTGTGTTGTACTGAGTGTCGGTGGTGTCCAACTTGTTACCTCTTTTAAATATTTTTGAAAAAAAATATAAAATTTTGTAAAAACCATTGGAATCCATTCAGTTACCTACTGATTCTGATCAAACTATATCAGGTCTCACATATACTAAAAATAATGTATAATATAATAAATGGAATAATAATATTCACACAACTATCACACAACGCCATCTAGCCCCGTAGCTAAGCTGAGCTTGTGTTATGAATACTAGACAACTGATAAAAATACTTATTTTTTTCCAAATACATATATATTGTAGATAAATTACACCCAGGCACAGAACAAATGATTGTGCTCATCACACAAACATTTGTCCTGGATGGAAATCGAACCCACGACCTCCGGCATAGAAATCCGGACCACTAACTACTAGGCCAACAGGCCAGTCGGTCCTAATTAGATAAGTTTGTCGATACGGACTTAGGTTTCATTTCTTCATTATTAGTTGGTGCTTTGCTCTGAGTTCCTAATAGATGTAAGTTTCGTTGTACTTCGAGACTTTGAATTATCGCTGAACTTCAATATAGTTCGAAGACATTGGCCGGAATCGTTTAATTTAATAGTAAACACTAATCATAGCGTAGACGCCTTCGCTAATTTGTCAGTGAACAATTAGTGCCGTATAAGAGAAAGTTTGTCATTGTAACCGAGGCGGTATCCACCCGAGCCTTAGTGAGGGTGTTACGGAGCCGAGGGTTGCAGTGTCAAATTTCCACGTGTACTAAACGACATTTTTCAAGACACTGACGAAGACATAAATAAACGGGGGTTGATGCGCGACTCGTGGTGGTTGACGTGCGATTTGTGGGGATCGCTGCATGCTCCGCTTGTTACGATAAATGAAATAAAAATAGCGAGCATGCGTACTTTTCCGCACTAGTGCGAAAAACAGTCGATTGCACGTCTAAAAGCACTGGATTAAGAGTGGATTTTCCAGTAAGTGTATTGAAAAAGCTTTAGCTGAATGAGTTAAAAGATTCGTATACAAAGCCATCGGTTTAATAGGCAGTGAAAACAAAACAAAGAGCAGGGCAGTCATAAAACCCAATAACTACTCTTCAAACGGTTCGAATCAAAACAAGAGCCAATACCGCGATAGTTGTTGTGTAGCTGCCCGTAATAGGAACCAATAAGCTGCAGGTGTAAACACAATAAATCACTGAAGAAGCGGCGCCATCGTTACGATAAGCCGACGCATCTTACGTTCGAGGATCGTCCATTACAGTAGCGTAAATATACTGAGGCCCGTGGCATAATCATTGGATAGGGGCCCCAGAAAAATCTTCAACTTTGTCATTTAATTTGGATAAATCACTGGAGTACCTACAGACATAAAATATTCTTTACCTACACTAATAAATAATAAAAAGGTAAAGTTTGTTTTTATATTTTTTTGTTTGTAGGAGGTAATCTCTGTAAGTACTGGACCGATTTCTAAAATTTGATTCTCCAACAGAAAGCTGTTTCATTCCTGGGTGAGATAGGCTATATTTTATGTAAGTAACTACGTGAGTGAAGCTGCGGGCAAAAGCTAGTTATTAATAAATCGGCAAGTTCTATAATACACGAGGATTTTATATTTCATCACTGAACGTGGCTTCTCAATGGCGTAAGTAATAATAAGGCTGGCAAAATACCACGAGAAATTGATCCTTTTCTTATGAATATGAATGCTTTTATTAAACCTTAATACTTTACACGAATTTATGTATTTACTTACTTCTTCTGAGCCTAAATCCTCTTAGTCCGGGGGCCCTACCAGGCAAGGGGCCCGTGGCATTTTGCCACCATCACCACCCTATAGTTACGCCCCTGGTCCATTACATGCTATTCGAGTAAGAAGCTAAATATGAAATGTGAAATATGGTCGCGGAAGATGTTAAAGCTCCGAACATTTTTTTTGTCGGAAAAATGATGAGCTTTAGGAGTGTTATGGCAGCCATTACGGGTTCCATAATATCGCAAGACTGCAATTTAGAGAGTGTATTTTTATATCCGATACCAATATAAAACGAATCGTTACTTTTACAAGTGTGTCTACCATTTGGTGTGGTCATTACATTCGCGTAAAAAAAGTGGTTACATTTTCGATGAACTTTCTTGCTGATCGGGTCTACAGAACTGTGCTACGCCATAAAATGAAAGCTACTCGTGGTTTAAGTTTATCTTTCTTACATATTGTAAAACAAAATCCCTTAACGCTTCTGTCTATATAACTGTTAGCGATAAACTTATAAACTACTGAACGGACTTTCATTCGATTTTCACCAATAGACAGTTATTTATTATTATAAGTACCTAAACTTTAGGGCCTTGGTACAGGCCATGGTCCGGAGCGAAGAGCTTCCTTCTACGAAGCAGTAATGCTGGCAAGGAGGCGGCCGCACGCGTGAGGGAACGACTCGCACGCCCCAGCCCGGATTCCTGTCCCGATTTTCAGCCCAATGGGTAGCTCGCTGTCCGACCGTCCGGTAACTGTCCGGACTGAGCCCAAGTCGTTAAAGGCGCGCACTGTTTCCGCAGGCCACAAGGAGTTGTCAGTAAGAACAGGGGCCCAGCTGGGTCGAAGCCTATGGGGCCAGGGTCTAGTTCGGAAACGGAGGCTCGGCTCCGGTATGAAAGGCATTCCTTCTTGCCTTTCATACCGGGTTTTTTATTCAGTAAGAGTCTGACACTATCTCCCGCTCTGCCCAAGGGCGGGGGATGTCATTTGGATGATTTTTACCCACCAAAAAAGAAGCTAGCCATTATCATCATCATCATCATCATTTCAGGCGACCATCTGTTCTGCGAGCCGCCCACTGCCACTTAAGTTTGGCGATTCTTACGAGCTAGCTAGATGTATTATTATATACATAAATATGCTAGTAGAGAAAAGCTAAGATTTTCATCAAAATTAGTAACACTCAAGCTTCGCATGAGTGGATCACCAGTTCTTAATATAGACGAGCAGAAAACTCCCCTTCTACTCATGTTTATTAATAATAATGGTAAATAGGAAAAGTAACTCATATTTTCTCTTTACCCGTTTTTCCTTAAACAAACTCATTTGATTTTCATTACCAAGTTGCGTCACAGAAAATAATATCTACCTTCTCTAACTGAATATTACGTTGTTACGCAAATAGACCAACATACTTAAATTTTTACAACCGAATTAATATAATAATAATTAGAGATGCGCCGAATAGTGGTTTCACCGAATAACCGAATACCGAATAGTATTCGGTTCAATCTTTACCGAACCGGATATTCGACGGATTATTCGGTTTACCATTTCATTGCATTCCCGCGTAAACAGGTTCAAACGCGCTCGCCGCCTGTCGCTGATGGCTAGTTGCGAGCGAGCCGTACCTCGCCGCCCGCCACCCGCGCATACACCGCGCTGTCACTTTGCTTTAAAACATTGCACGAGTAAGTTGTAAATAAATTAAAATATTAACTTTACGTGTTTGCAATATGAGTGGGCGTAAAAGATCACGTGATTGGGACTTTTTTGATGAAATGAAAGATGACAAAACGAAAGTTAAGTGCCCTTTGTGTAGTTGTGTTATTTCTCGCGGTGGAACAGGGCGCAGTGCTTCGACGAGTGGAATGACAAATCATTTGAATTAATTTTTTAAGTTTCGAAATAAAAAGTAAAATGAATATAGAGCTAGGGCTTAAAAATAAACGTTGAATTAAGTTTTAAAATGAATGTTAACTATAGGTCAAGAAATAAATATGTGGACTTAAGATGTTAAAATAAATGTTGATTTCAAGTTTGATTGCTTTCATTCAGGTATTAGCTTTTTAACACATTCTTCACAAGTTTTATTTAACTTATAATAAACATATCTTACATAAGAAGCTTGTCTTTCAGTTCTTTTCCATATCATGTAGCCAGGAAAATAGAAATACTCAAACCGAATATATTAGGCACTAAAACCGAATAATTCGGCCGAATACAAATAGTGGCAAAAATGCCGAATACGCCGAATACCGAATACCAAACGAATATTCGGCGCATCTCTAATAATAATAATATTCCACAACGATCACACAACGCCGTCTAGTCTCAAGTCTAAACACAGCTTGTGTTATGAGTACTAGACAACTGATAAAAATACTTATATATTTCTAAATACATATGTACAAATTATAGATATTGCACACAGACACAGAACAAATGATCATGCTCATCACACAAACATTTGTCCTGGGTGGGAATTGAACCCACGACCTCCAGCATAGCAGTCAAAGCCACTAACCATAGACCAACAGGCATGTCAAATTTCCCTCTTTGAGGCGTGGCTGGAAAGACCTCACGGCATCCTTACCTTCCGCATGACGCAGGTACTCACCGGACATGGTTCGTTCGGGAGATTCCTGCACTCGATTCATGCGGAAGTGACGCCCGGGTGTCGCCACTGTGCGGAACGCCCGGAGGACACGGTGGAGCACACAGTCGAGGTGTGCCCTGCTTGGGCGGAGCATCGCCGTGCCCTCGTGGGGGCGATCGGCAGCGGAGACCTCTCGCGCGGGGCCTTGGTTGAGGCCATGGTCCGGAGCGAGGAGGAGTGGCAGGCGGTCGCCGACTTCTGCCAAGCAGTAATGCTCGCAAAGGAGGAGGCCGAACGCATCAGGCAACGGCGTTATCGCCGCCGCCGTCGCCGGGATTCCGATCCCGATTTCCGGCCAACGTAGACGCGGGCTTGCGGACAGTGAGCAATGGGTAGCTCGCTGTCCGGCCGTCCGGTAACTGTCCGGACCAAGGCCAAGTCGTCGACGGCGCGCACTGTTCCCGCGCACCTCAAGGAGTTGTCAGCAACAGCAGGGACCCAGCCGGGTCGAAGCCTACTGGGGCCAGGGTTATCCGAAAGGGCGCTCGAGCCCCGGTATGAAGGCTAGAAGGAACGGAGTGGGTCTTTTAGTCAGTAAGAGTCTGACACTATCTCCCGCTCCGCCCAAGGGCGGGGGATGTCAATGCATGATTTTTCCCACCATAAAAAAAAGGCATGTCAAATTTAATCGGTCTAAAATCGATACCTGTGACATTAAGAGCGCGCTAGATGGAATTAAGC
The DNA here is from genome assembly GCA_929112965.1 of Mythimna albipuncta. Classification (NCBI taxonomy): domain Eukaryota; kingdom Metazoa; phylum Arthropoda; class Insecta; order Lepidoptera; family Noctuidae; genus Mythimna; species Mythimna albipuncta. Next base: position 21,481,537 of record OV815960.1, read on the forward strand.
TAGCTATTTCCGAGACGTGCCGCCAAACGGCCGAGGTTAAGGTATAAAGGTCATCCGTTTATACCACAAAGAATAGAAAGTTCTATATTCTGAATGAAAAGAAATCAACCTGTGTATACGTTGTTTAAAAGCTCATCCATTAAATGTGCCTTTGCTCTTTTGCTATAGTGCATTGTCATCTAAACTAATATCTTAAAGGGGTCAAATTGTATGTTTGTAAAAGGGAGTTTTTGTAAGTAATGATCCTAAATGAGGTGATGATTTTGGTTTAGTGTCAAGGAGTTAATTTTGACTACATTTTAGTTTCTATGGGATAGGCCATAGTAGCAACGCCCACACTATATAGACTACATTTTCGTTCCTGTGCGATGTGTTACAGTAGCAGAACCTACACTTTAAAGGCTACTTTTGGTTTCTGTGCGATGGGCTATAGTAACAACGCCTTTGCTACATAGGCTACATTTTGGTTCCTGCGATATTGGCTACAGTAGCTACGCCTACAATACAATGACTACATTTTGGTTTCTGTGCGATGGGCTATAGTAACAAAGCCTACACTTTAAAGGCTACTTTTGGTTTCTGTGCGATGGGCTATAGTAACAACGCCTTTGCTACATAGGCTACATTTTGGTTCCTGCGATATTGGCTACAGTAGCTACGCCTACAATACAATGACTACATTTTGGTTTCTGTGCGATGGGCTATAGTAACAAAGCCTACACTTTAAAGGGTACTTTTGGTTTCTGTGCGATGAGCTATAGTAACAACGCCTTTGCTACATTGGGTACATTTTGGTTCCTGCGATATTGGCTACAGTAGCTACGCCTACAATACATTGACTACAGTGCGATGCGTTACAGTAGCAAAACCTAGACTACATAAGCTACATTTTGTTTCCTGTGCAGTGGGCCATAGTAGGAAAGCCTACATTTCATAGGCTACATTTTGGTTCCTATGGGATGGTCTATTACACTATGTAGGCTATATTTTGGTTCGTGTGTGTTTGGCCATAGTTGCAAAGCTTACGCTACATAGACTACATTTTGGCTCTTATGTTATTGGCTATAGTAGCAAAGCCTGCATTATGTACAGTACGAAGGCTTCATTTTGGTCCATGAGCAGCAAAACCGTAGGAAAAAGCCAGCTTTTATCTTTAAAAACGATCAACTATCTTGATTTATGTATGTGTAAAATTTTATTCATATGCAAAATGAATAGTGCAAATCAGCAATTTCTATATAATGTTTATGCATGAACGTTACACGATTCGCTGACTATTCAGAGAGGGAGGTTAACAGCTGTTTACATTAGGAACTAGTGTCCTGAAACAAGATAGAAACTGTAGCTTCATAACTTGGAACTTGAACCTCATTTGTGATCGTAGTTGAACTAAATTGATGGTCCTCAGTTATGCAATTCAATTCAAAAGAATATTCAAATTTTTATTTTTGCTGATGCGCAGAACGAAGAAGTTGTGTCTGAAAGATTCCAAAGATTCAAAATTGAAAGCATTTATCCCAAATAAACCATTTACAGGCACTTTTGAATTGTCAAGAAGTCAATCAGTCAGAAAAAATATACAAATTCCACATTCTAAAGCGTAGATCTCTATGGAGAAGCATGTGTAAGGAACTCCATGGACACTGGATAAACCAGCGATTATTTTTTGGCAACGGCACTGTGAAAACACGCATCCAGCAGTTTTCAGCATACATCAAAGCCGGAAAAATACTGGACAAAGTTAATAAAACAGTAGTATGATGACACTAAAAACCTATAGTCTTCAAAGCCCGTAGCACAGTGTGTAGATGTTACCTCCTATTTTTCGCATTAGGCGCATACGAGTACCACTATGGGCAAACAAACACCTCACTACGCTCGGCGATACTAAACGCATGGTGCACAGTTCAGTTGCCTTATTTTTATCCATCCAAGCCCATAGTGTTCGCAGTAGGCACGCCATTACTGAAACAAATTTGAAAATATCGTCCATCCCGAGACTGGGGTCGCGGCTTTTTCAGTCCATTTCTTTGATTTATTCGACTGTCTCCCTCGTGCGCACGGCTAACGTTTGTAATTGAGCGCTCTTGTATCTGTAACTTGATTAGGAGATCTTTTGAATGAAAGAATTAATAAGACGAGTCACGGAGGTCTTGCTATAAAAAATAAATTGATCATTTCCATGTATTTTTACTTAGTCGTATTATTAGATGCTAGCTTTTGCCCGCAGCTTCGCCCGCGTATATAAAATCGGTGAAATGTTTTAGCAATCAGACCAGTACTTTTAGAAATTACTTACTACAAACAAACTTTACCTTTTTAAAATATTAGTGTAGTTGTCTACACTGCAGTGTATCTTTAAGTTCACTTATACAACCTTATATTATAATCCCGTGGAGGGTCGATCCGGTACATGAAACACTATCGATTTGTAAAGATAAAATTGAGTGTTCAATATAAATATCATAGAATTGAGTTTTGAAAAAAGGTACTTTTTTTACATATATGAAACTAGCGTCTGCGAGCGGCTGCACTGGTGCGAAAGCGAAAAATACACAGCCTATGTCACTCAATAATAAAGTAACATTATACTGGTAAAAACATTTTTTTAATCAGGCTAATGTTTTTGATTTATTCAATACGAACAAAAATAAAAAATAACATTCTTATTCTTATTCTTTATTGTACACACAATTTCAATGAACTGTTAAAAAATTAACAGTTGATGTACATAGGCGAGCTTAACCCACAATTGGGTTTTCTGACAGCAAACCACACAATGAAGAAAGAAATTTTGTATGTGAGGAACTTAAATGTACAGTAAAGAAAAAAAATAAGAAAAAAATAAAAATTAATCACAGAAATTAAATCTAACTTAAACTAACAATATACTTAACAGATATGTGTACAATACCCTATACATAAACATAATATATACAATAAATAAATACGTATAAACATACATATATGTAGTGTACCTATATGGGTCATGTCAACATTTTCTTTTCTTTATAATATTAGTACATATAAACGGTAATAACAAAACCAAATATACTCATTTTTCTTTATTTCTAAACGCACAAATAAATGAACCAACTTGAAGACTGATGGTTGATTTATTTTTTGTAAAAGATCTATTGAAGTGAAGTGATTAATGAGCCCACCACAAATGACTTGAGATTGATTAAGTATCTGTATCCTCTTTGAAAACATTCCCTATCCCACATGAATTACCGACAATTTCCGTCCGTTTTCCTATCAAAGCATAAATTCATCAATAGCAGTAAATAATGCGAATAAATATATTTCTCCGAAATCCATGTTCCGTGCCAATTACCTACAAATGAACACTGAAAATTCGTGGAATCGAATGATTTTTCACAAAGGATCTACCTACATACATAAGGGTTATATCACATTGTATCAACTCGGTAAGTTAGTCACTCGATAACAAAGCCGTTTACAGTTGTCAAATCGTCGAATTGACCAATAGGCGGCCGTTTCACGGCTGGTTGAAGTTTGGTTATCGTTATAGTTAAATGGTGCAACTCACCCTAAGGGTGAAACGGCCGCCTATTGGTCAATTCGACGATTTGACAACTGTAAACGGCTTTGTTATTGTTATAGTTAAAAGGTGCAACTCACCCTTAGTGTATTTAGGACAGAAAACTAAAAATTCGCGGAATCAAATGACATTTCCCCAACAGTAGCTACGCACATAGGGGTTAAAGCACAAAACATTGTATTAGCTCAGCAAGTTAGACACTAGTTTATATAATTTAAGTTTATCTAGGAACAGAAAACAAATGAAAACTGAAAATTCATGGAATTGAAAAATGGAGATAGTTTTTCACTGTGACCGAGGCGGCATTCACCCGAGCCTTGGCGAGGGTGTTACGGAGCCGAAGACTGCAATGACAAATTTCCACGTGTATCAAACAACGTTTTTCAATACACTTACAAAAACCACGTTTGATGCGTGAACCGTGGGGGTCGACGTACCTGATACGAGAAATATAATAAAATTGTGGTAGAGGCGAGCACGCGCACTAGATACAGGAGTAATTCCTAGTGTGGGGAAAACTTAAAAAAAAATCATCATCACCAACATCATCATCATTATTTAAGCCGAAAGACGTCCACTGCTGGACATGTGTCTCTTCTAAGTGTTCTCACAACAAACGGTCCTGTGCGTCTGTGCGTGTTTATTAAATCTATACTAATATAATAAAGAGATAAAGTTTGTTTTTTGTTTCTTTGTTTTTTTTTTTGTTTGTAAGAGGTTATCTGTGATAGTACTAGTCCGATTGCTAAGATTTTTTCACCGATAGAAAGCTGCTTTATTCCTGAGTGATATTGTATGTACGTGGGTGAAGCTGCGGGCAAAAGCTAGTATAATATATATCGCGAGCCTGTCCTTCCGGTAGGATTCGCATTCATCCCATAAGCGACGAGATCAAACGTATTAGGTAAATACCGCGCTTTCATGTACCCTCATGCTTAAAATTTCAAGTCTTCAATTCAATAACTATATTATTTCTGTGTACACACAGCTCATTCAACGGAAACCTGCCAGCGAAATGAACTCCACGATATGAATTAAAAATGATTTCCAAAATTTATTTTTTGTTTACACAATTCTGTATTCATAAAGTTCAGTTCCGTACGGAAACTTTACCGACTTTATGCTAAAGAGCGCATGAAATATGCCTGATGTTCTGTTTTGTGTTTTTTTTTTAATGTAATATTTTTCATTAATTTTCACCTTTAGTCATTACTGAAAAGCTTTATACAACGTTTATTCGTTAACGGATTTTTTTAATTGATCATAAAACACAAACTCATTTTATTTTTATTAAAATCTAGCTGGTAAGCTAATGAATAATTTAATTTTAACCTAAATTGGTAGGTAAGTGAGGTAGGTAAGTGAAATTTCAGTGAAAAAAAAAATTTTGAATAGCACGACTTGGTAACTTAAGAATGCGTACTTGAATGCAGCAGAAATGGCCTTGAACTTCATAGTGCTGAATCGATATCATGAAAGCTGCGGTTTTAAGCAAACAACCATTTCCTGCCAACATTTACACTCATTGGTACATACATACATTATATACAACATTAATTTTTGTCTATAGGAAGATCGAAACTCGCGTCTAGTATTTTTATGTAAAGAATTCATGTACCATAACTGTATCATGAAAAATCACAAAGTTATAAGCTTGTTATGTTACCTGGTTGGCCGCACAAATACATGGTCACCGAGCCATCCGGGCGACGAAGGGGTTGTTTTACTCCCGTACCCAGCTGTGCGCTGGCACGTGATGCCCGTTATGACGTGCCGTGACCTGTGTTGTACTTAGTGTCAGTGGTGGACAACTTGTGACCTTTTTTAAATATATTTAGGAAAAATATAACATAGTGTAAAAATATTGGAATTGATTCAATTACTGATTCTGAACAAACTATTTTCAGGTTTCATATAAAAGGTGTAAGGGACAGCCCTCCACAAACTTTAAGGGCTTGCTCAGTAGACGAAACTGAACAACCTTCCACATATTTTTTTTTTTCAGGAAACGGAAAAATAAATCTGCCTCACCATACAAAATGATAAACTTGATTAGACAATTTGTATGGCGAGACCGATTTTTTTTTTCATATCCTAAAAAAAAAATTGTGGAAGATTGTTCAGTTTCGTCTACTGAGCAAGACCTTAAAGTTTGTGGAGGGCTGTCCCTTACACCTTGTATATACATAGATACTAAAAATAATTCGTGCGCCATCGTCGGCCACATCATCGCTTGCCATCAGGTGAGATAGTGGTGAAACGCGACCCTATTCATTACAAAAAAAAAAAAAGTTGCACAAACTAAAAGCGAATTTTGTCACTGACATTTTACAAATTACAACATTCTGGCTCAATTGACAGTAACGTATAAACTTTAAGGTGGTTATAAATAACTCCAATGCGGATAAGGAAAACTGATAACATCAGTAATAGAATTACAAAAATAACAATTTCTCAACACGAAAGTTCTCCATGTAACGATAGAATCGCATGTTCGATATATCCATAGATAAAGCCGATTCGATTCCCACGAACAACACTTCTGACGTGATTATGCACTGGCATTTCTCTAATAAATGACCTTAGAAGCAATTAATAAAGTTACTTCAATAAACGAAGTGCCGGAAGACGCAGGTTTGGAAGGCTTCCCTTAGTTGCCTGACAATAAATAAATAATAATAATAATAATAAGGGCCAGGCCACACGGTGCGGAGCGGCTCCGGTGCGGCGCCTGAGCGACGAATCGGTGGGCCGTACGAGCGGGGTGGCGTCACTCGTGTGCCTGCCGATTTGTCGCTCAGGCGCCGCACCGGAGCCGCACCGCAACGTGTGGCCTGGCCCTAAGGTGGACCGATGACCTGGTCAGGGTCACGGGAATCCGATGGATGCGTGACGCACAGGACCGGTTGTTGTGGCGACACTTGAGGCCTATATCCAACAGTGGACGTCTTTCGGCTGATATGATGATGATGATGATGACTTCAATAAATAATAAGGGTTTCAGCAATATATTCCTATGGCCTTTAAGATGGAGTGGGAAAACGTGTCAGACTTTCATCGACTAAAACCACACCCAACCCACCCCAGGCATCAGGCCTGCTGGGCGCGATGCCTAGGTTTGCTGATATCTTTTAGAGGCGCGTGTGGAACACTAAGCGCCGTCGACCACTCGGATTTGGTTTTTACAGGATGAGCAGACGGCGAGCTACCCATTGCTCGTCGTCCGCAAGCCCGCGCCTACTGTGGCTGAAGAACGCCGGTTTCCGATGCTCGGGCCGTCTTTTGTCCCGGGGCTGCGGCATGAAATTGTACTTTCCCTCACTCTCAAGCTCGCTAGCATTACTTCTTCGCAGTAAGGCATCATCATCATTATTCTATTCCCATTAATAAAGTGTTACTTCAATAAGTGGTGTGGTTACTGCAGTATGTTCCTATGGGGTGAAAAACGTAAATCAACGTGCCGGCGCCATATTCAGAGCGCCTAACTAATCCGAGGCACGCAAAGCGATATTTTACCAGCCGTTCCTTCATACATAATACATTTCTACGTAAGAATATTCGCTTCAAACTAAACAAATGTACCTTATTTTCATGCGAAACTCCGTTTTCGTATCTATTTAGCTCTAAAATGTACTTTATAAACAGTAATTCTGACATTATTGATCGGTTTTTGATAGTCATGCGCTGGGACACTTCGCTACAAATACGGGTGGCCGGCTTACCTAACCAACCATTAATACAAAAGGGAAGAAACAATTGAACGACCCTGAAAACAAAAAAATAACCAACCGTATTTGTTATTAAAACGAAGATAAAATAAACGCCAATCAACAGTCGCAGAAACAAAAGAAAATTATGAGAATTTCTTTACATATTACATGAAACATTGCTACTTAACGCTCTGGTATCCGTAAACCAATATAAATCTGATATTAAGCCTTATGCCAAAGAAATAAAGCCTCGTTTTGTTTAGATTTACGGACAAAGAGTGTACAAATTCTTACTGTTTGCCAAAAGATATTCCCGGGAGTCGCATACATACATTACACATAATATGTATTTATAATACGTCGGCCATAAGCTGCAAAATGCTCTTGGGATACATATCAATACTTTGATTTTGTGGGAATATTATTACAAAAGAGATTGTTAGCTTAATACACGTTACCACCACTATTAGATACACATTGTGTAAGTTTATATTTCATTTCGACATCAATCGATTTCATTTGTTAAACTTCTGGGTAAATGCGTTCGAATTTACTTCGCTCAGTTGTACTTTTACTTTTTCTTTTTCTTATCGTAATGAATGGCTAGGACTTCAGTATCGACATTGTAGTGAGTTTTTTTTTTTGTATTTTACATTAGCACGTTTTACTATACATAACAATTCCTGGTACTACAAATAGTTATATGAATGAATAAACGTAATTGGTGAAACTAATAATGTCATTCGAAGACATGTGACATTCACCAACCCGCACTGGGCCCGCGTGGTGGATTACGGCCCATTCCCTCTCCTAGAAAGGAGTCCTGAGTCCCAGCAGTGGGAACATTATTAAGGCTGATTATGCTAATACTGTTATTTCAAAATATCAACTCACTAGGTACCTCTTAGTGTTGCTAGACCATTTCGTCAACGAACATTTTATAAACCATATATTTTCTTTACAGGTTCCGACGCCGAACCAGTTTGGAAGCTCCAAGATCCGCAGTTTGACCAGGGCTACGGATCAGAACGTTCTCCAGAAGACGACTACGTTCCTCCCATCGTGCCTCCAATATCATTGGAAAATTACGAAGCAGAGTTGAGATTAATCTATCCATTCATCAATGATGGTAAGTACTTAAAATATCATTGTCCAAATGACGTAATTAATAATGTGATGTAATTAAAAAATTGTGTACAGAAAACAGTTACAGAATGGATTAATTTTTAGTACACTATAAATATCCTAGTTTGTAAATGCAAACGGAACTCGACTAAATTAATTAGAAAATATATAGTGATTGAAATAATTCCGAAATACCACATTTACCAACTATATTGAATGACCTAAATTAACGGATATGTGATCACTGCGCATTAATCAGCCATCCGTTAATTAAGCTGCGTTTGAATCAGTGACTGCCTAATTCCAGAATGTAATAACGACTACACAAATGTCAAAATAACAGAACCTTCTTTTTCTGTAGCGTAGTTTTGCTCTGTAGTCACATTTCTGAGGCTTTTGCCCCCAGGATTAATATAACTTGGCCGGAGTTAGCACCTTAGCAACGCCATTCAAAGCTCGCGACTTGAGTGTTTGCCTTTGACACACGCAAAAGGTCGTTGCTATTTGAGCACGCATATTGTACCAGTCAAGTACAGAAAACACCACTTTAAATGCAGGAGTAAAGGTACTGCTAATCGTAGAATGTGGACATATACATATTCATGCGAAGTGCGTTGATAAAAAGCAATTGTTGGAAAGTAAATTGTTCAGTAGTTCGAATCAAAGTGTAGGTGAACTATTGTAAGGGTGGATTGCACCATTTAACTTAACGATAACTAAACCATCACCAGCAGTGAAACGGCTGCCTATCGGTCAATTCGACGATTTGACAACTGTTAACGGCTTTGTTATGGTTATAGTTAAATGGTGCAACTCAACCTTAATTAACTGAAAACAAATTAACATCAGTAATTAATTAATTTAATATATTCAATCAAATTCTGTTATGCATAATGAAGTAGGCATATTTATAATTCCAAAACTTTTGTCGTTCTAAATTTTCACCGTTCAAATTTGTCACTATTATATTTTCACCATTCGAATTTGTCACTATTTTATCTTCCAACATGTGCTACTTCCTAGACATCCAATAAAACCCTTGTCATGTGTTACGGCCCCCTTGGGTAAAGATGAAGATGGAACTTATCTGAAACCAGATCTAAAATAGCTTATTTGAAGCAGACTATCTTTGATAACTGTTTATTTTCGCCAGTTAAACTAAAATTAATATATCATTTCTACATTCCAATAGGAATTGATTTACATTCGCCATATTGGATTTATGACATATCCACTGTCATTGGCGGAACATGACAGATTGTTCGATATGTCGTTTATCAAACAAAACCAATCCAATCGTAGATCGGTAATAAATTAAATCCGTGTACAACACTATGAATATGATATCAGCAATTTGATGTGTGCTGGGGACGTGATATGATTTTCTCTAACGAGATATGCGGAACTGGTATTTCTAGGTTATTGTTTTTGCGGGAGGGTTTTCTACGGACATACGATTAAAAACTTCATCCACTTCTTCTTACTTCCTGATCAAAATTCTTAAAACAAATTCGTAAACGTTTCTAAGTTAACTCTTGCTATTAATACTTTACCAACAGCTGTTAAGAACTGCAGAATCTAAGTTAAAAATCGAGTGCAATTCATCTGGGTAACGTAAGTGTTTCCCCAGACGCGCATTCGGTTTCTGCCTCAGTGGGTCACGTTCATACAAGCGCTGCGGTTTCATCTGCTCTTTGGTTAGGACACGGCTTTATCTCAACCAATAGACGTATTACGAGCAAGAAGTAGTTCGGTTTCTAGTTCAGCGTATGTGCCGTAGTTACCCATTTCTCTTGGCTCTGAGAACTCGTGGGATAATGATCGATTGATACGTATGCCTATTAATTTCTAATCTGAGAAAGATGGAACTTTACCTAACATGACGCATTTCTCCCAGGAGTTGGTGAAACTTTATTTAACACATATATACATAATCTAACACCTTTTACTGTTGAGTTACCAGAAACTAGATAATGCGATAAACACAACGAACCTTTAGCAATCCTTCTTTCGTGTTCAAACAAAAAAAGGTTGACAAAACATTGAAAAAAAAATGTGAATCTTTTTCCGAGGTTGAAGCCTAAAATATTGGCTTTTATATATTGAATGTTAAGATATAAAGGCTGTAGGCGGTGAATATAAATGTGAATTTGAAAGTGTAAGGGATCCTGTATAAAACCCGGTTATTCCCGAAGAGCCGTGCGAGAGTTATTGATATAGAGATCGCAAGCACCGAAAACGGAGCTGTGATGTCGTTTGCAGATATTTCTCATTCTATATCTTTTTTTATCGGTAGTTTAAATAAGTGAAGCATTTTGTTATACTTAGAACATCGACGGATCCACCGGCAACATAGGAGAGTGGACAATCTTCTTTCCAGCCAAAAGAGCATATATTTTACTGCACAATTAGCATTTCTAGTGCAGCAAATGCATATATTACAACAGAAAACAGGAATCAAATGAGGATTGGTTAAATGCAAGAACTTAGTTATCGTCAGGACACTTAATATTATTATTTAGTAGGAATAACGTACTTAACCAGTACGTGTGCCACACATTGGCGCTGCTGATAATCTATATCTGTTAATATAATTTCTATACTCAACAAGGCTTCCTAATGGAATATCATGTTTAATAGTTACATAATATATAACGTTCTAAGTCCATCATATTCTGGACTGTAGGGTTCTCTGAAAGGTTCACCGTGACGCTGGATCGCAAAGGGCAGCTGAAGGATCACGATTGGGTTCTAGTCGGTAAAAATAAGACGTAAGACATTATGACGTGCTTAACCAAATTGTGTTTTCTTATTAGTATTTGAGACCACTACGACTCTCAAATAGAGAGTGAGATATTTAAAATGTGTTAAAACTTTTTCGTATTTTAAGAAATTTTTCTAACATAAAATAATACGCAATAAAACAAAAACAGCGACCCAAAAAAAAGCTAATTCAATACTGGCAAACTTTTTGGAAAATTTAATTTCGTCTGAAATCTCTTCTTTGTCCCTTATCAGGGCCGAATCCTTCCGAATTGGTCCTCGGATAAGTTCGGGAACAACTTGCGAGTAATTGGCTCTGTGTTGTGTACCAAACTGTCCTACTACTTGGAACTTTTGGACACAGCCGTGCCGAGATTCCTATTTTGTGTAAGTAAAGGATTTTTAGAATTTTCTGGTTTCCACTTTATTAAAAACTAGCTCAGCCAGCGGCTCCGCCTGCGTGAATGTAAAAATAATATATCCTATGTCACTTCGTGATACAGTAGCATTTCACCTTTTTTAAATCCGTCCAGTAGGTTTTTGAGTTCCAGTAGATTCTAAATTGCTTTTTTTTCTTCAGAATATTAGTAAAGATTAGTGAACCACCCGGATTCGAACACATGCAAATTATTTACATATACCCTCCCCGTTCAAGCTTTTCCTATAAATGCAAACCACATCAAAATCCATTGTGTGGTATAGAAGTAGTTAGCGGATGAACAGACAGACATGAAAAGCGACTTTATTGCATACTTTGTAAAGTCAATAAGATTGACATGTTTTGTAATAAGAGGATTGTGTTTCCTGATTAATTTTCGAAAGCTGATTGTTGGACAACTTTTACATTATTTACATAGGACTCTGCTAACAATGTATTTTGACAGCTTATTAATAGAACTTTCTTCAAAGTAAATAGGCCGTTCGGAATTAACTATCCGATACTCGTAACAATTGGTACCTACACTATCGTCAATTAACAACTTTGTAACAAATAAACGAAGTCTGTGCAATTCTGTATATGTATTGTTGTTTGAAAACTATACGAATTTAACTTTAGGGCACTATGTTGTCATAAGGAAACTATAGTACGACTAGCTTTTGGCCGCGACTTTATCCGCGTAGAAGTCGAGAATGGTCGTAATAGGATTTTTAATTGATTTTTTTAATTTCTATTGAAATTACGTATTAAAAACGCGTAACTCGTTTTCCATCAATTTTATAAGTAATATTCATGCATTTGAAGTAGAAATGGACCAAGGTGCCACGTTGTCTCATACAAACTTTGCTTCCTTTTTCACACCCTACCTAGGTACCCTTAGGGGTAGAATTTATAAAAATCCTTTCTTATCGGATGCCTATGTTCTTTGCCTGACTTAGGCATCAAAGTTTCAGATCTTTCCGATCAGCGGTTTAGGGCGCTTTCAGTTTATGCGTCTTTTGCCGTCCTGCTGCAGTACGGATGCGGTGCGTTAGTCGTCGTTCTGTTGTCGGCGAACGGTCGACAACAGAACAGCAACGTCACAAGCACCACGTGTTTAATTCGGTGTTTAATAGTAGAATGTTGAATATCGCATCACTGTCATACAAACGCACTGCAGCCAGATACGTTTTCAATTTAGGCGCTTGTTGTCGGACTGCTAACGTACTGCAACCGGCCGGCTGCGGGACGGTAAAACGAGCGGTACGACAACCATGCGACGAATGGTCAACAACAGAACGGCAACGTCACAAGCACTACGTGTTCAATTCGGTGTTGAATAGTAGAATGTTGAATAACCCATCACTGGCATACAAACGCACGGCAGCCAGATACGTTTTCAATTTAGGCGCTTGTTGTCGCATTGCTAACGTACTGCAACCGACCGGCTGCGGCACGGTAAACGAGCGGCAGTGGTCCTACATAAAACGTCTAAATTGAAAACGCCCTTAGGCTGTACTTTGATCCGTCTGTCAGTCATTCAAGACAAAGCACTTTATAAGTATAGATTTAGCCATGAGTAATGCGAAAGAAACCCCCGGGGCCCTGGAACTATGGCAAAGAAGGAACGGGAGTGGGTTTTTAGTCAGTTAAAGTCTGACATAACCTCCCACTCCGCCCGAAGGCGAGAGATGTTACTTGATTTTCCCACCTAGAAAAAAAAAGCAGTCCGACATGAAACGTCAAAATAGAAAGCGCCCTTAGGCTGTACTTTGATACATCAGTCAATTATTCAGGACAAAGCATTTTATAAGTATAAATTTTGAAGCAGTTAATAGTTAACCAAACCACCAATAATAACAATAGCTCACTGACATTTTAAAATAAACATCAGTCATTAACGGCGGCCATTTGTAAATTCACCTGTCACTAATGACATAACATTACGACACAGATGTTAATTGCAATTGACAATTATTCGATTAATGACTCGAACATATTGACTGGTGTAAATCGTTAATTGTATTGTAGTGTTACAGTGTTAAATGATTGTGTTTTATCTTTCGGTTACAGCTGTTCGATATAACTTGGTAACTAGCAGTGTTTCAGGCTGTAGAAGTTGGATAGACCACTTTTTGTTTCTCTCACTTTTTTTTTGTGGGCAAAATCATCCAATCCGCTCTTCCGCGGAGCGGGAGATAGTGTCAGACTCTTACTGACTAAAACACCCACCCCGTTCCTTCAAGCCTTCATACCGGGGCTGAGCCCCTGCTGTTGCTGACAACTCCTTGGGGCGCGCGGAAACAGATTGCGCGCCGTCGACGACTTGGGCTTGGTCCGGACGGTTACCGGACGGCCGGACAGCGAGCTACCCATTGCTCAGTGTCCGCAAGCCCGCGCCTACGGTGGCTAGAAATCGGGATCCGAACCCCGGCGGCGGCGAGAGCGCCGTTGCCTGATGCGGTCGGCCTCCTCCTTGGCGATCATTACTGCTTTGCAGAAGTCGACGACCGCCTGCCACTCCTCCTCGCTCCGGACCATGGCCTCAACCAAGGCCCGGTTGTTTCTCTCACACAGACTTGTCCAAAAATTGAACACGAAAATTTTGTCATAATCAATAGCCTATACAATAATTCCATAATAATTGAGTAACGATTTGGGATATAAACAATGCTAATAACAAGACCTTTTGTAATAAGTCTTTTATATGTTTGTACTAATTAAAAATTTATGGTGTATAATAAGCAACAAATATTGGCAATAAATATTTTTATTGCAAAATAAAATAAAATATTTCGTTTATTTTAAATTTGCGATTAAAACCCATCTGAGTTCCTTCAGCTGCCCTTTACGTTCCAGAGTCATGGTAACTCTTTTGAACACTTAGCCCTAACAGTCACAGGCCCTTCTGGGTTTTCAGTTTCTTTATACTTCTTTTAGGTGCACGTGAATCACGATCGCAAGACCACATAGGCCTAATATATTATAATATAGTCAAAAATTTTACCTAAATCATTATAAGAACATCTTTACATCCATTGCAAAGTATAAAATTACCTCATGCGGGCCGGCTAACCGTAATGAATATTTAACAACCAAAGCCTAACATTGATCGACCTTCGAAAAAGGCCTCAAGATCCTCCTTCATAATACTCCAAAATATAACAAAACAAAGTTACCGAACGCTTTCGCAAGTTCATACCTATGCTAATCCTGAAAAATACAGGATGAATTTTGCTACGGTTTTGAACACCGCTTAGGGATTTTTCGAGACTGAATCGGTGTATTAATTCCACGCCTGCAAAGCCACTGCCAGCACCCACTGGCGCAAGCAGAATTTAATTCAAAACACTTTTTATTTTTTCCTTCGGAGCTCTGAGAATATTTTAAGCTACAAAAAGAAACATATGAAACGAACTGCTCCTTTATCTCTTCTTAACAAACACTTATTAGCTTCGACACAATTGTCAAAGGATTTGCTCAGACGCAACTACGAACAAGTCGAAGCACTCGATATAAACAAAGAAATTGACTGCTCCACAGCGTCAGTAATTCAATTTCCCTCGAGAATATTGGCAATATCAACAAAATGGAATAACATCGAAATGTCCGATGTTGTATTAACAGGATATTGCTTGAAAACGTGGGACGAATCCATTAGCGAGGGTGGTTTTTAATTAACTTTATCCTCTCAATGCGCTTAAACGATCAGTACTTGTTTATAATTTGTCTAGATTAGCTACGTAACATGACTACGCTGTAGGCTTAGCTACTTCAATTTCAGATTGCAGGATACAATTAATCGTAGTACTAGATACATTATAGTGATTATTGTAATTGTATTACTGCAACTCGATATCCGTAGTACCACTGGGACCGAGTTTCAGCCCTATAATGTTACACGTTACAGCTTCAAAGGTCACGCTTTGTACTCCACAAGCAAATAGAAGGCATCTTCTGCATTACATATTTAAAACAACAACCAAAATACCCGGGATAGGAAGTGTTCTCAAACATTTTCCGTTGCGAAAACAATTTGCCGTATCAGGAATTCCCATTACCCGGTTTTATTGTAACACGGTCCTACCTCCGTGTGAACAGGGTGTTATCTCATTTACGTGTTCAATTTGTATGCAAGGTGGAGAGCTCCCCTGGCCGCCGCTCGCTCGTATCATTTGCAGCGTCGCAAGTCGCGGCCAAATAGAAAAATGCTGCGGCAAAGCTCAGCCTCCACAAAATCGAGTGTAATTGAATTGTGCGCTAACATTCAATAGGTCCCACTATCTTGCCGGTCAGCACTCGGCTCAATAGCCATTTGTTCGTGACGCAAGTCCTATTTGCATAGACTTAATTCTCCATCCTTTTGTTCAGAGATTATTTTAAATTTTCTTTTCGTCCGGTCCTCGTGCACTCACTGCAGGAACAGGATTCTTCTTTATTTTTTGGTTTCGTTTCACGTTGTTAAGATTTCCTCTTTTTACGTCGTAGGAAACTTGTTCGCTTACAGTTTCTTGATTAAACATCGAGTGGTTGTAATTAATGGCGCCAACTTGAGAACACTGAGCGGTGAGCGGTCAGTGCCGTTGTTTTGCACATAAGGCTAACTTTTGCTTCGACACGTACTACAGATCCACAGAATAGTGCTGTAGCAGACTTTCAGCTCAATCAAAGGTATAATCAAATCATACCTACACTTCTGCAAGTTTTTAGTGAAGGGAAGACCCTTTGATGTGATCCACCGCATAAAAGAGAGAGAAATAAAATTTATCTGAAGATTTGACTCGAGGTTTCATAGTTTTGCTCCCATGTAACTGCCACTGTCACTAAACTGTGTAAGTAATGTTTAGTTTCTGTTTAGCAGACCTGCTTCTTTTAATGAACCATAAAAAAATCACTTAGAAGGTGATAAGGCCCTCGAACACCTTTTTTACGGTCAGTATAATCATTAAATTACTTCTCCTGCTCTGGATGGACCGAGAGATTCACTGGCTAAAACCCACCTGTGTTTTTTGAGCTGCCTTCCAACTCTTTCTAACAATACCGTAAGTTTTTAATAACCACAAAGGTTATCTATAAAAATGTTAATTAATTTATTTTCTCACATCCATCCCCGCCTCTGTTCACTTACGCCTCCGTGTAGAGGTCGAACTCTGCACAAATGCTTTCACTGATTGGACAGGTACACTCAAATGTGTGTTTTTTTCCTCAAAAGACCATCTCAGACACTAATCTGTATGGTTCTCGTGTAATTCGACCATTACGTGTTTGATGTATGGACTTCTTAGGCTGGTCAGCTAGGAAACACCGGCCTCGCTTAGTTTAAACTGATGAAAAAAATTTACGTATAAAAGTGTTTTTAAAAAACTATTTAAAATAAATATCATCTATCATTTAAGGGGTGACCAGACGGTTCCAACTTAGCGTTCCAACAAAGGTGACCTCGGTTTGTGTTTGGTTTGTGTTGCGGCTATATGGATGTAAACCACGGGCCAACACATTAGGTGGTTGGAAAATCTTGCCTCCCAACCAAGGTCATGGTTTACAAGTGCTGTCTACACGGAATGAAACTAGCAAGGTCACCTTGGTTGGGACGTTAGTTTTACAACCATCTGGTCACCCCTTTACCCTTGACTCCAAAACTGCTGCAGAACAACTCAAAAAAAAGAAATTATCAATAAGTTTCATTATAGGAATCATATCTCCGTGACTTATTGTCTCTGGTCTGGTTTATGGTTTATTTCAGAGTGTAATACTGCTAAGACAACCATTATAACATTAATGATCTGTATTTCACGGCCTTAACAATGAGACGAAACAATCCTACTTTATATTTGTGTCATGACAGGTTACTTCATCACCAGCGTCCATCGTCAGTGAGAGGGACTGACAGATTTTACTGACTAAAACTCACCTATATAATTTCAATGCGTTCCTTGCCCTTTGCTTCTTACCATCAGATGGGATCGCAGACAGGCACTAGTTTAAAAAAAAAAAATTGCTTTTCACCTCGTCATATAAGCCTCGTAAATAGAAGTACTGGAACAATTTGCAGTTATCTTCTCGTCCTTTTGCAATTTTTTTTATTTATTTATTTATTAGTGTCTTCCAGGCTATAGTGAATAGGCTAGCTTAATAAATAGGTGCGATTCACTATCATCGGTTGCATCACTACCTGGAACACTACGCGTCGTCGACGACTTGAACTCGATCCGGACGACCGGACGGTGTGTCACGTCTTGATCGCCGTCCGTCCGCACCGTAGCCTACGCCTACGTTGTGGTGGCTGGGGTGTAAGGCCGTTCCGTCGCGCATGCTGCTGCATCCTTTGCTAACATTACTGCTTCGCAGAAGTTGGCAACCGCCTAACATTCCTGCTCGCTCCGATCACTACTTACCATCAGGTGGGATCGCAGTCAAGCACTAGATTACATCATAAAAAAAATAGGTAGGTAGACCTTCGAGAGAGAATAGAGTATTTATTTATATACACACAAACACATAAAAATGAAAAAAAAAATGCATACAGATAAAAGAGCACAAAGGTAGTGCTTATTTCAAATGAAATTTCTTCCAGTAGACCTGCGACAAGAGAGTTGGATGAGAGATCATACACATATATCTATCTATCTTCCTTAGTGGGTATCTAGCTGTACCTACTACCTATACCAGAGTACTAAAAGACTTCCCTTTGCATTTTACTTTAACCTGGAAAAGGATATCCTTCAGTGGTTCCGTGATATTTCTCACTCCGGAGCCATTTATCTAACCACTTGACTCGTGAATACTTTATTCACAAACTTTACTATAGTCAACCTTTTTGCATTTCTCTCCTGTTTTTAGATTATGACCTTTAAAGAGTATTTTCTTTTTTTTTTGCAGATTTTTTTCAAGTAAAGTTAAGGTGTTTTTAATATCATGCAGATTTTATCACGCATGCGGGATTGCCCTGCCCGCATTATAATAAATACTTGTATGAAAAGGACATTTGCGGGTTTTTTTTGGTGGGTAAAAGTCATCTACAAGACATCCCCCGTCCTTGGGCGGAGCGGGAGATAGTGTCAGACTCTTACTGACTAAAAAACCCACCCTGATTCTTCTTGCCTTCCATACCGGGGCCGAGCCTCCGTTTCGGAACTTATACCCTGGCTCCAGATTTGCGGGGGTTATTACGCATGCGGAGCAAATCCGCACGATATTATAAACACCCTTAGTGATTGTTTTAATTATTCGCAAATTAATTCCTGGTAGTTTTAATGACGTATAATTGGTGTAGTTTTGTATTTCAAGTGGAATGGATACGTGTATGCGCTCTCAGTAAAATAGAGCTGAGAATTTTCTTGTAGTATTAGCTACCTTAGCAAAGTTTACCAAGAAGATTGGCTCGAGACGTTTGCTGCCAAATACTACAAGGACAATGGAATATGTTACATCCCCATTCTAAGAGAAAACAAAGTGACTATACTCGGTTTCAAAAACTAAATTTCGAAATTGATTTTGGCTAAATGCGCAATCCATGCGAAGCGAAAAGGGAAATAAGGTGTTTTATACGCAATCAGCAATAACTCTCAAAAGGTTAAAATCACGCGATATTTTAAATACTATCAAATCAAATATCGATTGTGTAACTTCTTATGGTTTACGCTAATAAACCAATACTTTTATTTTTTCTCGGCATTTTTAATTTTAAATACCACTTGCCTTTAGCGTATTATGTAACTGGGTAACCACCGTTCATATACAATTATGTCCGTAACATGTAATTATTGTATCACTTTGATAGTAATTAGCTAATACTATACAAATCGAAAAATATTTTGACCCAGATTTCGAGGCACAAAACACACAAGCAATATTTCTAGAAATGCTCGTTATCCTCCGTACATTTCCCAAAGGCATTTTTGTAGAGCTTTAGATTTCTGTTATTCTCAGAAATGTATCGCTACTTCATATTTATCTTGCCGTTTTCTACGAATCTTCATTATGAAAAATATGAAGTGAGTACTTAATATACGTTACGTATATCAAGTATTGAGTTAGGCTCTCGAGATTCTACTGTCTTAATTTGTGTTTTCCGGGAATAGGGGTTATAAATATCCCGTATTCTATTTGAAATAATGACGCAGTATAATATAACCTTGTTTCTGAGTTTTAGAGGTCAGATTAGCAGTATTCAGTAGTACGAGTATCCAATGAGACTGAAATCAGATCTCAACATATTTGGGAAAACGCTAACTAGAATTTTATCAGTAACTAGCTTCTGCCAGCTTGGAAGTGGATTTCTCCATATAAACATTGGACCTCCGTATCATCCCCTTATTTGCTGAATTTTGCAAAATCCTCTATTAGTACTCCACTACGTCAAAAAGGAACCCTTGTGCTAAATTTCATGCCCCTAGTGCCAATAGTTTCGGCTGTGCATTGTTATATTGTTCAGTCAGTCAGTCAGTTTCTCCTTTTATATGTATAGACATAGACTAACGGTCCTGGCAGACGTTGTCCTGCCCGAAAGCGAACAGGTTGTCAGAAAAAACTAAAGAACCCGATTGCAGTGCCACCTACCCAGTCCAATTGTATTTTCAAACTATCCAGAGATCTAATCAAATAAAACAAAATACACACATATTACTTTCAAAACTGTCAAGACGTTTAGGATAAGTTAGGTGACAAACACACGTACAGAAGAATTATATATATAGGTATATACCTAAAGATATAAACTGCAAAAGTCTGAAAGAGATTGAATACGTGACTGATTCGCTGACAGGATGACATTTTGCAGAGACTAGTCAAACATCGAAGATTCGAAGTTTTCTTCCGAAAAAATATAATTTTCAGAAAGAAAAATGAATGTCTTGAGCATCGACGCCGAGCTGCTAGCCTGTCGGTTTTCTACCGGTTGCATTTTGGGGAGTGTGTCTGAATTGCTTAAGTTAATACAAACCGCCAAGCCCGTCCCACCATCGCAAGCACCACCTGACCGGTAGGTACATGCTGGACATCCCACCTTTACGCACAAAACGTTTTGGGAGCACATTTATTGTGCGTACAGCTAATTAGCGGACTTTCCTGCCAGTGTCTGTTTTTCCTGATGGCTACAACCTGGGGATCAATAATAAATAAGTTACTTCTAAGCAAGCGTGTTCTATCGTCGACCACATCGTCAATTTCCATCAGGTGACATAGAAGTGGTCAAGCGCGAGCCTAACAACAGTAAAAATTACAAAAGACCACCCCATAACACATTAGGCACCCAATTCTATTTTCGTCGACGTGTCCACACCCTAAACTCCTATCCGTTTCCCTACATTAACGGAATTAAAAAAACATTCACATTGTTTTATCGCGAGTGTAACAGGTTCAATAGACAATTAAACTCAAATATTTTGAACAAAATAAGTTCATTATGAGTTTCTCTGATATAAAGGGATCACATCACACCCTCGTCAGACCGATGTAGGTGGGTACTTCGAATTTCGCTCACATTTTCGATATAAATTTCATCCAATTCACACAGGGATGTGCCATAAAGTTTGGCCGATAACGATTTCACTTCAGATCCAGCCGTTAAAGTATAATTACCGTGTGTAGAAGATAGTTTATGGCTCTCGATTTAATACATTTGTCGCCATTATGGCCTGACAGACTGGCGCATTTTAATCTTAGTTTGGGAAATGTGTTCTGTGTATTTTATGGCATATAACTGAATGGTTATGTCTGCCTTTGTTTTATGAGCTTACGTCAGAATGGAGATTCTTATACGCACTACAGTTTTAGGGGGTCCTTAAAGTTTGTTGTTTCAAATCAGTTAATACCTCATAATTCGACTCATAACCATAAAAAAAAACTTAACTTAATATTTTGTCATCATCATTTCAGCCGAAAGACGTCCACTGTTGAACATAGGCCTCCCCTAAGCGTCGCCACAACAACCACTCCTGTTTAATCCGCTGGTGGCCAAATACTATATTTACCTACACATAAAACAAATCAAAACTGAATATCTTTTTCATAACGTTCAGTTGAATATGACCTTTATTTTAAAATTCTTTAGGAATTAGTAAAACACTCAAAACAGAATAGTTATATGTATAATATAAAAGCTTGCTAAGCCTTTCAAGCTTGTCAAAGCCCAATTGAACCAACTTACCAAGAGCATAACTCCACATAATGCCACAAGGACGTTCCCACCAACTTCATCGCTATTCGGGCCGTTCCATTACTTACGAACACTATTTCCTTCCAATTTCCATTTCCCCACTTCCCCCACAATATGGCTGGTAGACATGCAACTGCCACATGTTTTTCATCGGCAAATCAATATAGAAACGAACACATTATCCTACATTCCGAACTGGGTTTCCCATGTTTGTTTCATTCTTTCAGTAAGGTAGAAAATTAACTACATTGTAGTTTCTTTCATTTTGTTTTTGTGAAAACTACGAACTTACTTTAAGAAAATAAGAATAGTCGTTTACACTAGGTGGTATTAAAAGAAGGTGAAATAGTTTGCTTGTAAGCAATGTGTTGTGTAGGTCTGAAACTCGGAACAGAAAAAGAGATTTGTTCCGAAAAGAAATTATCTAACTTTTTCCGCTCTGGGTAAAGCGAGAAGAAGTGTTAGGGCGAGTTTCTGAATTGAGTATTTTGAGTTAAGAACGTCTCAAGCCCTACTTTTATGCCAGACTTTGACAGGTTTTCAGCCTAGAGTTTGAGAAATACTCAACTTCAAATGTTTTACGTCAATAATCGGGTAATAGACTTCTACTGACAAAGGCTCACCGTGTTCAGTTACCTTTTCCAAACCCGCGGTAACTCTTTCAAACAATATTAGTTTCTAATGTTTGTACATGTTATTATTTCAATATTCCACAACTATCACACAACGCCGTCTAGTCCCAAGCTAAGCAGAGCTTGAAACAAACAAACTCACAAGAATGGTTATTACTAGAAGGTCTGATCTGATTATGGTTTTTTTTTTTTGCTGATTAAAATACACTATCGCCGAGTGGCATATGGTACCTTTAATCTCAGGAAAATAAACGGTTTCGCTTCATCACTCGTCACTCAAATTGCATAGGATGACGAGCGTCAGACAGCCTCTCTCTGGCACAAACCATTTTCTTTCTTTTCTAAAGACCGAGAATATTATTGAATTGTTATCGCACATGCATATGTATTAACGTCCGGTTTCCGTGGTTAAAGAAAGCCTTAATATTCCTTTGAAGCGACTGATGGCAAGTATTTCTGAAGCAACACGCAAAGAAAACAAACATTACCGCATTTTTTTATTCTTGACTAGCTTTTGCCAGCTGCTTTGCCCGCGTACATAAAATATAGCCTACAAACAAAATAACAAACTTTACCTCTTTATTATATTAGCATAGATAGGTTCGGGCTTGACCGCTATCTCACCTGATGGAGAGCGACGATGCGGTCGACGATGGAGCGCGCTTACGTAGAAGTAACCCATTCATCCTTGACTTAAAGATTCCCTTGTAGCCATCAGGAAACACAGACTCTGGCCAGGAATTCCACTCCATAACTGTACGCATAATAAATGTGCAAATAAAACGTGCGACGTTTTTAAGTTAGGAAGTGATAAATAATGAGTTAGAAAAACTTTTTCTCGTTCATAATTTTTAAAAACTACCTAGTTACTCTATTTTCATCAGATAAAGTTTTCATTTAAGTACTAGAAAAACTTAAACTATTCATACTAAAACCTAAATAAATACATAACGTACATAAATAAAATACAAAAACCCAAAGTGCACTTATTAAAAAAAAAAAGCGTCGAGTACTCCTCCACATCGCTGTCATCCGGGAATGTGCCCAGAAGACTGGCAGCATCACCACGTTGAATAGCAATGCTAATTCTCTAAGCGAAGAACGAACCAGCCCTCTGGTCACGCAAGGTGTAAATCAGTCGGCGAGAAATTTTCTTAAAAAGGAGACACGCATTCGGACCCCATGACCCAAGCGTTTCGACCCCAAAAGCCTCAAAACTGTAATTACCAACAAGGTTACTTACATAATTTTATTTTGATATTAATATTGTGTGATATATGTTGCCCTAATTCTGTCAGTATCACCAATCTTCATACAGTCAATTGGAGCCTAATGTAAAATAAAATAATTCAGAAGAAAAAAATGTGAATTCCTACGTCAAACATCGATGAACACAAATTAGACCTTCTTTGATGATAAAACATTTGTAAATAACGTCTCTAATCGCGATCGCGACGATGACTTTGATGTTTCCTTCCTCATTCCCCTCACAAAGACACGAGAAACTTGGCATGAGAAGTCGTCAAACTTGTACCCTATTCACATCGAAATTCTCTTGTTTTCCAATCGATGGACGCCATGTTGAAAGTTCGAGTTATTGATGATTCGGACACAATATACTCGCACACAGTGTCCAAATCAAAACATTTTATTTTCAATATTTTTTTTTACTGACGATTCAGACACTATTCGAACACAGTATCCGATTCAACACATTTTATTTTCAATATTTTTCAGTGACGATTCGGACACCACTAATTTTGGTGAAGCTATTTAGTACTGTGTGTTTAAAAAGATACATTAAGTTATTAAATTAGTGTTATTAAGTTTATTACCTGAAGTTGCCGCCTTAAATCCAGACAAAAATAATTTTGGTAACGCTTTTTTTCCCATAAATTATATTTTAATTCTTTTTATCTGACTGTACTAAACAGTGTGTCCAAATCGTCAGTGAAAATAATATTGAAATAAAAATGTTTCAATTCGGACACAGTGTCCGTAAGTCGAAAGTTCAAACGTTATATTACAGAAGACAGCAGAAAAAAATACCTTTATTTTTTAATAAACCTTTATTAAAAAACTAATCTACGAAATAATTAGCGAGAGGAAACTTAATATTTTTATATTAAATTTTTACCTTAGGCTGCTACCTACCTATGAATTGTTAGATAGTACAGGTATTATCTGTTAGACAGAGGATTGTAATAAAGCGCGGTGCGGAAACTGCGACGTAAAAATGCAAATGTGTAGGAAAATAAGTGTGGAACGAATTTCGCCTCTTTTAAGTAAAGTAACATTTTTAAAAAACGATGTGAATTCAATTTTAATTTCACATAAGTCTCATGCGTGGATCCAGCCCTAAGTCTCTTTATCTCGGGAACGCGTGGAGCTACCGAGTTGATATTAAAAACATATACTCAAGTCTGCGGACTCTTAAAGCTGTAAAAAAAACCAAACTTGTAAGTTAACGATAAAAAAAGATCCTTGGGAACCCTCAGGGCGCGAGTCCGACTCGCACTTGCCCAGTTTTATTTTTTACCAATTCACCTATCTTCATTAAATAATTTCTATACAATAACTTTCTTCTCACATGCTTAAAAAACAGTAGCACACAATAATAAAATTAAGTGTGCATTGTGAGCCCAGTGAACACATGAGCTAGTGAGTACACATATCGCCAGGCCCACAACAATGGCATTTCCTCAACAGGTCAAATCTATTTGCTTGCCGTCCCAGAGCATATTGATTTTAAATTGAATTTCTTTAGAAAAGTAAAACAAACGCAGTGTGACGTGCGTTCTTGTTCGAGAATGACAGAACAAAAGTGTCAGCTAGTTTGTAGCTTTCAAACAGTTGATCAAGGCCTTGAGGGAAATGAGCAAGCTTAAAGCTAGAAGTACATTAGACCGACGCACACGTGAACCACGCCTGATTTGTACGTAGAACGACGTGGCATGACGTCGTGTGGCGAGAAGCTAATGTCTAAAAGTCTACTTGCCATATAAAATATATGGAGACTGACGCGCTCAGATCGACGTACGTGTCATACATGTGCGCAGTGTAGTTCTACCTTTATATTCCACTAGCTGCTGCCACCGGCTTCGCCCGCGATACTCTTGAAAATTATTCCAATCAAGTGCCAGATTCCAAACTGATGCAGAGCAATTCTTAACAAAAATTCCAATAGGACTTAACATGACCCAAAAATCGAATCCAGGACTCCAAGCTCAACAGTCGCACTTGAAACCATGAGACCAACAAAGCAGGAGGATAAACAAACAGGAAATAGACAAGTCAAATGTAAGACGATAATGATTCAAAACAATTAAGTCAATGAAGTTCCTTTAGTACTGTCTTATTAAACAGTATCTAGTCAGAAACACAATATCACTGTAAAGTTATTTGCTACATTGTCAACTCTAGGCTCATCAACTGAAGTAAGCCAGGAACGATACGAATACCGCCTCATCAAGGCAGGAACGAGCGAAATTAAATAGGATCCTCCCGCCACTTCATAAACTTTAATTATCCTGAGGATGTATACTAGTATAGCCTCGTACAGGTTGGTAGCAATAAAGGCACGATCGGGTAGGAAATACTGGTCCTTATGCTGTTCATTTAGGTAGATGGTATAGGGGAAGTGAAGAGCTTTAGAGTTGCTCTGACGTCATATTAAACGTAACTATACGACTGATCTTTAAAACCCTAGTGACTGGATATATCTATCAGAATTACCAACAAAAGTCAAGTTAGAGAAAAGCAATGTGTTCAGTGCAAAAGGACAAATCTGCGGTCACCAACTTCGTTCTGCAAAAACTCCCTGGAGACCGGCGGACCGAGAACTGAACGATATTACCAACATAAACACGCTCTACTTCCAATTCGATCCTAAAAATTGTACAAAATTGTATCAAGTTAGGTCAATCGAAAAGATCTATCCTGTATATACCATTTTTTTATGGTTAGTAAAAAATCGAAAAATTTTCGCATTTTTTACTTTGATGGTTATTTACCATCATACTGTACCTTATTGCTTGTGCTCCCATCACCTCTTCAAGTCTCATATCATAAATACATGTGCGTCGAATCGAACTGAACTAAATTGAAATTGTTGATTGAAAAGGTACGCAGCACGTTGGTATAAAAGCGAAATTCAGTCAGACGTGAATATTTATGTGCATTCTCTCTGCCAGCGTTAGATGAACTTGCTTGTATAGTTTTTTGGGACTGGGAAATGGACCAGAAGCCCGCGTAGGCAATATTGTGTTGTTTGATACAAGTCCTCAAGGGAACAGTTTCGAAACTGGAAAATAAAATGCGGAAAACTGAAAACACTTTACGAAGCTACAAACTTGGCAATTTACACCATGGAATGGACAAAACCATCAAACATCCGTAGCCAATAAAAGTCCGCAATTGGCTCTGGAATTCCCTTGAAGCGAACTAATCTAATGAAAATCCTTCCACGCCTACATTTCGTACACGTTACCCGCGCTTTAACACGCCACTCCATTTTATTCATGGGCTGCGATGACGACACGTTCGAATTCCATGCGTCACTCCGCCAGAGTTATTAGGCCGTCTCGGCTTGCGAAATGTCCTGGCGCTTAAAAGTTAGTGACATAGACGTGGTCAGCGGATTAACGTGGAGTGGACGAGAACCATTACTCAACAAAGGCTTGGAAGCTTTATGAGAACTATTAGTGCTGGGCGGCAAGGATTTGAAGATGAGTGCTTGAGTACATTTTTGTGTGACATTTGACGTTCAATTCTAGAATGATCATCAAGTACATATAAATTTTGATACAAAATGGACAGATCTAACTCAGAAATGCAGCTTTGATTCCGTTTCAGTCCTTCGAATTTCACATAATGATGATTCCAAGTTACACTGATTTCATATGTTTATGTGTTTTAAAAACCTAATGTTTTATTAATGTAGTGATTGTCTATAAGTGTTGCAGCACTTGAATAGTTATATAAAATGATTATGTAAATTCCTAGTGCCTGTAATGTTAGCGATCCTAAATAAATAAATAAACTTAAATGCACTCAAATTAAAAAACTTACGGAATTAAATTACCAACCATAACTATTATTAACCACTATTCTTCTCATCTGGATACAAAACCAACATAATTTTCCAGAACCCAAACGAAGTTCTGTCGTACTAATTACTTAGTCACATAACTCTACAAAGAGCTAGAAATCTGAAACAGTTTCGATTCAAGCCCGTCGCGGCGCGGTAAACGCTTTGCATTCCAAAAACCACTTCCAGGCGTGTTTTATTATCTCAACGTGATAGAAAGGGAAAACGAATCGGATGCTGCGGCGTCGGATTTGAAAGCACGTAACGGAAAGGTAAACCTTTGTTTGAAAAACGCTTTTGTGTTCCGCAAAGGTCACTTCGAAACGACCTAACTCATGAATAATATTTAAAATGGATTATAATTAACATTCTCATTACTAATTATAATTTTGTCAATTATGCTGAACAAGCAAAACAGTTGATAGAAATGCATTATTAATATCTTTAACCATGCAGAATTAAATTATACAGTTACTAACTGTTCCCAGAATACCGTGTGATTTAATTCATTTATTCAAAGTGCTACATTAGAAGGATGGCGTACACGTGATATTTTGTTTTATATGGTACCCTGGTAGGTGTGGCATGAACGGCGAGGCAGGTCACCGCGGCCGGTGATCCAGAACACGCCATAGTTGAACGAGCACCTCAGTTATGCGAAACAAGTAAAACACAAAGCCAACTCGACTACCAGGAAAACACACCCTTCAAGCTGTTATCAACACTCGTTCCACAGAAAACTTCACTACTATTACTTTATCGAATTTTCACGTATTTATGAAGCTTTTTGCAATATCAAATGGAATGTTGCTGTATTTGGAGCACGTAGAAGGAATCAAATAAAATGTGTTGTAAACGTAGGAGCTCTCATTTCAAACGGAAACTTTGGGAATCAATTCAAGAAGTTACGCTAGGCAAATTCTGACCGCGCCGGTTTTGCCGTGAAACTTACTGACTGTAAGATACAAAATAAACATCCTTCGATTTCCTGGCTGCCTGGTACATGGAAGTACCACGCTATTTTGTCCTACCTTAGAGAAGCACAGTTATGCATTAAATGGTATATTATGGAGCAGGAATATTCAATTCAAATGGCGAACAATAAAGCATGTTCTATTCTTTATTCTTTTACGGCTTCGTTTTCAATTTACGATCTGCAGTGAATCTGAATTGTTCGGCCATTTTTTATAGGAACATGAAATAAACTTAGTCTATTCCAGGTTAATATAAATTTTCTTTCTTTCTTTCTTTTACTGACTAAAACCCACCAGTGTTCCTTCAGTTGTCCTTTGCGTTCCAGTAGGGCCACACCAACTCTTTCGAACGTTCCCGTATCTCTATCTGGTGCTGCCCCACCTTTTCTTATATATATAAGGGGAACTTTCAAAAGTCACCTGGGATTTTAAGGGAAACACCAGGGATTGTGGTATTTTTATCTATCTAAAACCACGCCGGTATCGTCATTACCTATTCATTAACAAGACACACTTCTAGTTTTGACATAAATTTCATAACGTCAACTAGACAGACATCATTATTGTTTCTGTATTTCAAATAGGAAAGTATTACAAGTTTCAGACCAAAAATATCAGCAATAGTTTCCCAAAAGTGTACTAGAGTTAGGAAATAACCAGCCGTTTATTTATCCGTTCGTAACATTTGTAGCGGACAAGCAATAAATGACAGCGCTGGGTCGGAGCTACGAGTTACGAGTAGTGTCCGACCGAAGACTCGGTCTCGGCCGACAGAGGCCGAAGCTTTTGAGCAAGTGCCGAAAAAAGGGAAATTCATGCCACCTTTTGCCTTCATTTTAGCAAGGCTTTTGCCGACATAGGCCGAAGATTTCGAGCAAGCGCCGAAAGTAGGAAATTACACGCCACTAGTAACCGTCAGTTTGGCAAGAGGCTGGTTTAATATTTTGAGAACACATTGTACGTACAGCTAAGAAATGGAATTCCGTGCCGGAGTCTGTTTACAACCCGAGAATCTTTAAGTCAAGAGTGAATAGATTACTTCTAGGTGAGCGCGTTCCATCGTTGACCGCATCGTAGCTTTCCATCAGGTGAGATAACGGTAAAGCGCGAATCAAAAAACCAAAAAAAAAATAAGATTTTTTTTTTCTTAAACTACTCTCACAATAGGAAGAGTCTGAACTATCTGTACCGTCATCATCATTTCAGCCGAAATACGTCCACTATTAGACATAGGCCTCCCCCAAATGGCGCCACAATGACCGGCCGTATGCGTCTCGCATCTGTCAGATTCCCACGACCGCTATCAAGTCGTTGGTCTACCTTGTCTTCCTTGTCAAAAATTACATCTTTCGGCCCCAACGACCATCTGTTATGCGATCAATGTGCCCTGCCTACTATTTTCTTATGTTTTTTGAACACAGTAAACTTAAAAAAAAAAAACATTATTTTAATGACTGAGTTTCATAAGGGTAGGTACTGACCTGATACCTTCGACGACTGTTTTGGCCGAAGATTGCGATAGCCGCTTCGGCTTCGGATAGAATTCGTCATTCGGTCAATCACTAGTTACGAGTCGTGACTCGTACGTGTCCCAATATCGCTCGTCTGGCCAGACCCGGATCCAAGCAGATTATTGCAGATAATTATTGCTGGGGTCATTGCTTTGTTATACACCGGATGACATGAGGTAATTAAGACAGCTGGTAATATTGACCCAAGTTAGGAATCTGTTGTATGCATATTTTAGATGTCACGTAGAGGGATCTATCTATGATTCAGTCGGACAGTATCACTTGTACGCAGAGGCGTATCCTGGACCAATTTTGACGTGGGCGAAGGCACATTAGCGAGGCCTTTTTCTTTCATAAATTCGAAAACGAGACGGTGACTGTCGCAACCCAGTGTTAGATCTCATTGTCGCTTACCAGCCCGTGAAATAGTGGTCAAATGCAAGCCTATCAATTATTAAACTCGCTTGTACGAGGCCTCTTTGGAAGCGAGGGCTCACTTCTCCGACGCCTTGCTACTTGGCGCAGTTGTTAAGCAACTGTCTGCTGCGCTGTATATCACGGGTTTAATTCCCACACGGAATAACTATCTGTAGGTCATATAGCCCACATAATTGTTACGGGACCGGGTGTCTTGTGTATGTGAGTTTAAATGTTGGTGTACGCACTCACGATACAGGACCTGAGTAACGTCCTAGTTTGCTAGAACTACGAACTGCGAGATCATTTAAAAGAGTAACTGTGGCCCTGGAACGCAAATGGCAACAGAAGAAACACAGGTGAGCTTTAAGGTAGTAAAAGTCTGACATCTGTTGCACCGTTCACCGAAGATCGTCTCACTCCTCGGAAATGGGAGAAATATTTGATGTTTTCTCAACTTAATAAAACCCTCCATTAGCCTGTAAAGTTGCCAGAACGCAACATTTTCAGTTACTTAAAATAAACACAACCGAAAAACTTCTTCTGTTCTAAGAAACATTTCCCTACATGTCTATTCCTGCTATTCCACCATTGTTTCCAACTAGACGAGAATTATGTCAAAACAACTTTGTTCTTGTAGATATTAGGCACATCATTAGTATATTTCAACTAAGTTTTCAAAGTACATAACTTTCGTAACGTTATTTATGTAGGTAAACAAAGTACCCTCGGGTTCTGAAATACGCAGCTACCCGCAAAATACAAGTAAATGTACATGTAAAAGAGAACTACCCTAATCAGGTTTACGTTTCACTTAACTTTAACGTAAACGTTAAAGTAATGACTTGAAATTATATAATTACGTTCATAACTTATTTATTAATCCAGAGAGAGGTAACATAGTTTATTGGATCTTATCTACCGCGATGCTGTCCACCGGGAATGGTAACTTGGAAAGAGCAAGTTTTGGTGTAGACTAAATTGGTAAAGTTGAGTTTTTTCCTCTATTACTAAAGACTAAAGTCACAACAAACAAAAATATATAAAAAGCTTCAATAGGTCTTTTTTTGGTGGAAAATCATCAAATATTCACTCGTATTCTTTTGTGGCGACACTTGGGGGAGGCCTATGTTCAACAGTGGACGTCTATCGGCTGAAATGATGATGATGAATGATAATTCCTTCAGTTGCATTTTCCCGTGTGACATGGTCCGCGGAGAGACGCTGCACAAACACTGAAGATCGGAACTGTCCGAGAACCTCCACCTGTGACGATTGTCTTTGCTGTAGGTACGCGTACGAGACACTAGGTAACAAACAGTAACAAACATTTCAGTAGGTAGTAAATAATATACGAAACATATATACGTTTGTAAGCGACAGTGTAACAAGCAATTATCTCGTAACTACTCGCAAGACAGATACAGGTTGCAGGCCTATTATTTAATCAAACAACATAGCCCGGTTGTGAGCCTGAGTTTACCTGAACACAAGAGACTTGACCCGAGCAAGCATGAGCAATTGTTTCGTGCTCACTTCGAGCATGTAGGAGCATAGAATACATAGTAGTACAGGTAAGAGACAATCTTGCACACTTTAGTTGGAGTCATCAGGGAATACGCATGAAAAAAAAATTTCTTATCGAATCAGTTTATCGATTGCCAATTTGAGGCCATGATTGGACAATTGACTAGAGAAAAAATACTTTGTTCATTAATTTTACCACAAAAAATATGTATTCCCTTAGTTCCAAATGAGCGCCACTATAATAAAGAGTAAGTGGTAAATAAAAAGTAACTTTATGGAAAAAAAACAATATTTTATCATTGATAGTAATATTTAATGTCCGTCTTTGGCCTGGAACACCATAGAGGCTGGGCAATCCCCTCCATCTATGAGCATAGTCAAAGCATAGTCTGCCTTTGATGTTCTCACTGCTGGAACTCAGTTTATCAATAAATATACAAAAAATAGAATTTTAACAGTTAATACAATATAAAAATTGGCAAAAAAGAACAAATCTTTTCTTTTTGTAATATTAGTATAGAAGTATAGAAAAAAAAATCAAAACGTCCATGATTTATACAGGTTGGTTTGTTTATATTTTAAATAATTTTAACACGTAATAGAAAAAGAAAAATTTAATTAACTGAAATCGAATTAGTTTAAATTGATCGTGTCTAAGACAAACAATCTTAAAAGGTTTTCTTAATCAGGAAAACTTCCGTCTACATAGCAATATTTTTTCATTCAATAAATCTCTCCAACTTTATGATACGGAATTCCGGGCTTTTCATTAAAAGTAAAGTAAATGTTGACCTCTCCTAATTTCCTTTGTCCGGCCGCTAAGTACCTAATAAACAAGTCAAAAAAAGAAATAAACAAATGTTCTCCTCTAAACAAACATCATTAAGTATGTTCTCAAGTTTTAATAAATTTCGAAAGCTTCCGCCCTCAGTCTGTCACTCAAGCTCTGAAGTGTATCACTTTGCCCCTCCATAAAGTTCCATTTCGCCCCAGAAATGTTACAAACTGCTATTTAATAATTGTAAAACTATCTGTTCGTTATCAATTGTTAACAAGAGTTTCGCAGAACAAAATACAACCTGTATTTTTATTTTTCCGAGGTGAATTATTTTTCTGAAAAAGAGGGCACATTTTATTATACTCGTAATTGAATTGCAGCAAAATAAAATTGGACTGCGGGATTGTTTGGAAGAGTTACCATGGCCCTGGAACGTAAAGGGCAACTGAAGGAACACAAGTTGGTTTTAGTCAGTAGAAGTTAGAGAGAGTGCTCCCTCTCAATCCACCCAGAGTGGAAGAAGTTACTTGATGATCTACACCAAAGCAAAAAATAATAAAATTCCTGTGTTATTTAGAGAAAATGATCTATTACTAATTGCTGCCAGTGGTTTCACACGCGTGAAAGTAGAAAATTGTCTCAAGCTAACAAAATTCCCGGGATAAAAATAATCCAAGACATAATCTGCCCATATGCCTAATTTCATCAAAGGGAACACTCCCTCTCAATCCACCCAGAGTGCAAGAAGTTACTTGATGATCTACACCAAAGCAAAAAAATAATAAAATTCCTGTGTTATTTAGAGAAAATTGTCTATAACTAACTGCTGCCAGTGGCTCCACCCGCGTGAAAGTAGAAAATTGTCTCAAGCTTACAAATTCTCGGGATAAAAATAATCCAAGAAATAATCTGCCCATATGCCCAATTTCATCCAAATTCGTTCAGCTGATCGAGCTTGAAAAAGTAACAAACACACAGACACACTCAAAAACTTTCGTTTTTATCTACACTAATATTGTTTTAAGGTTCTTTTTTTCTGGTTTGTAGGAGGTCTGAAAGTACTGGTCCAATTGCTAAAATTTTTCACTGACATAAAGTTGCTTTGTTCTTGAGTGACGTAGGCTATATTTTATGTACACGGGTGAAGTTGCGGGCAAAACCTAGTAAAAGACAAAACCTTCATACCGGGGCTCGAGCGCCCTTTCGGATAACCCTGGCCCCAGTAGGCTTCGACCCGGCTGGGCCCCTGCTGTTCCTGACAACTCCTTGAGGCGCGCGGGAACGCGCGCCGTCGACGACTTGGGCTAGTAAATTAGTAATAGTAACATGATTAACTACATCGCAAGCAATACAAGCTATTACGGCAAACTTAGGTAGTTATTTTAAGGTATTACCATACAATATTACTGCCTCCTTGACTATGCAGCACTAAAAGCGGTGAATAATAATTATTCAAATGCATCTGCGCTGTAAGTATAATTAACTAAGAAGAGCTTAGAACATCCAAGATGTAGTGCCGAATACGTGCAGTATACTCCTGAGACATGTGCCAATGAAGAACATACCATAAAGTTAACGGGTTTAGGTTAGAATTAGAGTGATAGTTTTATGGTAACCAGGTTAACCAAGTGCTATAGAACTAAGCATGGATTAAATAGTTAAGTGATTAGTCGGTAGAGCACGTGCTTGAGGCAACGAGTGAACGGCTATTGTTAAGGTAGAACTACACTGCGCACACGTAGGCTACACACGCCGATCTGGGAGCGTCGGTCTCCATATATTTTATATGGAAAATAGACTGTTAGAGCTACACTTGACCCACGCCACGCCACGCGACGCTACGTCGGCGGCAGAACTACACTGCTCACACGTGGGCTACACACGCCGATCTGGGAGCGTCGGTCCCCATACATTTTATATGGAAACTAGGCTTTTAGAACTACACTTGACCCACGCGACGCGACGCCACGCCATCCCACGCGACGCCGATCCAACCGTCCCAGAAATTGGGGCCCTACGTGTGACGACAGCCCGAGTATCATCTGCGGTTATCATTTATTTATTATTTATTTATTATATACTTTATTGTACATACAAAACATAACAAAGAAAAACTTATATCTAAAACACGTACAATGGGCGGTCTATCATTATTGTAAATAAAAAAAATTACTGATAAAATTTATTGAACTAATTCCAGCCACTCCTCAAAAAGGGGTATTTGCGGAGTGGCTGGAAAGACCTCACGGCGTCCTCACCTTCCGCATGACGCAGGTCCTCACCGTACGTAGTAAGTTCGGAAGGTTGTTGCACCGGATTCGTGCGAAAGAAACGCCCGGGTGTCACCACTACTTAGATCGCCCGAAGGACACGGTACGAAGTATGCCATGTGATCGGTGGCCATGTCCTCTTGCGCCGGGCTGGTACAGGCCATAGTCCGGAGCGAGGAGGAATAGCAGGTAGTAGCCTCCTTCTGCCAAGCAGTAATGCTAGCTAAGGAAGCGGCTGCACGCACGAGGTAACGGCCCTCACGGCCCAGCCGCCGGGATCCCGACCCCGATTTCCAGTTACCGTTAGGCGCGAGCTTGCGGACGGCGAGCAATAGGTAGCTCGATGTCTGGCCGTCCAGTAACCGGACCGAGCCCAAGTCGTAGACGGCGCGTAATGTTCTATGCGCGTCTCAAGATGTCAGCAAATCGTAGGGGCCCAGTAGGGTCGAAGCCATGGTACGAAAGCAAAGAAGGAACTGGAGTCTGGAGTGAGTTTAACATTCGAATTTATCGAACAACGAACAAGTCAAGAAAGAATCTATAGTTATTAGATTTTTTATTTATTTTCACAAATATCACAAGATATAAAGAAGCCAAGTAAGTAGGTACCATCGCGGTTATTGACTCCTGCGGCGCGGCGCGAAACCAAACCCTTTGAAGTTTTTGTTTCGAGTGCAAGCAAAAATGAACTTAGCGGTGGTCAGGCGGAAGCAGGCGGAATTGTCTTCGATGGTACCTACCTACTTATATAACAAAATAGATACTTATGATACAGAAGTCAATCCCTTGATGTACTTTAGTTTTTATACCTACCTACGCTAGCGATCGCGGTAGGGCACAAAATACCTATCTATTTTGTTGCTAGGAGCAGCGAGATGCGTGAGATGAGTGCGACCGGGCGATTGAGCCGAGCGAGATATCGTGTCCGTGAGCGGTGTTATGTATATGTATGTGCGTTGCTCGAGCGAGCACACTTTGTATACAGTAGATACTAGATTGTCTTCTGAACCTATCTATTATGTGCCTATGCAATGCAACTCGAATAAGAATAGGGCTATATTCAATCAGTTTACAAAAAAAAACTGTCTTCTTATTTCTATTGTCCATATAATGTGTTGTAACAGGGCCCCTAAAAATGAATGATGCATCATGTCTTTAAACATATGTATGTACATATACATAATTCTTCTGGACGTGTGTTTGTCACCAAATTCTTCCTAAACGACTTGACCGATTTGGATGAAACTTTGTGTGCATAACGAGTAATTGAGTGTGTCCCTGCGTAATTTGAAAATACAATTGAACCTGATAGGTGGCGCTGCTATCAGGTTCATTTTTTTAACTGGCAAGAGTCTTCGGACAGGACGACATCTATCGGGACTGCTAGTCTTTTTAAGTATATTTCATCTGTAAGTGTGTATGTCACCTAATTCTTCCAAAACGGCTTGACCGATTTGGATGAAATTTTGTGTGTATTATAAGTAGGTCCCTGGATAACATTAAACCCTGTAGGTGGCACTTCGCATTCTTTTTATATGGATGTCACAAAAAATAATGTACTTATGGATGTCACTTTCACGCAAAAAAAAAACTGAAAGGATTTCGATAAAACTTGGTATATAGGTAGACCATGTCTTAGAATAACATATAGGATACTTTTTATCCTGAGAGTACGTTCCTTAGGGATATTTTTTACTATCACGCGGGCGAAGTCACTGTCAGCACTAGTATTACCGCCACACGCGTTACGCGTGGCGTCGGTGTAGTGTGCACACCCACCGCACACGTCTGAGACGTCGCCCACGTGTGCGTCGGTCTAATGTAGTTCTAGCTTAAAGGGTAATTAGTTCTCTAAGCTTACTGCATCATCATCCTACATCATCATTTCAGACGAAAGACGTCTATTGGACATATTCTTCTCACAAGTGTCACCACAACGAACAGTAGTGTGTATCTTGCATCCATCAGATTTCCGCGACCTTTACCAGGTCATCAGTCCACCTTGTAGGAAGCCTTCCATCGCTGCGTCTTTCGGTACGCGATCGCTACTCCAGAACTTTTGGCCCCTTCGACCACCTGCCCTGCCCTCTGCTACTCAAATTTGGCGGTTTTTTCGGCTATATTGGTGCGGATATCTTCTGATGCGATCACGCAAGGAAACTTCGTGTATAGCGCCTTCCTTTGCCCTTTGGGTGATATTGCATCATCATCCAGCATCATTTTTTCAGTCAAAAGATGTCCATTGCTAGACATAGGCGCCATCCTCACCAGGTCGTGGGTCCACCTTGTGGGAGGCCTTCCAAAGGTCCATTCCAGAACCTTTTGACCCCATCGACCATCCGTTCTACGAGCAATGTGTATATAGCCCGAAAAATCGCTAAACTTAAGTGGCAGTCACTTAAGTTAAGCGATTCATCGAGTTGTCTTATTTCGTCTCTCTTAATATTCTGGCCATATTTGCGTATGACATAGATGTGGACGCCGCTAACATGTCGTTCCTAAATTGAAATAAGAAAACTTTATAACAGCACATACAAGTAGGTACATAAGGAAATTGTATAGGTGTAGCTTAAGATTTATGAACCAAATCCATCTCTAACATACTCAAGATCGACTTAAACTAAAGCAATTTAACACAACTTGAGGCTACCGTTCAATCCGATCTACGATTAAATCCTCCCTTGTATAACCGGAGCAAAGTGGCTTAGAACGTCATATCCACTTGGCCTGAACATGCAACCACCCTTGGAAATTGCTGGAAATTGCCAAGCGTATTCTTACTACATTGCGTCTCATACTGCAGTATTTCTACGCTATATAACGACACAAATTAGGACCTTTTTTGGTTGGTTTTAGTCAGTAACAGTCACTCTTTCCTGCCAAAAAAACAACAGTAACTAAATGTCGGTGCGTATTGTTCCACGCGCCTCAAGGAGTTGTCAGCAAACCGTAGGGGCCCAGCAGCGTCGAAGTCTACTGAACTTCCTTTCAGAAGCAGATCCTTGGCCCCAGTAGGAAGATTCCGCCCTGGTACGAAAGGCAACGAAGGAACAGGAGTAGGTTTTTAGCCAGTAAAAATTCTGACACGGGACTATCTCCCGCTAAGCCGAAGGACGCGGAGATGTCATTGGATTATTTTCTCAACTACAAAAAAAGAATACAAGAAAACTTCGTACAGATTCAAAAACAAATTCCCTGTCTTCTACACTAACAATAATTGTGTCACAGAACTTCTATTTCGACTTAGCCAATCCAAAGCAATAGTGGGACAATACGATTACTGGAGCCCATTACTAGTATCGTTAAATACAGGCCATCGCGCAACTTCGTGACCGTACAACTTTGCCAATATCGGAACTATGGACAACTAGTGCACTCAGCTGTTGTCTTCTCAAACTGATACCGAAGCTATTTTGGGACGGTCCAGTTTGTATAAGAAACTATAGAGGTTTTGGGTTGACTGTGTTTATATTTTGTAAATGGGTGGTTAAAGGTACCGTCTTGAAAGGTCGCTTGGTTTAGTTCAGTT